>VRYO01002355.1:5764456-5783229 GCA_009812075.1 Sialia sialis
TTTGAAAAATCTGTTTAGAACTCTGCTTAACTGAGTGTGCAGTCTTATTTATGGGTGGCTCTACAGTTATTGAAAAAAGAAAGACATTGAGAAAATAAATTTCTTCTGTTAGTTGTTAATATTTTAATATGTTTCTTCTGAGCAATGAAGTTAAAGCTAGCCAATGTATTGCTTACTAGCAAGATATAAATAGAGTTCCTGCATAATTTTTGAATTCTAGTCAAAATGAAATGTTGAAAATGTTTCTCTGGAAATTGCTTCAAGATTATAGGTTTTACAGAGCAGTTCTGAAAAATGAAAGCTACTTAGGCTGAAAATTCAGATACTGCAGAAGCAATCTTACTCAAAATTTGTGCCAGAAAATACGCAAAGAATACACAAAGAATAACTTTTTCAGACTGTAAGAAAAGTTTTTCTGGTTTATTTGGCTGCTTTGTTTTGGATTATTTTTCATTAAAACAGTTTAAAACTTAAAAAAACATTTCAAATTGTTCATTCAAACAAACAAGGCATGTATTGCTTAGCCCCACTGACAATCATTAAAAACCTAATAATGAAATTCTAAATCATTCATGAATAAACTGTTTAGAAAATAGAAAATAAAGTGGAAAAATATCAACTATGGGTTAATCATGGACAAATTCACCTGGAACTTTCCTCTGCTTCCCAGCCATATTCCCTTTTGTTCCATAGTAGCATTTCTGTAAATTCTGAAGAAGTAGCTGGCACTCTTAAAATGACAAAACTGGCAGAAATGGGGTAGAGAGAACACACATATTTCCAGTGCTAGAGGACCGTGACAGTGAGCAAGCACTTCTGTAATTTGAAGACATGTTTGTATTGTACCACTAACTTTGTTAACAGCAGTCATTGTGTATTTTGCAGTCCTAATGCAATGATTTCCAAGACAAATATACATTTGGTTCCAGAAAGATCCTGGCATTCTTAAGCTATGCTGAAAGTGCTTTTGCTTTTGCTTCAAAATAGTACCCTGGGGTAACTAGAATTGCCTGTGTGCCATGTGATAAACCCATCACAGGTCCCACCAGCTGGCTGCACAGGTTGTTAGTAATCAGGAGGGATAATTGAGAACTCTTAATTGTGGAGTCCTTTGCCAGAGCTAGGATTTGGGTGCCATGTGTGGAGTTTTGCTTCTGTGTTGCGAAGTGCACAACAGGTACAGTGCTGCTCATTCAGTCTGCCTCTTTGTTCAGTGTTTCTTCTTCCCTTGTCAGGGTTTGCTTTTGTTCTCTTAAGAGATTGCTATGGTCATGTGTGCTTATGCGGAAGGGGATATATTGGATTTGATACACAGATGAGGTTTCAGAGTGTGGTGGTAGGAACTATGAGGTGGGTATAGAAGATAAACCAAAGACTAGAGTAATTTTCAAACTATAAGGCACACCAGATTATAAGGCGCACTTCTGGGTTGTCAGCAAATTTCCGAACTTTGCCCTTACATAAGGCGCACTGGACTATAACGCGCACTTTTTTTTTGCAGCGAGGATCCGCGTGCAACAAAGTAACCAATTAGTAACTGAATCGAGCAATCGCGGAGTTTACTGGTAGGTGCTCAATTTGCAAACATTTTGCATGGATCAGTGTGGCCTTTAAACGCAGCCCCAGTAGCCCTCCCGGTGCTGTGGGCCCCGGCACTCCTGCGCACCCCCAGCGCCGGCTGCTGCAGCTGCCCTCGCACTTCCGGGTTGGAAAATTTCTGAACTTTGTCCATTTATAAGGCGCACCGGATCATAAGGGGCACTTCCGGGTATCAAGCAAAAGGGTACACCTTATAGTCATGAAATTACTGTAATTTCTGAGTTCAAGTTTAAAAATATTTGCATTTAAGAATGGTTGGTATTGGATGTAGTTATGAGAGCCAGACAGAGATCTTTTTGATGTGACAGAGTAACTGAAGATTGAGGTAAAACTAGCTTAACTATGATCTGGAAGTAACAGTGATGAGATCATGGCTGCTGAAGTCATTCTGGGTTGGGGTTTTTGTTGTTTGGTGGTGCTATTCTTTTGGTTTGTTGATTTTTGCTTGTTTTTTGAACTTCACTTTTATTTCTAAAAGGTTTCTTCCCATTTTTTCTTTTTCTCACCAGCTCTGAAAGAAAGAGAGGGCAAAGGTTTCTTTTTCTTCCCTGCCTTTCTAGTCCCCATCATTCATTAAATATTGCTTGTTTATTTACATTTTGCTTTGGGAATTAGTATAGTATGAAAGAGAGAAGGACACTGGTCCCTGCATATATGGCAAGAACCAATATTAATATTCTGCTTTTTAAAGACTGGTTTTGGAGGGTTTTATATTTTCAAATGTTAAGAGTAAAAAGTAAAAAGTTTCGGATGTTTTAATGCTGTAATGAAATAAATACTGTTTATTTCATCGGATACATTATCTGAGCTCGCTGAAAGGACTGCATCATTTCACAAGCTTTAATCCATGTGAGCAGTGTACTTTGCCTAGTTGTCACCTCTCTGGATTGTCAAGTGTCTCTCCTAAAAAGGACTATCTCCTCAGGAGTTGTTTTTTCAAAGTTAATAAAACTTTTTAACTAATAGGGTCTAGATAGAGTCTTTGACTAGATAACTATCATTTTTCCCTGTCCCTCACTTTAGAAAATTATTAATCAGAAATTTGTAAAGCAGATGTTGACATCCTCAGCATGGATAGCAGCCCACTTCTCAAAGTGAGATAATTTCAATATTCATCAAGCCAGTGGGTGTCTTTAGATAAGAGATGTCTGGGTTTGTTTGTTTGTTTTTTTCTGGATGCTTGACAAAATAGTAATGTCATTACTTTGGCAGTGATGTCTCTTTTAATGCTCTCCTGATCCCAGGGTGAGAATTTTCTCACTACTATGAGATTCCTAACTTTTAGTATTAAGGAAAACAAAGAATGGGAAACTTTTGTTTGTACTTGATATAACAAGCTGTTATCCTTTCAGGGAGATCCAATAAATATATATGTGTATATCTGTTGTTTAGTGTAATCCTTCAAGAACTGTTCAGCACCAGGGAACTTGAGCAATTTTTGTTTCAGTGTTGTTTGTATTTCAGAGGAACCAGCAGCAAACACTGGCTACTTCTACTGGGTGAAACACCAATTTAACCCCTTCCCCTGGGGAAACTATATGAGGTTTAAATGACTTGTTTTCCTGGATCCAAAGTGAAACTTTTTTATGGGCTGCATTTTAATTAATTTTGTCCTTTTTTTCACTTTCTGGGTTTTTTTGAGGGGTTTTTTGTTTGTTTGGTTTTGTTTGGTTTGGTTTTGGTTTTGGGGTTGTTTTTGGGTTTTTTTTGGTTTTTTATAGTTTTTTTGTTGTTGTTGGGTTTTTTTGTTTTTGTTTCATTGGAGGTTTTTTTTATTAAGGTTTCAGGGGTTTTTTTTGTTTACCTTCTGTCAAAGAGAATTGCAGATGATTTGTGTTCAGAAAACTAATGTACATTTGCTACTAAATTTGTAGTAACTCTTTTATGCTCTCTTTTTGGTGATATAGTAGCAAAGTATAGTTTTTATGTTGCTCAACACCAGAAATGCACATTATGATATAGGGGTTCAAGAGAAACTGTACCAGGTTTTAATTACATGTGATTGTTTTTGTTGGTACAGAGGGAAAATGAAAAACCAAAACTGAACACAGGCAATAGCTTTTACTTTACAAAAGAAAATCTTGTCAAGCAAAATTTTATTTTTATTAGGAATGGAGGATCAGTTTCTGTGACTGAAGAAGTTCTACTCTTTGATGTCCGTTTAGAGTTTGAGCAAAGGTCTCTTATTAAATCTTTGGAATTTTTTTCCCTTCTGAAGATAAGCTTTTTTTTTTTTTTACTCCAGATTAAAAAATTCATATTCTATTTTAGTTTCTTATTTTCTTGGGTATATTCTTTCCTTTCTATTTTCTACTTGTGATCCAACAAGATTATTTTAAATCTCACACTTTAGTGCACAGAATTTGTTTCTGAATTATTTTTTTTAACAAGAAATCATGCTACAAAGATACATCATTAAAATCACTTGGATGTTTTAGAATTGAGTCCTTATTATCCATGCTAAAAATTCTCAGATTTTAGAAAAAGGTCTGTACCATACATGCGAGGGTGAAAAGTGGAAAGCCTTCATTCAATCCATTCTGGAGCTGTGCACTCTGCTGCTTTTTCTAGAGAAATATGCTTTATTTTCTCCCATCTTTTGTTGCCTTTGTCACAGACTGAACTTTCGTTAAGTCAGTATTTTAATGGGCATTCCTGTTGTTTTAACCAGCAAATATGTTTTTTGTTAGCATGACTGAAATATTACAGAATAACATAGAATTAGATTTTTGAAAAATTTTCAACCTAAACAAAATGGCTGTGCAATAGCATGAAAACTGCTCCTGGCATTTTATTATAGTAAAATAAATGTAAACAAAAATCATGTTGGGGAAATGTGATGGGTTTCCATGTTGGTTTTTTGAGGACTGATTTTGATTATTCCTGCAGGGAAACTTTGTAGGAAATTCTAATAAATTGTATTGAGTCTGATGAGTAAAAGCAATATTGAGGCAGTTCTGAGATATCATTATGTCGTGGTTGTAATAATGTTAATATTTTATTTGAATAAATTGCATATTCTGAAACATCTTCCTTAGTCTAAAAACCAAGGATAGTTTAATTCAACAATATGCAGTTTGTATATTTACCAGCAGATGTCAGGCATTCACTTTACAAAACAATGGAGCTTGAAAAATATCTATTTTCACAGTAAGATAAATAAGATACTTGAATTTTAGTTTAGGTATATAATGCTATTATGCAGTATTTTTATCTATTAGAATTGAGATATTTTAATTTAAAGGACTTTTCAGAGTGTTTTGATTTTTGACAGTAGTGGTTTTAATGTGACATAATTTTTTTCAATAGTTGACATATTTATGAATGTCATGTATAATACAGTAAAAAAAGATGAGTCAATGTACATGTGTACATGAGTGATATCCTTGCATTTGTCTTCCCTAGGCAGTAAGTGTCTGGTGATATTTAAGAGAGTGCTGTTTAGTTTTATTTTTTTAGTTATCCCTGGGATTTGGCCCATCAACTGTTGCAAATGAAAAAATCTTTACAGCTAAAATCTGTGACAGACTTGGGACTCTGGGATGTTACTCTTGGGTCCTCTACAGATTTTTCATGGGCCAAGCAAGAAGCTGCAGATGACAAAACTACCATGCAGAGTTTTAAACTTTCTAGGAAGTGATGATTAGTTGTCTCACAAGCATTTTGAAACCTAATGCATTGCAAATTTAAATCAACTATTTCACCTTTGAATAGTATGGTTAGAGATTGCTGCAGGGAATGAAAAGTCTGGACATCATCTTCTTTCTGAAGCTATGCTGTTGTAGCAAATATATTTAAGGTAATTTTCAGTGCATTTATTGCCCATTACATGGGTCATATAGGAAACAAAAATATTTTTTTGTAAATATTTGGGCAGTGGAGCAGGAATAGCTGTCCTTTGAAGTGGGGTGGTATTTCTATACAGATAACCGCAGTGACCCCGTTCTTTAAGGTGAATGTCTGTGTTCTGAGCATCTACCCCTGCTAAGTGGGAACAGCTGCTTCCTGAGGAGACAAGACACAAGTCAGTCACTAGTGCTGCAGCAGCAGCAATCTCAAAGCAGCTGTGGTTAAAAACAATAGAAAGCATGAGCATGAAATGAGAATTGCTGCCTCTGCAGCTCCCGCTGTATTAGAAACAACCAACCATTTTCATCCTCTCCCTACCAACTTTAGCCACTACAAATAAAAAGGACCAAAATAACTGCTGCAAGAAAATATACTATTCTGTATATATGGAAAGAAAGGAGTACTACATTTATCAGGGACTTTTTGGTTTTGTAGCTGTTCTAGAATGTTGTGGGGTTTCCCCTTATGCACGAGCAAAAGGGAAAGAATTTTGGATCCAAAATGAAAGGGAAAGACTAAGATATCAGCTATAAATAAGAATCAATACTGTTCATAAACCATTCTGAAAGTGGCACAAGTTGAGAGTGCCCAGATAAGATGTGAAAGAGGATGACTGGTGTAAAGGACTTGGATTGAAATCTTACATGCTTCTTCCATCTTTAATGCCCTGATTCAAGAGCTGGTGCCAAGTAACTTTGAAGAGCGTACTGATCCAATAGTTTTCTGTGAATGGCATGTAACTGCTCCTTCACTCAGGCAGAGAGAACCAGTGCATGCCTGCTCACCACTGGACTTAGCAGCCTGGGCTGGTCAGCATTGCTTTCTTTCCAGTGGTTGGATTTCCATTCTTCTCATTTGGATCTCATTCATTCTGTTCTGAATTGCAAGAAGTTCAATGAAATGGTCGCCTTCATTGGCTAAGTTCAAAGCCTAAAAACAACTCAGGGCATCCAAACTTCTATTGTGCACAAAATGACTTCTGGAGAGTAGCAATATTTGAAAGATTATTTGGAACAATTTCCAAGATTGTTTGGTATAATACACTAACGGCTCCATAAAGTTAACCTGTCAACCAGTTCTTTGTGTAACCTATGATAGGCTCTCTGGAAATGTTCTCATTCAATTTTTTAGCTATAAACCTGTCATGAGTGGTCAGAGGCAGTGTGGTGCAAGCTCCCCAGGGCTGGGATGCATACCGCAGGACTTGTAAAGCTGAAGGGAAGGACTCTGCCAAGGCTGTTGTTGGTTTGGAGTTAGACTGGGTCCCTCTGGAACATTTCTTTTTTTGGCAAGATGGTGCTGGAGCATCTTGTGTCTGTTCCAGGAGATTTGCAGTGTCACAGTGAGGTGAGGCTGTGACACTCTGGTTCATCTGATGCTGCTTCAGAGAAAGCTGTGACCCAACAGCACATGTATGCTTCTGATCTTCAGCACAAGACCATTCAGTTTTGGCTCAAGTCTGACTTAATTTAGACTCTCAGTTTATGTTTATTGTTTTGAAAGCATCTCATATTGATAAGGTGATGGCATGTAAGTTGTGCATCAGGAGAAGGTTCAATTTTAAATGTAAAACCAGTGGAAATGCATAGGATTATTCAGAGCACTAACAGCAAGGTCTGCAACAATGCAAACCATGCATGATCGTTCTGAAAGAGAAAATACTGACTTCTACTTCCTACTTATATGAGGTTCTTTTCCATTAGCAATATTGAAAGATACCAACCAGACTGCTGAAGAGCTAATCATGCAAGTGCAAACACATAGTGAGAAATATTCTAAAATCAATCAAATAATAAAATTTCCTTTCCTATTAAACTACATTAATGATTTGAATAATATTTCATTAACACTAAGTTAATACACTGAGTGAAATTTCATTAGTGGAAAGTGATTGAGAATAGTTTATCAGCAGAAAACACTCTTATAATATGTCACTAGATGGCAATGTTCCACGTGGCACAGAGGGACTTACGTTAAACTGTACAAGTAAGTTTTTAACATCGAGAGAAAGCGGGTTTTTGAGGTAGTTTTCATGGATAAAAGTGTAGCAAACAAAAAGCTAGATAATAATATTACAAGGCTGTTTCCTAAAAACCCTATAGTTACTATACTGAAAGAAGAGAAATGCTAATATTTGTTAATTATGTTTGAAGGACTCAGTAGGTATGGCAAAACAGAAATGGCAGTAAGTGTGTGTTTAGTCAGCGTTTGTGTCATAATGTTCCATCATGAAAGGGCAGCTGGAAAGTAAGTTCTTGGCATCTGCTTTCCTCCTTGGTAGCCGAGTAACACTAAGTCTAGGCGACGACTTGTTAAAGCTTGCATGGGTTTAGTGAAACTGGACTATTCCTCTTATTTTCATGGGATTTTTTCTGTTTGTTTGGTGGGGGCTGTTTGGTTTTTAACTTTGATTCTCAGTGTTAGGAGAGACCAAATAACTGGGGGAACTTGTTGCAGGAAGGCAGTGCTTGGCAAAACCTGATGTGAGAGTACTACACTAATGTCATTCTCAGAAATTCCACTGGTATCAAAGGGAGTTCCAAGGGCATAACACAACACAAAGCTTGCATGCAATGACTTATAGAGGGAAAACGAATCTTTTCAGTCTCCTTCACTTATCCCAGCGTGCCTGGCTGCTGCACAACAGATGGGGTCGAATGACCTCTTAATGTACGTACAGACTGGTGCCTATTAATCTTGAAAGGAGGTAAGATTTCATGGTATGTAAGGGCTTTTTATTTTTTCCCTTGTGCTGATATACAGAGATGGTATGGGGAAATGAAGCTTTGATGATGTATTGCCTTTACACAAATGGCATATTATTTTAAGATTAAAATCACATCCCCCTTCCTTTCTATGGTAATGGATCATAAAACAAAGTTGCACAAGATGGATGCCTTTTATTTGCTCTTAAGGAGTTTCATGGCTCCAAAGTTGAAATAAGCTCATATCAAATGAGTTGATTATTAAATTCTTAAATTCTTTCTTAAGCCATAAAAGTCAGCAACTAGAATTAAATGTTATATTCTTGTTGTCAGGACATTTGAAAATCTGTCACAATACTTTTCTCAGTCTTTCTTACCAATGGGTACGTTTCCATTACTGTTGTTCATTCATGAGAACAAGGGAAGTAATGCAGGATGAGCTGGTGAGAAAATTTAAAGGAAACAATAGTAATGACTCACAACTGAAGTCTGCTTTAGAAATTCCCACCTTTCAAAGAAGGTCTGCTAAAGAAAACCCCAAGTAATGTTCTAGCCAAGTCAAAATTATGTTGGAGAAACACTATGGCATGCAAAGTATTGTTTTTAGAGAGACAGCCCAATCTGCTTCCACTTTTGATCTGGACTTTTTTTAGTTTAATGGCATGCTAAAAACTGCTTGCCCAATCCATTGTCTTCAGAGACTGCCCTTTGAAGACTTAGAGGACTTGAATTCTGCCAAGAGCTGACTTCTTTATCTGGCATTCTCCCTTTCATGGGGCTGTCTTACTGAAGTGTTTAGCAAAATATATTTAATACTTCAAAAGGCTTTAATACTCAAAAATACTACTGAAGTTTAATACTACAAAGACTTAAGTCTTAACTTCCAATGTTAAATTCCATGTAAAAAATGTGAAAACCAACAGTAAAACAGCAACACAGTAACCAAAAGAGGACTGTGGATAGCAATGTGATAAACTACAGAAGTTTGAATTTTATGGCTTAATTTTAATGCACTTTACATGTTTGCCATGAAGGAGTGATGTTTTCAAACTTTGCTCCCTCTGAGTTCTTCAGTAAAAGTGTTCTTCTCAGCAAGTGTGCACACCCCATCAAGAGTTTCTTCAGTGTTCTTCTTTGTGACTATACTTGGGATCAAAGAAGTCACAGGCCATACATGCATGGTTTTACCATGTGAGAAGCATGAACAATGGTTCTGATGTGGTGGAATATTGAGCAAAACTGTATCTTGGAAATTGAGTTCAGTATAGCAAGATATTTATCTACTGCTGGTATGAGCCTCTGCATATGGCTTCTGTTACATGACTGCTGAAAAGAGTTATTTTCTAGGGAATGCTTGTAGCTGTCATATTAAAGGAGTCTTGTTTATATGAGAGCTGAAGTTAAAGTTACAGAAGTTGTATTTTTAGTGCTGATTTGATGTGTATATAGCACAGAGAACACTAATAGGCTAAAGTTGTCTGTTAATCCACTAAACAGAAAACATACTGTGCCATATACAGTCATTTTCATGTTAATTTATCAGTGCTCCTTAACTGCATCTGGCAAACTCTTTAAACTGTCATCTGGAAGACTTGTTTCTAAATGTGTATGTGTTCTTTTTTATTTTTACAGTAAAAAATATATTAAGCCTTTTTTTATGAGTATATTAATGTTACCAAGTTACCAAATATTTTAGTGGTTGTCTACTGAAAATCTTTTCAAGACCTTGGAATGTGTTAGGGTGGGCAATACAATAAAAGCACAAACAAAACCCATGAAAAGATGAAGAGAAATATGAAATGCAATGTATTCAAATTCACAGTGAAATATTGCCTGAATATATAGACATACCATGATAATATATTAAGTCCCTAAAATGAAATAATCTTTGAAAGAATAGCTATATGGCTGACTTCTGTGAATTTTTCGATTCTGCAGATCAGTATGCTTTTCAGGTTTTTAGGTTTTGCCTTAATCATTCTGCTATGACTCTTGCTTTCCAACTTCCTTTCCTGCCTGCCCTGATAGCTAGTCCTATATGCCAAACTCTCTGATCAAATACTATACTCAATTCAGTGCTCAATCCTTTGAAAAGATGGTACAGCAACCTCCAAAGAGACATTAATATCTTCCCATCTTTCCCTCTTTTTAATTTGAAATTTTCGTTATGAGACAGACATAGAATGTGGAAAGTAAGTATGACTGTAATTTGTCTTAATTCTGTGTAACACAAATGAAGTAAGAATATAGATAAGTTGAACTTTATTATTCATAAGGAGGAAGTTTGCTTTTCTTTCTTAAGTGAACTGCCCTGAAGTGTGACCTGTTGTTTGTTTTTAAAGATGATATACTTCCATTTCCATTCCTATGTGCCACATGAGATATTGTGTAGCTAGCCTTATTAAGCCTCTTTTTTGAAGCATTTTTGTCTGGTCATATTTTACTGATAAATTATTTAAGTAATTGAATTATGTTTACTTTCTGCTTGACCATAACTTGCTGCTGAGAATTGTTCTTTCTCAAAGATGAAGTTGCTCTTCTTTCAAAGGCATCACTTATATGCTATCTTCTTTTGTGCTGCTCTTCCTTAACCAAACCTTTCTGGTTTAGCAGTACTGCATTTTCAGTTCCCCCACAGTAGTCCAGGGTGCAAATTCAGCCAACTGCTCCAGCAGCTTAGCAGCTCCTCTGTGCTCCTCACTATCCTCTCTTTTCAGAAAGATTGATCAGTAGTTGATCTGGAGCCTGTGTTGGGCCCCTGATGCATGTGGATGTAATTCAGTAGCCTGAAAGGTGGTCTGAGGCAATGTACTGCTGTAGTGTAAATAATTTGGGATGGAACTTCATAATAGGTGTTAAGATGCTAATGAAGCTAGTTATTGCCTGTATCAGGCAGTACTGGGAAGATGCTTGTGTTTCTAGTGAGATGAACTATGCTGTCATGTCCTAAAACCTGGCCTCTCCAGCAACAATTCCTTTTCCGTCTTCTTTCTGCTCTGCCAGTAGAATACTTCATGCTGATGTGCTTGTCCTGCTGCTCCTTCTGGAGCCAGCTCAGGGATCTCTATGCTGTATAATACTGTACGATGTATACATATCATTCTGTTCCCCTGTGAGGTTTTCCTGTGAAACTGAGCTAAATGCACCTGCAAAAAGTATGAGGATAATATGTAATCTGAACCAAAAATTAAAGTGGGATAGAAACTCTTTAAAGAGCATATATAAACATGGAAAGCAGTACTCTGTTTCTGGAACTCATGTTTTTTCTCTGTGGTTTCAGATCAGTTATTTATTTACTATCTTTATTTACTCATCTGTGAAAGAAGATGTGATAATTATTTACCTCAATGGAAGTTTTAATGGTTCATTAGTTTGTTTTCAAAGAGTTCCATGACAGCTGAGGCAGACCAGCATACATGCACATACAAATTTTCAGTGACCAGGACCTAGCAGCTCAGTTATGTGGATCTCTGCCTAAACAGCTGTCTCCACTTCAACAAAAAAGCCAAGAGTGACTTCAAGTTGTCCTCTCTCTCTTCCCCATGCCTGCCTTAGATTTTACATTTTTGCACATTTTCCATCTGTGGAACATGTTCTATGGTGTCCTTTATGAGAGTCCCCGAAAACCTAACTGAAAAAAACAGGTACATAGACTTATGATCATTGCAGGACAATAGTCCTCATCCAGATTTCTTTCTAAGTTGTTTAATGAACTGGAGAGTTTAGGAAGCTTATGATTCAGGTTTTGTATGAAAAACATGGAAACCTAATCTGCTTCCAGAGATGAGACAACTACCAGCCCTGGTAGAAAAAAAAAGGTGAAATGGAGAGGTGCAGTTAACAACAACAGTACTAGAGTTGCTTCCTAGAAAAAGGGGTCAGAATCACAGAAAAGGCTACATAGGACCTATTTCACTGATAATGTATGTGAAAATATAAGCTCCATTGTATTAGGAAACTCTGGGTAGTGTTCTCCTGGTGCTTGGAAATGCAGTTTTTGTGGGTAGAACATATGAGTTCTGTACATATCTTACAACAGCCTGTTCCATGTTTGTCAGATTACCAAAAAGCTTTGAGGCTACTAAATTAAAGTTGCATTTACTTGCTAAATAATGGATATGCATAATATCTGAAAATACAGAGTTTTGCAAGACCTGAAATAAAGTAAGGCTTTGTGAATTTTTCATATATGTTGCGGTGTTGTTTTTATTTCTTTTACAAACATGAATATAAATAAGAAAATAACTACTGGTGAGTATTTGCCATTCCACAAGAAAGTTGTCAGTGTCAGAAAGTTGGAGTTTATTTTATTATTTTTTTTAACTAAGCATATTTAATTTTAATTAAACTGACAAAAGATGTCTCATGGAGTTAGGCCTGTTGAAAAAAATCAACTCTCACAGTAAGAAACAAATAATGAGAAACACAATATTGATTAAACTGTGTTAACAAAGTGAGGCTGATTTGAAATAAATAAGAGAAATTACTGCTGGTGTAATGGACCAGATATCTAGTTGTCCCTTAAAGATTATTTAATGAAACAGTTGTGGTTACAAACAATTAAAAGCTGCTGAAATGTTTGTATACAAAGGGTAATGTTTTAGTTTAATTGTATGGTCTGATTTAAGCAGCCCTTAGGTTATTGCATGATGCGAAAGATGTGAATTAGTATTGCAAATTCTTGCAACCAAGGCTTCTTTGGCTTTCATGTAAAAGCTGAAAGCAAAAGTTCTCTTGTTCTTCTGTAATATTTAACCCAATTGCTTAGGTAATAAGAAATAAAGTCCCATCCTCCTTCACCCCTTTTATCCCCCGCCCCCTGTGGTTTCGAGGTCTTAGCATTCCAGAACGGGAGAAAAGAATGGTTCCTCAGTATCAGCTCTGTCTGTCTAGACTGAATCTTCTACATGTTTTTTCACTTCTGAAGTATTTTTAGTCTGTTAGTGTTTCCTTTTCTTCATAGTCATAGCATGAAAAATAGATAAACACACAAACCGAGTTTTGCAGAAGACAATTTGGAGAACAATATCCTAACCTTTCTACTGCCAGTGCTTTCCTATGGCAAGTTTACATTTATTTTCAGCAACAAGTCTCTGGCTGATAAATCTGTACAGAATAGACTTAGGATATGTTTGCCACTTACCATGTATGAAAACAGGAGGAGTCTGTAGTGACAATGTGTATATTTGAAATATTGGAATGTCTTCTGGTTAAAAAGTAAATGCCCACTGTTTTTTTTAACCCTAAGACATTCTTAATTTGCTGTCTCCTCTTTAAGGCAAATTCTAGTTTTCTTTGTATATGCAGGTGTTATTCTTTTAGCCTTCTTATAAGTGTAGTGTAGTTATTTCCCCCTAATAGTCTGACTTTTAGAAATGGTTCTGTCATTGCTCTTCTTTGTTCTTATGGTGATGAAATCTCTGCAAGTTCAAAGTCAATGACGCTTTGGAGATGTTTCAACTGGAAGCTGCTTCCAGAACTGTTTGCAGAACAAGGGCTGTGTTCATGAATGAGATTAATAATATTTGCTTGAGTTCAGGGTGGCCCAAGTACTTGAAAGAGAGCTCTATGGGTAGTTACTACACAAAAGCATAAAATTTGAGATGGAAATTTCTTCCTTGCACAACCTCACATTTGCCCAGATCTTGCTTTTTCTGTTGCTGGTTATCAAGGGGCCTGCATAGAGGGGCACCTGTTTTCATCTAATATTGTTTTTCTCATTTTTCATTTATCATTCTCACTCACCTTTTTGCTTATGTTTCTTTGTGTAATTAAGTATTAAGCACATTGGTAAAAATAGAAAATATAGCAAACGATGGCAAAATATATACTTGGCACATGATTGCGTATTTTGGGGTTGTGTTTGCTACTCATCCTTCCTGCTGGCTTCTCAGTGAGAGGATGCTGGCTACCCTGAAATTGTCCTTTAGACCTCACACTGCTCCTCCACTCTGTGCCTTGGTTCCTGAACCTGCCCCAACTAATTCAGAAAGTATGTTTGCATCCTAAAAGTGTGTGGGTGTGTCTTTTTAACAATGCTAATTCACTTTTTTTTCCTTACGAGATGTGTGTTATTAAAAGTAGGAATTGCAGCATATTTGGCACACATGTGACATGCAGGTATATTAAAAAAAAGCATGTGTTAAAGCACTTGTGTTGTTATGTTATGCAATACTATTAATGGATCAGCTCTATGTGTATATTGAACATCTATATTTTTATACTTGGAAAACGTTTTACAAGCATTTCAGTTGCTTTATGAAATTTGAATTGTGATACACTCATGTCATTCAACTTTGGAAAAGGATTTTATTACTTCTTTATAACTCCATTTTCATATTAAGTCATTCTTTCACAAACAGGTGCAGTCAAATATGTTTGAGATAAGAGCTCTCTTCCATTGCAGGTCAAGTTACTGCATGTGAAATGCAGTTTGGGAGTCATAACTGTTGGGATTTGTTTCAGATCTTTGGACATTAAATACTTAAAATCTCATTCAGTTGAATAAGAAAATGCATATAAAATCATCTGGATTTCAGGTTGTGTTAGGTATGTCAAATAAATACGTCTTAATAAACATCCCCCAGATATTGTTTATTTGTTTTTGTAATCAAGTCAGTTAGGGTAGTAGGACCTAGATTTACCTCAGATTTACGTCCAGCAAGCTCCTTATCTGGTTATGATTTATAAGCTGAGCCCTGAAAAACGCTTTAGCAGTGCAAAGTAACAGCATTCATTTCTAGAGACTCTGAGCGCAAAGGTAAAATACTTCCTTTTTTAATCACTCAAAAGTATGTTTAAAGACTGCTATGACTCAAATATTTTTTGCAATGGTTTGGTGTTTGGTAGGATTTACAGGAAGTAAGTGCTGGTGGCTTATTTTTTGCTATTTATATTAGCCAAGTCCTTTCCTTGTGTTAGATGTGTTCAGTGTCCCTTCTGTAGAGAATAATACAGATCACAGATGAGCAAGTGGTTGAACTCTTTTAATTTTTATGCTATGCATTATATATTGGCATAAAAAAATCACATAGTCATGATCTATATCCTTATTAAAGAAAGAATTATTTGTTATAGCAGTCAAATTTTAGTTTTAAAATGAAAACTTTAGTTATGGAATCAACCTTAATGTTAGGAATTCTGTAACATCTTCATGGCCCAAAGCATCTCTCAAGTGGCAGAAAAGGTTTTTTTTTCTATTCTTCATTTTCTCTTTCGAATTCTTAGGCAGGTTGTGTTTCAGAGCTGAGAGAACCCCTGAAGATCTTTTCATCCTGAAAAGATTATATCCAAGGTTTATACAAAACAAAATTGTCTTCTGTCCCTGGAACAGTCTCTGTAGATTATTTGAATAGAAGAATTAAAATTTAAAATTGACATTGATGAACAGAAAGTTGACTAGTACTTGTATGATTATTTTGTTTTTTGCGCATTTAATTTTTTTTTCAATTGAAGCTAAGGAGCTCACATTGCAACAAATGTTTTGTTACAAATTGTGTAGCAGAATGTGCTTCTCTTGTGACTCTTTGGCTTCATTTAAATGGGCAGTATTTCATAATAAATAAAATTTTTCTGTTGCAGTTATTACTGAAATACTCAAAAGTTTGCAATTGAGCAGAAAACTTCATAAGCTAGAGTTTTCATGATTGTTTTCCAGTATTTATATCAAGAATCAAGCTGTGTAAGTAAAAGCTGAACAGGCCTAATAGTGAGGCACAGGTTTCATTACTTCTGACTTGAAGCAGTATAAAACTGCTACCAGAAGCATTTAGAATTAAATTGCTGGTCTTTCATTGGGAAGAAGTGTATTGCAGACCTTAGAAATAGCTGTGAAATCCATCTGTCTGACCACCTAAGCATTTGCAAATCTTAATGTGGAAACATTTAATTTCACTTTGTTTCCTGAGGTGACCTGGAACTTTTGGTGGTAACCTGCTGAACTACTGCCAGGAAGTGTTTAGGAGGTGATTGGGGTACAAAGATTTCCCTTGACATGGCACCAAGCTTTTCATTATAAAACTTGTTACACAAACATAACATAACTATCAGCCACTTGTTCTCATTACTAGAGAAAACAGAAGTCCAAAGCTGAAGCTGATATAATTTGCTCCTGCTATGTATCTTGATAAATGAATGGAGGGAGATGAGGCAAAAAGACTACAGTAATTTCTCGACTATAAGATGCACCTTAAAGCCTAAAATTTTGATTGAAACCCGAAAGTGCGCCTTATAATCCGGTGCGCCTTATATATGGGGAAAGTGTGAGTATTGAAGGATCTAGAAACAATTTCTGTTTCACATTGCACAGCAACAAACATGAAGCTCGCAATCAAATGTGAGTCGCGCCAGCCATGCAAGCGGCCTGGCACCAGGGGCGGCCCCAGGGTGTGGGAGAATGGCGGGTAGGAGTGCCAGGGCCTGTGGCACAGGGAGGGCGGCTGGGTCTGCATTTAAAGGCTACACGGATCCGTGAAAAATGTTTGCAAATTGAGCAGTGGGGCTTGCGTGGCGCTGGGGGCGGCTGCAGGATACGGGAGAACGGTGGCTGCAGGGTGCCGGGACCTGTGGCTTTATGTTGTTGCACGTGGATCCTCGCTGCAAAAAAAAAAGTGCGCCTCATAGTCCAGTGTGCCCTATATATGGGCAAAGTTCAGAAATTTGCCATCAGCCTGGAAGTGCGCCTTATAATTTGGTGCACCTTATAGTCGCAAAATTACTGTACTAATTGAGGGCACTTTTTTCCTTCTTTCTTTTTCCTGTTGTTTTTCCCTAAAGCTAGCTTCTAGTACTGCATACAAGGTAGTTTGGGAACCTGAATTAAATTTGGGTTTGTATAAATAGTTATTTAGATTTCGTAATAAAGTTATTGGTAAAATCTACAGACCTTCATATGAATTGAAACAGCTCACAAGGCGTTCTAGACTCTGGAACTGGCTCCTGTGAACATGAGAATCTAGACCATTCTTTGGAATCTGTGTACTGAGAGTGCATTATCAGAAACTGAAGATACTCAGCCCTACTTTGTTAGGGAGTTCTATAGATATTTACTAAGAAAATTTATCATCTTCCCACCTAATGCAAAAATTCAGATTTATTTCCTTCCCCAAATAAGTTATACATTTCTTATTGAAAACAGAACAACAACAACAGGGATAGAATTCTTACTTTAAAATTTCAATCTAAAAGCTCTCCTTTTCAATTCACACCCAATTTTCATCCAAATTTCAGTTAAAGTTGAACAAAAATACTCTACTAAATTGGAATACTTATTCTCGTGAATATTTATGACTTTGAATTTAGCTGTTAATTTGTAAAAGGAGGAGACTTTGAGATAAGAGGTGCTTCACAGAGAGAAATATTTCATCTTAGCTTCAGTTTAAACTGGGTAAGAGTTCTTAGTGAGTAGGCCTTAAGCATTAGAGCATTGGAATCAGGATCTCATTTTCTATATCTTGGCACTTCACAGTACATGGGAACATATATATACATGGTCACTGTCTTGTAAAGTTTTGGGGCCTAGTTAACAGCTGTCAAGTTTTAGAACTTCAGGATTGATGAACGAGTTTAAAGGGCACTCTAAAATCACTCTTGTATGTGGTTGTGTGAATTACTAATTCTCACAGACTCAGTTTGGAAGCTGCCTCTAAATATAGTGTCCATTGTTTCTCCTTGCATAGGAGGATGTGAAATAGGCAGAGAAAAACTGAAATCTCAGAAATTTATCTACCTGTAAAATGGCTTAATGACATTTCCTTCCTTTCCTTTAAAGTATTTTGAGATCCCTTGGTGAAAAATTATGTATAAGAACAGAATAGCAGTGTTTCTTGTTACTTGTGTCTTATAAAGAAATCTAGTGTATTTTGCTTAAGTTGTACAAAGCTTCAAACTCTCATTGCAAAGGATAGATAAAGAAACAGAAACATCAGTTTTTTGTTGCAAGTTATTGCTCAGACCTCTCTCTTTGTAATGATACACACAAAACTATGAGCAAGATATGATTTTCTAGCAAGAGTCAAAATGATAAATGCCATGATTTAGAAGGTTATTGCATTTATGGCCTAGTGTGGGTTGCATTTCTTCCCAGAAGGCATGGGGTGCATTATTGCTGGCAGAGTTTCACAAAGTCTAGTAATGCTGTACACATATTATTTTTTGAAGGCAAGGTTTGGTGCCCCACTCTGTTCCATTCCTTTTTTTTTTTTTTTTTTTTTTTTTTGAATCAGCTAGGAATGAAACAGATAACCAGCTCAGGACTTAATGCTGTATTTTAAAAGCCATTGGTTTTTATAATTACAGTAATTTCATGATTATAAGCTGCACCTGAATATAAGCCGCAGGCTTTTTTTCTTTTTTTTTTTTTTCTCCTCTGCGCAGCAGGGTGGGGGTGCTGCTGAGGAGCCAGGCAGCGCCAGGGCCGCACTGGGAGGGGCCGGCTGCCAGCAGGAGATGGCAACACTGGGAGCGGCAGGCAGCGGGAGCACCGGGGAGTGGCGATTGCTCGCCCGTGCAAAGGGATGCCGCAGCGGCACTCGCTCGCCTGCCCGTGCAAAGAGAGGCGGCGCTGGCACGCCTGTGCAAAGGGAAACGGCGGCGGGAGCACTCACAAGCCCGCCCATGCAA
>VRYO01002355.1:5784229-5840819 GCA_009812075.1 Sialia sialis
CTCGCTCGCCCGCATGAACACAGCAGCTCGTTCACTTGTGTGAAGATGGCGAAGCCGGGCTGGCCTCACCAATCCCACTCGGCAGCAGCTCCGAGGCAGCTCTCTCCCTGGCCGGCTCTCACTTCCGGGTTGGCATTTCACTGGGATTTGTCCATAAATAAGCCACACCTGAATATAAGCCACACTACTGGGGTAGGCTGGATTCTTCAATGAAAAAGGTGCGGCTTATATTCCTGAAATTACTGTACTCTAATACGTAAATATGTTTGCATAGTTGCCCTAACATATATTAATAGGACTTATCTTCTGAGTGCTAACTTGAATCTCATTTACTAGTAGAACAAGCACTCCAAGAGTATGGAGTGCATGGCCTTACAGTGTAGTTAGGATTATTTATTTGTGTACTGTATCTGTGAAGAGACTTTTTAAAAAATACACTTATCAAGACCTTAAAAGCCCTGACTTGGGTTTAAAATTAGTCCACATTCTTATGAGAATGGTGGAAACTAAATGTGTTGTTGTTTATATATTTTAATTTTTAAAGCTTTTAGAAATGGAATCCATGTGTGAGTAATACCTGCATCATTAAAACTGCTTAAAAATTGCTTGAAACTGCTAATTGCATCAGCTTTTCCACCCTGCATCCTGAGAGCATGTTAAAGGAAGTCAGGGAAGAGTCCTGAATCTTCCTATAGTGTCACACAGTGACTGATGAAGGAAAATATGTGGTCTGCATCTCACTTTTAGAGACCTGAAGATTTGCAAGCGTACCAACATCAGGAGATTCCTGTGGAAGTCCTATCAAGTCTTCTCTATCCCACACTTTACTTCTTACAGCCATGAGTGTGCGGGAACAAAGGTGTAGTTTTGGTTTGTAGACTGATCACATAGATTGATGATACCTGTGTCATCAGTGCCTACAACATGATTATCAAATGCATTGCTTATACATTTGAATTATTTTCTGGAAAACTTACAGAAGATACTATGATTGTAGTTATTATTATCTTTGGTGTTAAATAGTTTAGTTTCATAACATGTTAACTATCAGTGTAGATTTGCATTATTTTCTAATTTTTTTCTATAGTTTTATCTGGATAATTGATGATCAAGTAGCCTGGCCCTCTAAACATGGCATGCCTGTGTTGTTAGGTGGATCTTCTCTATGCACCTGTTGTTCAGTGAGTTCTTGTGTCTCGAATAAAAAACTATTTCATTGCCTTATTTCCAAAGCAAGTAAAAAGCAAAGGTTTTAATTTCTTGTTCAGACTGTGGATTGTATTTTCTGTTTATATTAACTCATTACTGGAGTCTAGAGAAGGCTAATGCTGTCCTGTATGTGCCACAAAGAGCAAACAGAAGAAAATTAGACTGCAAAAGACAATTTCCAGGACTAATTTGGTCAAATGCATGCTAGTATTGGGAAAAGTGCATGAAAATGACAGCATCTGATCAGGACTTTAGTTTTCACTTGGATTTGTGGGGCTGAAGTTTAACATTCTTTGCAATGTTACTTTAAAATTTATATATTTGTTATTAAGATTTTTTAAAATCTTACTTTGGTTTAGGATTTGCAAAGTCGTTTTCAGAATCTTCATCCTGCCAATTAAGCTTACGGCTTTTTAAAAAGCAAATGTACAATCAATAGTGGAGCACCATTTTTCTGAATGCTTACAATTCACAGCATTAATGTTACTAACTTTTGCTCTACTGAAGTATTATCTTTTTAAATTTTTTTAAATTTTTCTTTACCTGTAAAGGATATATTTGATATGAAAAATTTTTCCTAGAATAATAATGATAAACATCTTCAAGATGTCTAGGACAGTTCCAAAAAATTTTGTACAAGCATAGCTTACTTATCCTTTTAATGTCTGCAACAGAAGAATGAATTGCCCATGTGCTTACAACTGATAAGAACAAATATTTCAGAGATATTTTTCTTTTAACATCTGTAGTTTTTCTGTTCAGAGTACTATTGCTCACAGAAAAGTACACTTTCTCATGCTTGCTTAATCACTTTAATATAGTTAAGGTGCAGCCTTCAGTGATTAGCATGGTATTTCTCGTTTCCTAGAGACCAAGTGCTAAGTCTATTAGACATTTCCTGCTATTCTTTTGAATTGTAAATACTATTCTTGTAAATTGAAAAGGCCAGTGTAGGGAGATATTCATGCAATTTCCTATCTATTAAAGATGTAGCTTTGAGAATGGAGAAATAATAAAATGCAGTTTTTCATAGAAATTAAGGCACACTAAAGATGGAATTCACTCTTGAGCATTCACAGGGATCAAATATTTGGAATGTGAGCACCAATTATTTTCCTTTTGTCATCATCTGTTTGAAGAAAATATCAGCACATAACTAAAGCAAATGGTGACATTCTAATCTCTCTAATACTGGAGGAAAGTTTGTACTAACCCTTTTTAGCATCAGTGAAATTATTCAGTGGCATCAGTGAGCTCAGAATTTGGCCTCCTGCTTTCTTTTTAGAAAGTGCTTCAGTATACAAATGCAGATGTTGTAATTCTTAAATTAAGTGATTTGGCTTGCACTTGGAATAGCAGCCAGTAGGAACACAGAGAGCTTACAATTTACACTGAGCAATGTACACTGTTTGTAAGATTTCATGTTTATAGCCGGATACAGCTGATTTTGGAGCAGGAGAGAATGGAGAGGAAAAAGAGAAGGTGGAAAAATAGAAAAACGTCCAGGGAGGGGGTGATCACACAATCTACTGAATGTTAGCATGCTGTGTCAGCCTGAAGAGGAAGAGGACCACCCATGGGGAGAACAAGTGAGCCTAACCTTTTCTTAAAATTCTGGCTGCCTTTGAAATGCACCATTCTGTAAAGCAGCTGCAGCAAAAAGTTTTAACCAGACTCAAGTGCAGGTGTAAACTTCATGCTATCCAGGCTTCAAATGCATCCTGTCAGCTGTGTTTGTATATGTTGATCTAGAACACATGACGTGCATTTGGCTTGGTTAAATTTAGCTGGTGTAAGAGAGCTCAGACTTGCAAGGTCCTCCTGCATTTCAGGAGGCCAGGTGGTAGCTGTGTCATTCCTTTGCTTAAGTATTCTGACAGAAAAGAATGGAATTTCATTACAGCTAAGATTGTGCAGAAATAGTTTCTGAATATAGCAATCTTTTCTGAATTTACCTACTTCTTGAACATGGAGCTTCAGATACCTTGACATGAATGTCTACAACATCTGGTGTGTATTGTTTTTCTTTTTTTTTTTTTTTTTAATTTTTGTTTCGCTTGACTTTTAAAAGTCATTCCCTTCTTTAGGCCGAGTTTCAACATCATTATACCTTTGTGGCTAAGTGTCCTGCAGAGACTACAGGAATCTAAATCAACTTCAGATGGTTTGCCAAGAAGCTTTTTCAGGCAAAATACATGCTGTGGCTACCAGCTGGAGGGAGTATAGCTAAGCACAGAGGGACAGTTTGTATTGTACTCACCTCTTGCTCTCTTACAGAGAGACAGTATTTGTAATAATTTCTAAACAACTTACTTTAGTCAGGACCCTTTTCTGTTGCCTGTGTTTTTTTACCCAACTGGAACCAAAAGAAGTTGTGATAGCAATAGCATCCAGGATTATTTACATCAGTTTTGTCCAAAAAACCCCAAACTAGTAGTGACAGCATTGTTCTTCCTCATCCACAAGGGCATAAGAATTCAGCCTATTTTTGCACCTTCAGCTTCTTGACAGTCCTAAAGAAAGTGCAGGGCAATGCTTGTGCTGCAGTAAAGAAAATTTGCAGGTGCAGCTGTGTTTTCCTTTCAGGGGTTTTGACTGTGAAAGCAACTCCTTTCTTTCTCGTACTCACAATGGGTGTGCTTTGTTCTTAGAAATAAATGTTGTCCAGTTTACAGAGTAAGAATGTTGTTTTCTTTTTTCCAGAGGCTAGCTGTGAGGCTGGTCCAATGACGTCAATAGTTCTCTCTTCAAAAGCTCTTCCCTTGTGGAAGTGGTGGAATGGTGTCTTCTTTTAGCTCCCCTCTGCTTGGAGAGTGAGGGGCTGCAAATGGGAAGCCATTCAAGAGGGATCAGTTGTTTCATTGACAGCAGTGCTTTGCTGTGTCACTGATAAAAGCTGTATGTATGCACTCAGTCTTTTTCACTTGTGCCACATAGCACATGATAAAATAATATGCTCTGCGCTTGTTTTTTCAAGCACTGAATAGTAAGTGTGTATGAGCTACAGTTAGCAATTTTAGAAAACAGGCAAGGCAGATAAAAAGAGAAAAATGTTTTTAGTGTGTTGTGTCTTGCATCAAAATTCATGTGTGAGTGTATGCACATGTGTTATACTGATGAATTATCTGGATTTTTTTTTTTAAAGTAGATAGGTTTTCATCCAAAGGTTTTGTAGCAGAGAGGGTGAAGTAAGACATAGCAGAGCTCTTGCCAAAGCTGTCTTGATGGACAAGAGTTGGAGGTTCTGCAATTAAACTAACATCTTAATTTTCACTTTTATTCACTTTTTATTTCACTATTTTCACTTTTAAAAGATTGTTATATATTGCAACTGCTATACTATATTATTTTTATTAAACAGCACTTTTGTAGTAACAAGTCACACAACTGGTAGTAAGTAACATGAAATCTAAAAATAGTAATATTTGTATCAGTGGCAAGGTTAATAAAAAAACCCCCTCAAAATAAAAACTTGCCTGTAGAAAATTGTGATTCATTTACCTCACCCTTTGAGCTATCTGTACCTTGTTTTTGATATAAAAACTTGGGTAGTCTGAATGGGAGGCTGACTAAGTTCACTCAAGAAAATTTCAAAGGCAAAGATGGCTCTCTCTGGCTCAGGAAGTCACTGAGTTTCAAATTATCTGGAGACTGGGGGAGTATTCAGGGAAAATATCAGTATATACTTGCCTTATTTATTTTACTTTTCCCAGTCATTTTGTTTATTGCGAGAAAAGGTAGTCTAGTATTTGGCTAGATGTTCCTTTGGCCCATGCCTTTTTTTCTCATGAACTTGAATAGGAAAGTCAGGTAAACCAACAAGGAGTTATGGGATTTTTGGCTACAGCCTGAAGCTGTCTGCCTTTGCAAGCTTAACAGAAAATGTTATGACTCTGGAAGTAACAATAGAGCACTTTTATTATGGCATGTTGAAAAAAGTGGATGAATAAACACTTGTGTAGACTGTGTGTTCTTGTAAATGTTTGGGGCTGTATTTGAAGTGGAAAATACGGTCTCAAATAGTTGCTTGCAATAAATCTAGTCCTAATAAATCAGTGCTTTGAGTGACACGTAGTTCAAAATTAGAGCAGCTGGAAGCCAGCTAGCATGGACTGCTTCTAGGCTTTTGCTGAGTAAAGATATCTGGGTTTTTTCCCTCTTCTTTTTCCCACAAAAACCTTTACAATTTTTTCTTTATTTATACATTAACAGCTTTGTTACTTGTCAGTAACAGTCCTACAGAAAAAAAGTGAAAAACTAAACAAAATTGAATCATTTCTGTAGAAAAACAGAATAGTTTATTCCCTCATTTTAAAAATATTCCTACACTTTTTTTTCATACCAAGCCTTTGGAAGGCTTTTCACTTTCTGGCACCAGATGTGTGTTCAGAGTGACTGTGTTTTGTATTACCATCCTGCGCTGGAATATCCTGATGTTAAAGAATATTTTCCTTTTCCCATAGATGCCAGCCAAGACATGCTGGCAGTAGAAGTACTATTATTATGTGAAAATGATCAGCTATTGTGTGCTTCATAGATGTTATTCCTGCCTGATAATAACCTCCTTCTATGTATGCCTTTTGGGGAATCATTCATATACCTGATCTGGCTTCAGACTTGTGTGGCTCCACCTCCATATCAACCCTAATAATGGGCAAAAAAGTTACTATTTGTATAATTAAGAGTTTGAATGGGATGGCACTAGGTGCATGTGTCTGTCTTCAAAGTGGGAAGATAAGATAGCTGGCAAGCAATTGAGAAAAAATGATTAAGACAAGGCCCTACACAACTTGATCTTGACAAGCATGAAACAAAAGCCCACTACATCAGTTATGTTGCAATAATTGTATTCTAGTATCCTTTCACAAAGATATCTATTCAGATAATGCACGTATGCTTTTTGCCCTCTGTTTTTTTCAATAAATGGGCTTTTTCTGTAAAAAGGCAAGAAATACAGTACAAAATGGATAGGGCTAAGATGATTGTATGAAGTTACGTAACTGATCACTTATACAGAGAAATGGCAAATATTGGCAAATTCCTTTCATAGGAATGACTAAGCAGTTTCTGAGAAGAGGTTAAGTGATAATTAAGTACAGTAATTTCACAATTATCAGCTGCACCTGATTATAAGCAGCACATCCGGGTAGCCGGGCAGACCACAGGATTTGTCCGTATATAAGCCGCACCAAAATATAAGCTGCATTTTTTTTTTTTTTTTTTTTTTAAGCGAGGATCCATGTGTGACAAAGTAACAAGTTAGTAACAGAATCGCACCAGCGCCGGGGTGTGGTGTCAGGTGCTCAAGTTGCAACAGTTCTCATAGACCAGTGAAGCCTTTAAAGGCAGCCCCAGGTGCCCTCCCTGGCCAGCTCTCACTTCCAAGTTGGCATTTCACTGGGATTTGTCCATAAATAAGCCACATCTGATGATTAGCCGCACTACTGGGGTAGGCTAGATTCTTCAGTGAAAAAGGTGAAGCTTATAATCGTGAAATTACTGTAAATCTAGGTGAGAGAGAATCACAGAAGAAAGCCAGTGAGGCTGAAATGTTTCCTTTCCAGTTAGAAGGGAATAGAGCAGGAGAGGAGGTTTAGCCATCTCCAGCTGAACATGAATGAAATGCACATTCTACTGCTATGGTATAATTTAATTACTTGGTTTTTTTTACTTAGAGTGCTCCATAAAAGCATGCCATAAGAACTGCTGAGATATAGATTTTTCTGTCCAAGTCTACTTTGAAATCAAAAGGTCTTGGTTATACATTATACCTGTCTCTGTCCCTAGCATTCTTATTTCTATTTGCATGCAATTTTGTCATACCTATTCCTTCCTGATCAAATTTAAAAAAATAAAAACGTGTCTATCTGTTGCTTTAAGCAAGCTAATGCTTCTAGTGCTAAACAGAAATGGTACGGCGTAATCCCTTAAATGGGTACTTATAAAATTTGGAGGTAATATTTGAATAAAGCAAAATCCCTTTCTTCATGTGCCTTTTGATGATTGTGGGGAAAGACCTACTTAAAAGCAATGAATGACTCTCATTCCTGACTTCTGGAAATAAAAGGATGAAATCATAGAATTCTGTTTTGTTGCAGCTCACTGGAGTCTTGCTACTGACCTCGTCTGAGGCTCACTCCTGTTTCCTGTGGGTTGCATCCTGTGCTAGGAATCAAATAGAATCTGTCCAGCAGAAAGGGTTAAATAACTTAATTTTTTTGGTATCTCTGAGTTATGTGAGAGGCCCTGGAGTTAGCTGCAGAGGCTTAAGGACAATTAAAGCCTTTATGCTGACCTGAAGCCTGTTTGCACTTATGGCTTGGTATTTTAATTGTTACAGATCTGTGGTCTTAGAAGCCTGATGGTAAATATTGTAAGTTTGTTCTAATGTGTATTTCAGTAGCCATCCTTGCTGGCTAGCAAATTTCCAGCTTTATTTGGTATGTTTAGTTGTATCAAATTTATCTAATTCAAAACCCACTCATGAAAGAAAAGAGCAGGTCCACATAAAAAAAGATCATCGGCATCTAGCGATTATGCAGTTCTGTATTCATTGCTTAAAGCTTCAAGGCTGATACAAAGTTATTTATTTTCTAAAGATTTTCAACACTAAGAAAAAAGAAAGCATATTTTAGTGATCTCATAGCCGTCATGGATTTGAAATTTCTGCATACTCATGGTTGTGGCTTCTGGTTGTGATGAAGGCACTGATGTGTTCAGCGGCTGCGTGTGCGTTTGTCCTTTCTGTCAGCCTGGCTAGATTGTTGTGTCCTTCCTGATGCTGCCTGCCTTCTTGGTTTGATGTAGAGCCTGCTCAGTTTTCTGTCAGGAGCCAGCTGTGCTTGCACATGTTCCCAGTTATATTTAGGAAACAGGAAGAAACCTGACACACTGTTGATCAGAAATGGTTGCTTGTAATGTTAAGGACGTTAGTAGCCAAAACTCATTTACTTTCAAGATATTTTTTCTGAAAAATTTGAGTTATATTGACAAATTGTTTGGTTTGTTTTTTGGTTTTTTTTTCCAAGGAAGAATAATTTTAAATTTTATTGACTGTGATAGAGCTGTGCTGTTCTTGCTTTAACAAAGCCAAGGTTCTTTCCACAAACCTGTTCTATGTTGAAGAACAGGTTAGATCTTAACAGAATGGCATTGTGGCTGATTTCAGCTGGCTCAGGGGCTTTGAGGTTTTTGTAGTACAGCCGCTCACATTTTCCCCCTTTGTTCTGCATATGCATTTGGGGACTGCCTTGGGATGAAAGAACATGAAGAATAAACTCTCTCTGACATCTGCAGAAGGTAGTTGTAATTCATGATAGAGGTTACTGGTGGGACAGGAGGTTTGTATTGTGTCCTCTCTTCCTGCTGCCAGTCATTTGCTTTTTATAGGCTTTAAAATTTGAAATAAAAATGATTGCACTTTATAAGCACTTCCTTTGATGAAGTATACAAGTGTCATTTGAAACAAAGTAAAGTAACCCTATGGCTGATTTAGATTAAACATTCCACTGGAGTAGCTTTATGTTAGGGCTTGATTCGTTTGTATCACAGCTCTTAACTGCCATTTTAACTAATTTTCCTATTAACAAGTCCCAAATGATGGCTCCCAGGCCAGCCTTCAGAAAAGGCTTGAGATGAGACTCCTTAAACGTGCTAACTTTAGAAGAGCTGTTTTTCTTAAATGACCTTATTCTCATAAGTGTAACAATAATGAAATAGATTTTGAAAGAACATGGAACTAAATTTCAAACAATGTGGGAGGTCCCCCTCTTGCCCAATATTCTATGACTGATTCTATGAATATTCAGAAAAACATACTGTCAAGTCCATTTTCTACATCCATGCTTTTAAAAAAAGTTTATTTCTTGTTGTAGTTAAAACATTTTTTGTTCATTCTTAGTATTTGGATGAGGTCTCATGGGATGGAATTAATTTTCTTCATGCAGCCCATATGGTGCTATATTCTAGATTGTGACCAAAACTGTGCTGATATCACCAATGTTTTTGCTATCACTGATTAATGAACAAAGTGAGAAAGCCTTCTCTGCTTCTCACTTGGTCCCCACAGGGAGCAGGTTGAGGGTGGGCAAGAATCTGGGAGGGGGCAGCACTGGGGCAGCTGATTTGAACTGGCCAAAGAGCTACTCCATGCCATACAGCATCATGCTGAGCAATAAAATTGGCAGCAGAGAGGTAACCTTAGCTGTAGGACTGGCTGGGTATGGGTCTCCTTGTGGGAGGTGGTGAGTGATTGCCTTTGCATCACTTGGGGCTTTTTTTATTAGGTTTTGGTTTTCTTTACTTTCTAAGCTGTCTTCATCTCCACCCATGAGTTTTTCTCACTTTTGTTCTTCCAAGTCTCTCCCATCCCACTGGAGTGAGTAATCAAACAACTGGATGGGAGTTCAGCTGCTGGCTGAGGTCAACCCACCACAGTGTATGTCAATTAAAAGCGTCTGCATTCTGTTTTTGTAAGGATGCTAGAATTTTGATGTTACATTGTAGCTTAAAATGTATAGATTTATGATCTTTGTACAGAGGGAGAAAGACCCTAAGTATTGAAATTAATGTAAACCCTCTTTTCTTGTGCCAAATCTGAAATCCCTTGATATGGGAAATTTCTTTATGTAGGTAGACAGAAGTAGTGTCAGCTGCAAAAACATTGAAAGCTTTTGAACAAGCTGGTGATCTCCCCAGAAACTTCCGTATGTTTATGTGAAAATTTTTATTTGCCAACTGAAATATACATAGAGTATACTTTTTTCTTATTTAATGAATATGCATACGCATAAGCCAAGATTAATTATGTCAATCAGTTTGGATTCAGTGTGAAACAAGCACGGGTACCAAACAGTCACAGTGTCTGTGCTTTCACATTATATGAAGTTAATTCAAACACTTTAAAACTTTGGAACAAAGTAATCTTGAATGATAAGTGTTTGAAATACTAGTCCAAATTTATTCATGGTTCCTAGTCTCTCTGCTGCAGTGTTCGGAGGAAAATGCAATTTAATACGAAAAATGAGCCATCGTACAGGTAAACAGCAACTTTGTGGGGACCTCCAAAGAATTCAGGTTAGAACAGAACCTTCTGAACTGCAGTAGGTGTACCTTTAAATGTATGGAAATATGGCAAGTTTAGAGTGTCAGCTATTAATGCTGGTAATTGATGCAAATGTAGCTGCTGCTGCTACTACTAGAATAGTTTTATCAAATTATGAATGGGTATTTAAGATTACAAAATACACTAAAGACTGCTGGGAAAATTAAATGTTAAAGATCTGTAAGGACAAGAGGCATTAAAACCAAAGAGATAAAATCTAACATTCCAGAAACATAGACTAATTAGTGGGACTTGGGCTATGTTTCTGTAAGTAACTTACAGGACAGGCTCTCAGAAAAAGTAAGAAAACTTGTAAAAATTGAAGGTAAAAAAACTGTTATGACTGTAAAAAAAAAAAAAAAATCAGCGGTGGTGTGCTTATTCTCTATCAAACTTTTAGTGCTTACAAAAGAAAATTGATTTATTCAATGTAATAATTTCACCTGGGCCAAATGTGCATCAGACACAGCTTCATGTGTGGTGCATGTAACTGTTACACTTCAGGTCATTCATTGTGCACACTTGTGTGCAGGCACGCTGTTCAGCTGCGATCAGACCCCTGAAGCACATAAAATATGAGCTAAAATAAAATGCCTTTTCTTTCTAGTGACTGGGAGAAGGAAGTTTCCAGATAATTTTCTTCTTTTCCTTTTAAAATATCTACTGTTCTCCTAAAGATAAAGGAACTACAAGATATCTGTTAAAGGAATATACAGTAATTTCACACTGTTAAGCCGCACCTATTTCACTGAAGAATTGAGCCGATCCTGGAAGTGCACCTAATCACCAGGTGCGGCTTATTTATGGACAAATTCCGGAGAACTGCCAACCCGGAAGTGTGAGCCAGGCTGGCGGGGAGCTGCCGCGGAGCCGCAGCCGGGCAGGCGGGGGACGAGTGGGGAGCTGCCGCGGAGCCGCTGCTGGGTGTGCAGCGAGCCGGAGCCACTGGCAAGCGGGCAGCGAGCTGCCGCCACTTTCGCGTGGCTCAGAGGCTCGGTGGCGCTCCAGTTTAGGGCACATGACACGTGTATGTAATGATGAAAAAATTGTCTTTCAGTTTCAGAAGTCAAACCCAGTTCAACTGATAAGAAAAAAATGCTGCATTTTCCTGAAAGCGATGTCGGGTCTTCTCCCCAGATCTTCTCGCACAAAAGGTTAGAAGTGTGCAAAAATCCATACCCTGAAGCATATGTAACATAACACAAATCACTCCCACAAGTTTGAGAATAATGTTTCCTGGTGCTTGCATGTGATTTAATACTGTGCATAGTCTTTTGCGGTTTTTTTTTCTACTAGATAGACCCAGTAGAATAGGATTTGATCTAAGTAATAAAAAAATCTTGATTGTATAAAATCATCATATGCCCTACAACGTTGGGATTGTATTTAAAGGAAAATTGATACTTCCCAAGGTTTAGAAATATTTTTACCTGCCTCACACATTTTCTAAAGTCAGATGCAGCCTCTCATTATGTTTAAGAGAGTGTAATAGACCATCCTCGGGTTCTAACCTGCAGGTGTCACAGTGCAGTGGTGAGGACAGTAGGGCTTCATTTTCATTTGTGTTGCCTTGTTGATGGATTAGCCAGAGCTTGTCATGGGTTACGTGCCAAGGGATGTCTTTTGAATCTGATTCCAAAGAAAACAGCAGGCTGTCCAGTTGATGAAAGCTTTGAAGGGGTTATTTCTGGTTGTTAGAAATAATAAATGACTGAAACTCAGGCATAAAAATATACACACTGCTGCGTGTAGTGTAATTTAAATTTTGTGTGGATCATAAAAATGGATGGATATATAATATGCTTGTTTAATTGAAAAAAATTATCCAACAACATTAATATTCTTAATATGATAATATTATATGCAGGTACTTGAAGGTACTTTTCAGAACTGTATGAAGGAGGTGGCTAAGGAAGCTATTTTCATCAGGATTTCTTTGTCAGCTTTTTTTGATTGTGAATGACCAGAGGTTCGTAGCTCCCTTACCTTTACACAAGGCTTGGCTTTTTCTTAAGGTTCTAGAAGTCAAAGCTGACCCTTCAAAGTGAAGTCCTGGCAGGAGCTGGGGGCAACAAAGCTTTGAAAGCATTGGCTTATCTGAGCCAAATGGAAGTGGTATATGAACAATTTTTCTTATTATTTTTTCCCCTCTGCTGGGTCACCAGACAAGTGAGTTGTGCCACTTTTGGTAGTACATTATATATTTGTATATGGTTCTGCTTTACTTCTCCTTACTAGCCAAAATAGCAAGACCAATTTTCAAACAGAAGGCAAAAAGTAATTTGGCTCCAGGAATATGGAAACAGTTGGTTTAATGACAGTTGGTTCCCAGTCTGAAAATATTGGTTGAATGTTTTAGAAATATATATGGTGAAGTTTTAAAACATCACAGCTATGTGAGTTATATGAGCTTGGAGAAGCTGCTGCCTTTATGACTCCAACTGATAAAAATTGCCACATCTTTCTTCCAATGTTTTGGCATAAAACTCAAATATGAGTTTGCAAATTTCAGTTTAAGAGCAGAGCAATTGCAGGCAAGCTGAGAGAAAATAGTCTTGGCTATATGTGAGCCTTCTTAACGAGAGGGTGCAGGTTGCTTACCTCTGAAAGGTAAGTTTAATGCTTAGATAAATGAGGAAATAATAGAAGGTGAGAGGTGAGGAGGTTGGTAGAGAGCACTATGTTTTTTGTTAATGAGCCCTGGTTTTCTTAGCTGGCAATGAGAATACTCAGAACAGAAATATCACTTGAATTAGAAGTAAACTTGAAAGTCTGAGTTTCAGCAGCTATGTAAAGGCAGCATAAATGTTTCATTTTCCCCAGTACATTTCTTTGTAGGGTAATTCCATCAAATGTTTAAATGGAGGGTTGTAGCTAAGTGTAGTCTTGCTACTGTCCTATGAGCTTTGGGTTCATTTTTTTAATCCTTATGAAAATTTTGACTAATATAATGAAAAGAACAGAGACTTTGAAGCTGTGTTTTTTAAGTTGAATCAATATTATGTTGTAAATTGCCTTCAGCCAGTGAAACATTCCAGTGCTAATGTTTGTAACACTGACTGTGATGGGGGTTTCTCTTTAGAATATCTAAATATAGTGTAAATTAATAAAATGGTATTTTTTCTGGATGAACTTTTAGGACTATGTATATCATTAGAAGTTTATTTCTAAATTAATATAACTTCATGTTTTCAGATTATTTTAATTTTTTTAAAAGTTGATGTTACTTTAAAGTGAAGCTTTCAATTCAAAGCTGCAATTAATTTTCAGCATTAATCTGCCTCTCTTGTAATTAAACTATACTCAAAATATGAAGCACTTAAAACAATTTGAGAAAGGAACTTGCTTGAAATACTTGATGAATATGAATGTGGTCCAATTTGGCATCCAAAACTAAATAAAGAAACAGGCTTGTAACTCTGCTCCCCCTTCTTCTCCATTAACTGTGACTAAGAGGGAGTGTTTTCTTCTTCACAATAAGAGGAAATCTCATTTGTTACATGGCAACTTTTAATGTTATCTCTGTAAGCACTGTTTAAAGACAAATTACAATACCAAACACTGATTTAATGGAAAAAACATGTATTGAACATGGGAAAAATGTATAGTTTGGTCCTATGAAAATCTCTCAAGGTTTTTTTAGGTAACCTGTTCTATATTAAAAATTAGAGACTTGAAAAAATAGTTTTCTTTCAAGTCCTCAAAGTGTTTTCAACAGATGGTGTCATCTTGTAAGAGACACTTTAAAGCCATCTGTGATGTTGTAAAGATTGATGATAGTGATAAAAAAGTAAAGCTTTAATTCTAAGTTTTGGAAGAGGATCTTGGAACTAGTCCTGTGGTATATATTGGTAATAATGGAAGAGTTTGCCACTGATTACAATAAGTCTTGAATGAAACCAGGAGTCTCCAGTCAATGCATCCATAACCGCAGTAAATCAACTATGCTAAGTGAAGAAAAATTTCAAGACAAACCACTTCTTAATATCAACAGTACATATATTACATGTTATTCGCTCATTATGAAAAGTCATGTTAGGTGTCAATACAGAAGCTTGCACTTGTTGATCACACATAATAATTGTTTCAATCTGAATTTCTGATCCTATATAAACTTGTGGAAATACTTGGATAACCTTTTATGTAATACATAACATTTTTACTTAGATGACTGTTAACTCCCTTCTTAGCTCCTTTTGAGCTTTTCTGTGTTCTGCCAATGGCATTTAGCCTGTACATAGGTCTGGTTCTCTTTCTGGAATATGAAGAGTTTTATTCTTTCAACAACATATGGCTTTATAGAGATAAATATTGCCCCTTTCGATTGGATATAGTTTTCTATAGGATTCAAATGTTGCTCTTGGTTTCTTTTTGACTTTGTCAAATTGGTTTATGATATATTCTGTATGATATATGGACACTTAGGAGCTTTCACTGGAATAAATTAAAGCAAAAAGAAAATACTTTTAGACAATAGAAAATGAAGTAAAAGCACACTGTAATGTAAGTGCAGTATGAAACAATTGTGCGAACATGATCCAGAAATTATTTCAGGGTTCTACTGTGTATTTTTTTTTCCTTTATGTACTTTGATTTCAGGGTAAAATTTTCTTGTTTTGTTGTATAAAACTTGGAAGTAATTTCACATACATATAATATTTTTATTCTTGTAATTGCAACTTGCTGATGCACACTGTTTAACTTAATGTTCCCTCACAAGAGAATCTATGTTGATTCTTTTAAATAATAGGGGAGTTGTATTGTTTTAATGCTGTTTAAATTTGCAATCAATAATTAATAGAAGCAAAATAAAACATTTGGCATGATTTTTTTTAAATTTTAGTCTGTGAAATATTGTTTCAGAGAAGATATTAAAATGAATGGATGTATATTAAAAGTAATGTCTTGAACCTTGCCTGATCACTGAGAGAAAGGGAGCTCATCTATTAGCAACAGGAGTCTATACAGGTAGAAGATGATTTGGTACTTTTCTTTTTTTCTTGACTCTATTCTCCAGAAGGTAGCAGAAGATATTTGTAAATATTGTCAGTCTTACAGGCCTTCCCAGCAAACTGTATTGCTGTATGGAGTTTATGTTAGAAATGGTGCAAATGGGCACATGATACAAATAACTAGAAAAGCAACCTGATAAATCACCTTCAGGGCTGAACCCAAATAAATTTCACAGCAGTAAATTCTATTTCTTACCTTGGTGACCAGTAAAACTTGTTGTTCTGCTTCTTGCAACTGAGGCAGAAGCAGTCTTTATTTTTAGAGGAACTTCTTGTATATCAGAAATCATAGACATGGAAATTAGGCATTTAAAGCACATCAGCAATTTAGTGTGCTCTCTTACCCCAAAGTACCATTTATATGTCTTCCCTGATGAATATTTAAGGTCTGCCTGGGCACATAACTCCAGCATCCCTAGACAGTTAGTTCTAGGGTTTTGCTGTTAGCACTTTTAGAAACCACCTTTTTGAAACTGAAATCTTGTTGACTTACCTGTTCTTTACAATCTTCTTCAAAATGATATTGCAGTTTAATTTTCCATCCTGGGATCATCCAAATTTGATTAAAAAATCTAAAAGGCATCTGCTCTCATGTATTTGAAGAATGGTGTGTTGGCTGAACAATGCTTCTTGTTCCAGCTCATTCTCATGAATTTTAGTTCTTTCAATCTTGATCCATGGTGTTTTTACTCTAATCTTTCTTGCTACTAGTGACAGTCTGTAAAACCTAAATGCTGGATGTTCCTGTTCATTGTTCAACACAAGTTAAAAATGTTAAAAATATTAATGCAGAGAGTCTGGAAAATGATTTTTTTTTCAAATAAAAGCTTATTGGTATTCATAGTGTTGGAAGCAGAAAAGTGGTTTGCTCTGCATGGCGTTACATTTTCTGCCTAGCCATGACAGCAATCTTTGGGAAGGCTGGTAGGGCTTCAAAATAATCTCTGTGGCTTTAAGCAATAGGGGTTATTATGAAATCAGGATCCTAGAAAACTTGCTATCTATTAGACTAATGTTCTAAAGGATGAGATCCTTTAAAGGTCTTAACATTTGTAGATTAGAATCTGTTTTCCAAAGGGGAAAGGTAGTTAAAATTAATTGTTTGGATAAAATAGTAGAAACAAAGCGCTTTTTTGCCCTGGGTTCTCCTTTTGCATCAACAGAGGTAGACGGGTAACTCTTGTGCTCTTTGCAGCAAGGTTTTCCATAAATCCATTTTGCAATCGTTTTATTAATAAAGTTTCAGAAAACCATGTCACTGACCGTTTTTGTAGGTTATCTACATGTCACAGTCATGTTTAGCTCTTGATCTTAAAATATTTATTTTATTAGATCTCCTAGATGATACCTAAATTAAACAGTTTTGTACTGTTTTTTGAAATAGATTTTTTTTTAAATTATGAGCTAATCATATTAGCACATAGCCAAGAAAATGTGATTTTTCTGTAAATAGCTTTGGGTTTGACCTCTGAAAACAGTCTGAAATAAAATCCTTTTCCCACTTTTTGTAAAATGAAATGCCTAATATATGCTAAATTAGAGGTTTTCAGAAACCTTGATTACCACAGCATTTTTAATTTCATTAATAAATAAATAATTAGGAAGCAAATTTTCAGGGGAGGAAAAGAATCTGTGGATATATGAAAAACAAAGGTTATTGCCCGGATTTAATGAGTGAGAACGATGGCATGTTTTGTGCAGTAATTTTTTAATCAAATCACATGATATTTAAATCAAAGTCTTTTATTGTATACTATGCCAAAACAAACTAAGTTGAAGAGTATGTCTATTCCCCTTCAGATTTATTTCATCTGATACTGAGATAATATATTTTTGAATCAAAGCCAGAAAGACACTAAAGATAATCAAATCACCAGACCTAAACCTCTACATTCCTCTATTGGACAGAAACTCTCACTTAGTCATTAAATAATTTTAATCTCTTTTAATGTTTCATTCACACCATGTCTTTGATTAGGATGTACCTGCGCTATTAAATGCTTTGGCGGTGTCCTGCTTAAATGATGACTTGGATGGCCATAAAGATAAAAACACAGGAAGAGCTAAGCCTTAACCACTCTTCAGTAGTTATTTCCTTAAATATTTAATGCAGTAATTAGTTTTGGTTTATGCACAAGATGATTGTAATCAGCCATCCTTGCAGGTTATGAAGTACTAGGTAGTTTTGATATTCAGCTAGATTGCTCTTTCTCAGTTAGATAACAGATCAAAAACTTTATTAGCATAGTAGTAAAAAGCAATTTACATATATTTCCTCTCTGAAAATTTCACAAGCATATAAAATGATGCTGGAGATGCTGCATGTAAAATGTAAGATTGATTTTTATATCATACTCAGAAAGGCACTGCTATCCTCTTCAAAAAGATAACAAAGGCAGATGTTTTTTGAGACACAGAAATACTAATTTTCTGTTGTTTTGCACTGTTGAAGCTGGATGGATTTCTAGGACAGCTTGCTTTTCTAAATTATGAAAAAGCCTAGAATGCTCAAAGTACAGTTTCTATTAGGTAATAAATATAAGGTTTTAATTAGAAATTTCAACTTCAGAAACTGGATCTAAATTTAGCAGCCCTGGAATAGCAAGTTAAACAGCCCCCACGTATAGAAATTGAGCTAGTATGTTACTGGATTAAAAGTGTTTGGGTTCACAGGAGATTCTTTCAGGAATTTAAGAATTATGTAATGCAAAATCATTGCAGCAATTACAGGGTGGTTTTTGGCAGGCTGAAATTGATATGGAGCTTGTAAAGATAAAGATTTATATCTTCTGTGTATGAGAACTACCATCACTTCTGTGTGAAATAAGCTGCTATTCAGGCCAAGAAGTGCTGTTTGAAAGATGTTGTATTTGTCAGGACATCAGGATACTCACAGCATCTATCACTGATGCTCCTCTACCTAGCACTGAAAGTATTATCATCTTGCGCTTGAGGAGATGCTGAAAATTACCTTCCTTTCTTTTATTTCCAAACAGTAATTTGGAAACCCTGATACTGTATAGTCTAAATTTGGTGGTGGGAGGAGTAGGATCTGTTAAATCTTCCCTACACATTGAATCTGTGTAGTGGACGACCAAAATAATTGTAAGAGAACAGTAAAATCTCTAGCCAGGGTTAAATTGTTCAATTGATTTGAATTGCTGCTGACCTTAACCTTTTCAAATTACTACTTTTTGTAAGGAACAGGAATCTGTTTAACCAAGTGAAAAGTTCATGAATTCTGAGAAGTTTCTTTCACTATTCTACAGGAATTGGTGATAATTTTATTCATCCAGAGGAGCAAATAAAATTGTTTTACAAAGAATTTACTACCAACTCACCATTAAAGAAAGAAGAGGTGACATTTTGGTGGACAAATATTCCATGGCCGTGTTGACACTAGTTACCAAGAAAACAATTATGAGAAACTTTTGAAGCATAACATCACATTGCAAAAAACCTGGCTCTTCAGCCTGCTTCTGAAAATCACCGTGAATATTCTGGCTTTTGAGACAGTCAGTAATAAAGCCAGAAACTCAAATAACTCTACTACAAGGAAACTTTTTTATCAACACTTATCCCTAAAGCTTCATCTTAAAGTGTTTGGTTTTCTTCTCCCCTCATAACCCAGACAGTCTGGGAATCTGATCTTAAATCAGACCAATTAAAAATTTTTAGACTGTCATAAGTATGTTAAGTATTGCCAAATTCACATCAATTAAAATATAATTTATTTAAGAACTGCATATTTATAATTCCCTATCTCTCACTCACACACCCATACAAATGTTTTTCATTGTATTTTAACTAGATGAGAGGTCACTTGTAAACATTTCAACACAGTTCATATGAAACATTTGTCTATACCCTTAAAAGAGTATTTAAATATTCAACAAGTCTCTGGCTGATATAGCATTTTAAATCATTGACACATTTTCCTACTTCCAAAGCTGACGTAGTGTTGTTTCACTCTGTATCTCTAGAGAATCAAACAATAATGAATTTTAAAATGTTTTAGAACAGTTTTTTTCCTTCTGAGAGGAAGCATGAAGAGAAGGTTAATTAGCATTAAAAACTGTAAGTCATACAACACTTTATTTGTTTAGGTAGGCAAGCAGAGTTACGTGATAGGGTGGAGGCAGGATATCCTAATCATCATAAATTTTTCCTCTATAATTATGAACCCTAATCAACGTTTTGTGTGCACTTTCTTTTTCCCTTGTGCAAACAACCACCTAAGCTGCTGGCACTCTTTCTCTAGTATAAAATCCTATAGTTTGTCTGTATTGTAAAGACCTAGCTAGATTGAAGAGGGGTATCTGAACTCAGGTACATAGATTAAGTAATTTGAATCAACTCTTGTTTTAATTATTCTTAACCGCATACAGAAATGCGGAAGTCATGGCTATCTGCTCCCAATCTGTGCTACTCTTTTTGTGATCTCAACTCAAATAGACTTCCAGCATACCTGATGGCTGTCTGTGACATTAAACCCTTATCTATGAGATAGAGGGTCTAGAAGTCCTCCTTGGTTTCTCACAGAGTAAAGATCTGGCTGAAATTACCTGGAGCTTCCTCTCAGTTGTGAAATGCAGAGAATGGCAAAAGTGCTCAGAAGTTGCTATGGGTTTTAAGATCTCAGCACTCCCCAGGTCAGCATAGAGACACTCAGAGTCTGTGTCCCGTTTCCTGGAGACTGTGTAGTTGGCAGTGCCTCAGCCACAAAGCAGAGACTTGTTCCAATAGAGAGCAATGCCTGCCTGTATGAATAATTATTTGTTGCTCTAGGTATCCTTTTTACAGAGATTAGTAATATCTGAGCAACAGTACTGTATTGTATTGGCATTGTCTTCTGTTGCCCAGGCTGCAGCCAGCACCTCCATTTGGACAGGGCAAGTATAAATTGTGAATGAACCAGAGCAGAGTAGAGAATTGCTCATAAATGGAGATAAATTATCCTGAATGCAGGAGTCCCAAAACCAATAAATGTAGGGTTGAAGTTTCCAAAATGGAAAACTATAGTTCTGTGTTAGCAGCAGAATGAATTAGCAGTAATTTAACAATTTATTTTCTTATCCTAGTGGCCTTTTAAAACAAGAAGATAGATTATCTGAGCTAGTTCGCTAATTAAGAAAGCTAAACTTAAAAAATGTCTTGACTAGCCCTAAAAAGATGCATGGAGATAATCGTTAATGTACTGCATTCTCAGAAAAGAGAAAGAATTTTTCTTTCCAAAAACAGTGAAGCAATGAGTGAATATTGGTCAGACACAGATCTTAAGGCAAACTTGTGAAGACAATTTTAAACCTAAATTTTTATGATAGTTATTCATATGATCTGAAAAACACTTGCCACCTGCAAGAGCAATCAAACACTGCTTCCTTGGTAGCTAAGGTATCCATTAAAGTATCTAGCTTTTATTTTATTTGGACTCAATACTGAGATCCTTACCAATGCTTAAGAATAATATTATGAAAGCGAGCATAACTGAACTTGTCGAAGGTCTTGGACTGAGAGTTATTTTTTGGAGATGTTTTGTCTCAATCCATTAGCATTGGTGCTTCCTCTCATTCTCTTCTGAAGACTGCAGTCTTTTTCATCATGTAATCTGTTGGGGCTTTTTTTCCTCTTTTCTTTTTTTTTTTTTTTTTTTTTTTTAATTGTTATTTTTCTTCATGTTGTCCCTTACCAAAATTCATCTCTAGCTTAGTTGCTGAAGTTCTGAGTAAATTGTAAATTACCAAAGAATTACTTTGCAGAATTGCACTCAGTAGCTCTCATGCCATCAATACCAAAGTAATAGTGGCAGCAACTGAAAGAGAGACCAGGCTGAGTTCATTAGTCTGTTCCAGAAAGTTTGCAGCCACAGTTTGAATACTTTCATGGCTGATATTTGTAGTAGAGAAACCTCATTTTATTTGAGAGCACCACTGGTACTTTTCACTTGACAGAGTCAATTACTGTGGGTTTGTCTTGTGGTTTTCTATAGAAGGGAGACTTTCTTGTTCAGTCTCTTCTTTTAGTAAAGAAGCAGCAAAAGTATAGAGTTGGCAGAAGTATAAATTATATTTGAATGTTCAAATGTATCCTTACAGATATTTTCATATATTAATCATATGAAATTTTTTAACTTTTATTTTTTCCACTGCAATTTATTTCTATACAAATTAAGATTTTTTTAAAATAATGTTTGTGAAAAAAACTGTTCATTTTCATAGAAATGTCAGATTTGTATTAAAAAAACCCAAAACCCTCACATAAAACTCCACCCCTAGTGCTTTTTATAAGACATATATATTTTGTCTTGATCTTTCTGTTTTACTACCAGCTGTGAGTTGGCATTTATCAAAGCTGAATTTATTACATAAAATATGAAAACAATAAGTTTCTATAAAGTTTCAGTATAAATCAGGTTTATTTTTAAATAATCATTTAATCAAAACCCTCTGTGTTTTCTAATGCCTTGTCAGGCAGAGGCTAATAGATGAAAGCTAAAACCCGAATATAATCAAATATGAATGTACAGAAAAATCAAACACTAAAAGGGTGCATGCATGCTTGCAATATGTCAGATTACAGTAAAACTCAGTCTTCAGCATGTTTCTAGAGAAAAATAAATATTTAATCAGTTACAGCTCCAAAGTGGCATGTAGTGTGTTTTTTTCCTAAGTCAACAAAGAACAGTGGCCAACTGTATATAAATGAAAATTAAAAAACAGGAAACCAATAAAGCAATTATGAGATGACAAATAACAAGGAAAGCAACGAATTTTGGGGGAAGTAAAATCTGGAAATAGCATAGAACAGAAAAACCTTTATGTAATGTTGCCTAAGTGGTGATTTAGACTTAACTTGCTTGTTCAACAGAAATGAAGTTGTGAGTTCAAATCGGTGCATTATAGTCTTCCTAATTTAATATTACTCTGAAAAAGTTGGGCTTTTTATTAATTAGTGGAGCCCTATCAATGCTTTCTCTCTACCTTGTTTGCACACCCTTTCTGAAATTGCTCTATTATCCGTACGCTGTATAAAAGAATTTGTATGTGCAATGAATAATATTGTACTTTGGCTCGTGTGTATATTTATATGGTATTAAAACTGACAATTTTCTGGTTTTTTCTGTCAGTATTTTCTTGTCTTGCAGGTTTTCACAAAAAATATAGTTGCCAATAAAAAAATGTTAACTACAGTAACTAGTTTCTAGTTTCAGTTCAGATTCATCTTGATCTCCTTTACTTCATCAGGGTCTTTCACTGTAACACCTTCAATATACTAAAGTAGTTGATAATTTTTGATATCTCTATGTACTTTGATTTTACACATGTCAAAGCAAAACAAATGTTCTGTTAAAATAATGAAAATTCCTGGAAGTGAATGTACTTATGTAAGTATGTGCATATAATAAATATATGTACAGTATATACTACTCCATGTTCTTAAACATATGTGTAAATATTTCTTTATGTGTATTCTGTGCGTTCTGCAATATTTTTAACCCATCTCAAATATACATGATCTCTATGCTGCTCTGGTATCTGTGACTTGTTAGACAGAGAAACTCTTAGTCGTGTTTTTCACTGTTTTGGGGTGTTTTGTTTTTGTTTAATCTTCTATACACTATTATTATCATCCAAAACAACAAATACCAAAATATTGTTGATGTATAGCACATTGGAATCAATGGAAATCATTGATTACACTTGGCTGGCTTATGATCTTTTCTTGAAGTACATAGAAGTCTAACTTTCATGCCAAGTGCTCCTTGATCAGTACGTATGCAGATAATTAATGCCCTTCATCCAGGGCTTTTACAAGTAATTCATTGAACAGTTTACATTTTTCTTGATAATTTTTTGTTGTCTTTTTCCCACTGAGCAATATTGGAGCAGCTATTTAGTCACTTGTCGCTGAAGTTAGATAAACTAATCTGGTAATATGATGACTCCTGAGGCAGTGAGAAAATAAGAGTTATGTGGGATTTGGGCTTGACTGGTTGGTTTTGGATGGCTTCTTTGGTTTTTGTTTTTGGTTGGTTGGGTGTTTTGTGCGTTGTTGCAGGGGATGGGTTAGAGGAGGATTCTGATTGGATTTTTTAAGGCTGTGTTTCTAAATGAGACAGTTTCAGAGAATACTGCGCTGGTTAACTGCTGCTATCAAGCATAACTCTAAGGAAAGCCAAGACTTAGTACCTAAACTGGCTGTGGTCTCCTCCCATTTCCTTTTAACCCTCTAGACCTCTACCCTAAGGAACTGAGCTGTGGATTTTACTTGTAAGAGTAGGAGGAAATGGGATGTCATATTCTCTTGTTCTCAGTGGCTGAAGGGAGTTCACCTGCACATTGTTTCGTCTAAAATTTCAAGTCCTGTTGCAAGACATTCTGAAGTAGAGAAAGGGCACTGTATAGTGAGTGTCTTCCTTCCATTGCTTCCTGAGAGGCTTCATTAGCAGCCTTGTAAAATCCTGTGTTTTATCAGATTTCATTTATCTGCATTAAGGATGACCCCATCATGTTTGCCCATTGTCTGCTTGCTCCTACATTAACCCACGGCTGTCAAACAAGTCATAGGTGGAGGTCCTGTGGGCTAGTACTTCCTGGTCGCTTCCAGATGTACTGATAAAAGGGTCTGTGTGTGGATGTCTCTCAGGGTTTGAGGGGCTGTCAGGCTAAAGTGAGGGGCTGGTTTTCCTCCTCCCACGTCTCAAACACATGTACACACATATCTCCATATTAACAGCGTCAAAGCAAAACTTCCAAATGTGAGCTTGTTTCAATGCACGTTTTCAGACAGCATTTCTTCTTTCTTAAGTCTGAACAAAAAGTAGTATTTATGTCATCTTATTTTTGATGAAACCTCTAATCAGAGACAAGAAAAGCAGTTCTGATTGACAAAAGCATTGCTTGCTGTTCTCATGCATATCCTCATGGCTGAGCAAAAAATATAAATTGAGCACCACCTATTCCATTCAACTAATGTTTTGTCTTTGACAATAGCATTATAATAACTACAAAGCAGTACAATGCTGAAATATTCTGTGTTGTTTCAGAAAATTTTTCAACATAGATTATTTAAAAATTATTTAATAGACAAAACCTGGCATTAATTACAGAAATTATAGAATATTCTGAGTTACAAGGGACCCAGAAGGATCATTGAATCCAGCTCTTAAGTGAATGGCCCTTATGGGGATCAAACCCACAGAGAGGCATCTGAAAGATAATAGGAAAAATTATTTTCAATATATTGACTAGATTCAAATATTCAAGCCATTTAAAAGCTTCAGATTCAGGAGATTTATCAATTTTTTCATTGAAATTTGGTATACTTAATGTATCCATCTAGTTAGCTTGTACTATAATAGAAAATTATTTTAGAATAATCTTGGCTCTGGAATACTGTATTGGAACTTGGCAGCTCTCTCTGGCTATTGTGACATTTGAATTGTGCTGCTGAATCCCCATTAGGGTGGTAACCAACTTTATCCATAAATAAATTGAGAAATTATAGGTAATGATAAATGCACACTACTGGCTCTATATATCTGTTAAACTTCTATGGAGTTTGAAAGTCTATTGTCAGATTCTTTTTCTGGGAATTAGAGGGTGGAGTGTTTAGTGCTTCAAAAAAAAATAAATAAGAAAGGAAATGGGTGTGCTGTTCCTCTGTCAATTGCAACCCAGGTTGGTAAATTGAGACTTTTTTTCACTTGGATGTTTGTAATGAATTGACTAGATGAGTACAGTTATGGAAAATGCTAAATACTTCATGCCTGATTGGAAATTTCCCCCTAAGATCTTGATCTTGCAGGGTGTAATGTACCCTCTACTTAAACAGATGTGTATCAGTGGCAGTAACACTTGGGACAGTCTCTCACTGAATCCTGCATTTAATGGTAGAAAGAAGTGAACTTCTGTTAACCTTTCCACAGCACACCCATGAGCAGATATTTACACCTTCAGAAACGTACATGAATCAAGAAACTAAAGGGCTGCTTGGGGCAAAGTGACGTTTTCCATTACTTATTGCATCACTTGAAGACATTCTACCCAGCTCCAGCCTGGAATGCCAGTGTTGTTGAAATCTCCATGTGGAATGGAGAGATTCTGTTTGGCTTGTTTGGGAGTCTGGCACTCAAGGTCTTTTGAAGAAGAGATAAAGCAAATGATGGCTCAGTAGATAAACAGGCAAGCTGACAGGGAGAAGCTGTGTGCTTAGGCACAGATCAGAAGTAGGGGTTTTTTTTATAGTCTAAGGGTAAAATTGAGAAGAATTGTCATAAAGAAAGGTTTTATGGATCATAAAGCTATATATATAAATCATAAAATCTTTTAAGCAAAAACTGTTTCAAAGTCTGGGTTTTTTTCATCATGTTACTTCCTTCTGAGTGGCAGATAGTATTTAAGAAACATTTTTTTTGTTACAGCTGGAATATCAGATGCACTTAGGAACGCAAATTTGAGCTTGCATAATAGTAGTATTCAGCAAGAAATTTAATTTTGTGAAAATTATCTATTGATTTTTTGGGATTAGAATTAATGAAAAGTGATCTGCAAGACTTTCAGAAACATTCTTCCTACATTTTCAGCAGTAGGAGTACAAATCAAGTATTTCCAATTGTTTTTAATATTTTTTCTGATAATTCTTTAAAATCATTGTGCCTGAGTCTGCTTGACAGATGAGTGTGCAGGTATTATCTGAAATTAATACTGTGTAGTTTATCAGGGTAGAAGGAAATAGCAAAAAAATTCCTTGATTGTTGAATGTTCTAGATCCTCTTTGTAAAAATGGGTGTCACCAAATATTAATCAGCCTTCATCCCTTATATGCTAATTAAAAAATAGGCAAAATAACTGAGCCCATTCTTCCAACAAGTATAGATATTTTCTTGAGGGGAAAATTGAACAGCAAATGTCCTTAAATAAGTCCAGGCAGTTTCTAATAAATATCAGATGTTGCTTAATAACTAGACTTTATTTAATGGCAAAAAGAATTAAATATTTAGACCAGAAATTAATCTAGTTAAATTTGCAATGGAATTTAATTTCTAGTGGTCATTTCCTGTCTCCTTATGGCATCTGACAGAAGAGCTAGATTCTCTAGCATGTAGAACTGCCTAAAAAGAGTTTTTTGTCTCCTTGAGATTTTCACAGTTTTGGTACAGAAGGAAAGGCTATAATGTAGTTCTATTCATTCTTCTTTGAGACATTGCAGATTATGATTTATAGACAGTTACTTTTTGCCTTTCAAAAGCTTTAACCTCTGAAATGCTCGGAACAACAAACATAATTTGTTTCATTGGGGTTTTTAATTTACTTTTTATCTGCTTTTAAAAATATTTTCAATTACTACAGCAGATCTATGGGTGGATGTAGGCTGATATTACTGCAGGTTGTCATTAGTATTTCTAAAGCTTGTTTTGTTTCATTTCTTCTTCAACTGGAACTCTTGCCTTCCTTTACATTTGGCTGATTACAAGCCATGGACTAAGGCCATCTGATGTGGTTGCAACCCAGATGAGTTTGGCAAGGCAGAATCTTTTGATCAAATGGCAAAATCTGTAGCTTCCCCCTCAGCTGTGAGTCTTCCTGCAAGCTGGTCAAATTATCTTACAGTAGTTTAACATTTGTCTCCTTTTATTTTTTTTAAGTCCTGTGGTGGTTTTTGACTCTTAATTAGTAAGTGACTGAGAGACAGAGATACCTTAGGTCAGTTCTCTGTAAACTTTTTGTGGGCAGTCAACAACTAGAAAAGGACTGAATTTCTTGATATATTTATTCTAAAGAATAAATCATTTGGTATATAGCATCCCTTAGGAAATATACTCAAGATCTTGGGACTAAAGCTATGTTCCTCATATTTATGAGGTTAGTTGTTTCATTAGAATCCACTCAGTTTTGATTCATTATTTTACTGCTGTTTTAACATTTTGGTCCAGGTTTTTTTTTTTCTGCTTCTTGATTTCATTTTTAGTAAGCTTGATTTGAGTGCTGTTCTTGTGATACTTGATTGCAATAGTACTTTAGAATTTTTTAAAATTTTCTCATTTTCTATGAATGCATCATAGGCCTTTAGAAACTTTTCACAGCAGTTCACATGCCCAGAAGGTCAAATACACCTCCCACTGATACATTTTCAGGCTTTATTCACAAATCAATACTTAGCTTCTTCTCACAATAGTGAGCACAATGTCAAGTAAAAACATGTTTCAGCAGGTACTTAGCTCATCTTCACAGATGATCCGTCTTTCAGCAATGCAGCTACACAGTTTAAAAAAAGAGGGCTTCAGGTTAAAAATAGGATGTATTGTAAAGACAATTATATCTTCAGTTGCCAGCATATGTTTATACTGGGTGGGCTATTGACAATGAGGTCTTTTATTAAGTGTGTTTTTCCTGTAAGTTCCCCGTAGCATGTTCCATTTTAGTTGACACTGTCTGTACCTCAGCTGTCTCTAAGGTAACCAGTCTGGCTTTCTGTCTTCTAAGAGAGGAAATCATAAGACACACATAAGGATACACAAGAAAAAAAGACATCTGTAAGGAATTTAAATACTACCCACAGACTTCTCATTCCTATGCCACTGTCTGATTCTCCTTATTTCTTTGTGGCGTCCATTCTTGTTGATCTGACCTGGATGAACAGATTAGTCATAAGAGTAAAGACTTAATCAAATAATTAAATGGAAATGTATGCGAGGGGTGGAAGGTGAAATACAGCAGGCATTTTAAATACAGTAATTTCACGCGTATAAAGCGCACCTTTTTGACTGAAGTTTTGAGCCGGACCCGGACGTGCGCCTTATACACCAATGTGCCTTATATATGGGCAAAGTTCGGAAAATTGCCAGCCCAGAAGTGCGAGCTGAGCCAAGCCGAGGCAAGAGCTGGCAGGCGCAGAGGCTGGGGCAGCCTCGTGGGGCGGGGGGTGGGTCAGCGGCGGATCCTTGCTGCAAAAAGAAGTGCATCTTATATGCTGGTGCGCCTTGTATATGGACAAATTATGGAAAATTCCGACAGCCTGGAAGTGCGCCTTATACTCCGGTGCGCCTTCTACGTGTAAAATTACTGTACTCTGTACTGGGTAACATAAAGCTCTCAGAATGTGACTGACATCACTATGAGGTTGAATCAAGACAGAGTAAGTGTTGACTATCGAGAATGTTTCAGAAAAATCTGAAAGTTCAAAGGCATCAGCAAAGATGTTAAGGTGGAAAAGGTGTTAGGTGAACAAGCAGTGTATTGTAATTTTAAGGCCTCTTTTAGCAGGGGTAAATTCATTATGAGTAAATAATTGTGTGATATGATTTTATTTAGAATTTAACTTTTCGCTCATAGTTTATTACTTTGCAGACTGCTTTATCACATACATGCAAAGTAAGGGCATTTATACTAGGCATTTACATCAGGAAGCTTCCCCAACATTTTCTGCTAAATAAGGACTAAAAGCTTAAAGTTTTCACCTATGCTAGTGTTTGGAGTTTTTATTTTATTCATGTTGACTTCAAAGAAAAACTATATTCTGAGTTGTTGGGTGCTGGAGGGTGGTAAATTTACAGACTTGGTGATGTTGTCTTGATGCAACTTTCCTGCAGAAATCTGTGCCTTTAGGAAAATGTGTTAGGAAACCTCTCCATTAAAGAACTCTAAGAATTTCACATACTGAATTTCCTATGGGAACTTTGAATTCTATTATTATTATAACAATTATTAACAATTATTAAGACCATCATTGAATAATGACTGGGCAAACAAAAGTTTTTGGCAATGCTGCTGCTGCAATGTAATAATTGTATTTAAATGCAATTTAGTCTATGTTTTTCTGTTCAAGAAGGTTACATTCCTGATTCACATATCTGTGAAGAACTGAAGAATTGCTTAAGAGAAGAAACTAGATTTTTAATTCAAATATTCTTAATAGTATACAATGAAAGATGGTCTCTCTTGAAACTTTATTTCTTCCCCCAGAAATGTTTAGATGAAATACAAAGACTAGGCACATCTTCTGGTGGAAAAAGGCTTGCAGAAAGGGGTTTTTAAATCACATTTCATGGTTAATTTGTCTTTAATGAATACAATTTGAAAAAAAAATTGGGATCTTAGCTCTTCTTAAAATATGCAGCTATATTGCACTACTGTTTAATATTTTCAACTTTCTGAACTGTCAAATAGTCTTTGTACTCATGGCTCCATGGAAAAAAAATTGATTTCATGCCATATGATGACATATAAATAGGAAGGCCTGTTTCCTTGGAGGATATAATTTGCTTTTAACTTGAGAGAATATTTTATCATGGCAAATAATTCTAAATGTTATCTCACACTTAACGTCTGTTTCTTTGTTTTTGTCTTCTGTCTTTTTTGATGAATATGTTCTCCAGGGGGTATTGTCTGCATGCATCTCATTTATGTGCGATAAAAATTGTGTCTAGATTTAATTTTGATTGTACAACTGTTTTCAGTCTTTACTTCAATTTCCTTTGATTGCTTTTCTTTATTTGGTGCTTTGCCATGAGTCAAACATTAGTGCAACTCAAAAAAAGTTCTATTATATGATTAGGGCTATGGTCTTGTTCCATGCTTTTATATCATTGCAAAGTCTCCAGATATGTTAATTTCAGTAACTATTTCCAAATGGAAAAAAACAGGTTTTTTTTAATCGCTCTGTTCTTCCTACACCTCAACAAGTCCTACTTCATGTATTCAGTGAAAGATATTTTCTTATTACTTATGAATTGTTGCCTATCAGCTTCTTAACAACTGACAATCTTCACCTGCTTAGTCCTTCAGACAATTCCTTTTCTCCAAATCCTTAACTGAAGTAAAATTTGATTATCAATGTGAATATGATAAAAATTATATCTTAAAAATTATATCTTAAAATATTTAAGATAATTTCTGTCTTCTAAGCCATTTTTCCTAAACATTACTACATTTGAAATATTGCTATTCTGAACTCTTGTATTTGTCAGATTTTAAACATACAGCAGATTTGCATTCCATTTCCCAAAATACGTTGACTTTGTTCTGTTGGGATGTGTTTTTTCTGGTTTTCCTTTTTTCTTTTCCCCCCAGTATTGCCTCATGTTCTAACATATTAGTTTAAAAATATTTGGAGACTCAAAGATTCAGTAGTGACAGACTTTTGAAGTAAATTGATCTCTTAACCATTATACATATATTTTTAAACAAATCTAGGCAATTTTGTTTTATTTTAATGAGAGCAAGATACTGCTGTTTAGTTTGCCCTGTGATCCTTAAAATGAATCATGATAACACAAAAATAAAAAGCCAATAATATTTTCAGCACAGCATGCTGTATAGAATTTCCAGTCATCCATACCCAGGAAAAAAAAGTCTGTAGAAATAATACTGTTATTGATGGTTGTCACTACAGATTCAAGCTGGTATTTCTAAACCACACTAAAAAGGCATAAGGTAAAAGTTATTGTTAAGATATTTTGCTCCAAGCCACTGATGTGGTCAGGCATATATTCAAGGTACAAAAGTTAGTATTTCTGCTGTAAAAATGGTGCTACTAGTAAAGACGGTTTGGGATACAACTGACCAAATATTGACACAACCAAAATATCATAATCAGAATTAGTCATCTAGGTTCATTTATGGGCAGAATAGAGAAACAGGCATTCTGCAGCACAACTAATCTCATTCTAAAGTGGGTAAGACAAAACACATTTCCAGTGCTCCCCACTGTCTGTGAAGGGACACAGAGGTAGCTCAGGTAAAGCTGTCACGTCCCTGTCTACAGAGTTGGGAGACATCTCCAGTCAGCTCCCATATGTAGTGTGTGTAATTGAAGCCAGATGTGAGTACACACTACTCTTCACATAGAATACATGCTTCCATTCTGTTGCTAAAAATAAAAATTTAATTAGATTTTGGTTTTGTATTTTATTATATCTCTTTGACCTGCTGGACCTCTTGCCCAATAAAAAAACCTCAAGAGCACCTCTCTGTGAACTTCTTAGAATCCTTTCTTAAATTTGAATTACAAGTACTATCATAATTCTCATTCTGTGTTCTGCTAGGTTATGAAGTTCAGGAGCATTCTGGCTTGCCAATATAAAGTTTGGAAATGTATAAAAAGTTTTGCATTAAAGTATCTAACTGTGGTGGAATAGTGCTGCTCCAGAAATTTATGATCAGTGAAGAAAAATAAGTAATTTACGTAAAGCTGATTATGATGAATGCAATTACAGTCAGGTTTGCAATTTCTCTCTTATGTATTTGGGCAATATTTGGTCTTTATTTATTTAAGATTTAATAAATGACATATGTTTATTCTTGAGAAAGTTGAAGATCTGCAGCTTTGTGATGAAGTAAATTCCATTGAACAGAGGTGACTGCATTACTTATTCCTTCATAAGCCATTCTTGGGAGCAATTTACTCAGGCATTGAAAACGAGTGCACGAGGGACACAGTGAACAAAAACAAGACCTCAGAGCTTCCCATGGGAAACGTCTTTCTTGTTAGGTCACACAATCAGGCTGTCACTTGTGCATTAAATATTTGAATCTTTTCAGCGCAGATATGCATTTTCCAGAGAGGGGAAGGAGACTGGTCCCTTTATAGCTCACTCACAGCTTATCAGTTATGGGGATGTGTTGTTTCCTGGAAAGGTGCTCTTATCAGAAGATGATTGCACAAAGATAGGTAGTTCCTACCATTTGCAACTGGTTTTGTCCTTCAAGGCAAACCCTCTAATCTAGAAACCTGACTACCTTTGTCTTCAGCTTTGGGTTTGAACAATGTACAACAGCAGCAAAGCTCTACATAATGACTCTTTCTTACAGCCTATTTTTGAGCAGCAGTCAGTCGTGTTCAGCCATAAATTCACTGTGTTACTGAGTAGTACTATGTCTCCTGCAGGCATGTGCCTATTCCATTTCAGCAATGGCATAGATTAGTCTACACCACTTCAAATTTGCATATTAGATTTTAGTGGGTCTCTTCCACTTCCAAATTTTTAAATATATTTAAATGGTACATAAACAAATATATTGCGGAATTCTTGAAAGGGCTGATGTTTTCCAGTTTTTCAGATCATTCTCATGAAAAGTAGACAAGAGCCCCCCACCAATTTAATTTGAAATTTGAAAAGTAATCAGGTGGTAATAGTGACCTCAAAACACGTGAACATACAGAGGCTTGGTCAATCACTGTGTCTGTTCTTCCTTTTTAATTCTAGCAATGTTTTTCCGCCTTGGTAAAGATGTAAATAAATAACCTACCTTCCTTATCCAGACCTTTCACTGCCCTCCCTTGTACATGCACAGCAAACAGAGAAAAATACTATGAATGGTAATTTATCAGTATGATCATCAAATTGTGTCCAGGGTTAGCCAAGAATATTCTGCTCTGCAGGGTAGGAAAAAAACCCAAGAAGTCATTGCTTGGTGCAGAGTTTATTCCACAGCATCTCACGATGCTCAGGTTCCCTAGGGAGAACAGGGTGTCCTTGCACTTCTTGAGAAGTCTGAAGACCTGGAAAACCTCAGTTTGGGTGTTTATGATGTACTCAGTCCTACTGCTGGACCATCTTAGTCTCTGCAGACGGGCTTCTCCTTCTATGCCTGAAGAACTCATTTCCTTAAAAAGAGGGTTAGAGGAAAAGGTCTGATAGATCCTTTCATTAGGAAATGAAATAAGTACTTTCATGGTATCTGGAGTGGGAATTAGTTTAATATTGTGCAACGCTTCCTCTGGTGGTGTTTTGGTAGAGTAAAAATCCATTAATTGAATGAAACTCAGACCGCAATTTTTTAAAACAAATTGCAAGAATTATGAAAAACAAAATGATAATGACTTGATTTCTATTCCAAAGGCAAACATAAATCAAAATTAAAAAGGTACCCCTGAGGAGCATTTCCAGATCACGCTAGGTGGTGCTGTAATTCCAACAGCAGTTGCTGTATGTGCTTTATTCCTTCTGCTTTCCTGTAAAGGTATAATTTATTGCACTGAGCTTTCCACAGAGTTCTAATAATTTTGAAATTATACATTTTTGCTGTGTACTTTTAAGATGCTCTAACGGATCTTTTATTTGGTAGGAGCAACATTGAAATGCCTATTTTCCTGTTTTGATTTTTGGTATGGTGAAATAAAGTTCAAAGATTTTTGATCCTTATTGTTCTTAGGACTGAGGTTTCACACATGGATTTTCCTTCTGTTGGACTTTTTTGGGAAAATCCTGGATGTTTTGCTCAAAAAATTTTACTGGAGGCTGTTATAATCTGCGCTTGCATCAATACCACCATTTTATCAACATATGTAGAAGTAAATCACACTGCACATAGTGTGGAATAGGTCTGTCAGAAGTGCAGGAGCACACACTGGATTTGAATTCCCACTACTATCCACGTTGCAGTTAGGTAGCCTTATTGCCCCTTTTATAGGAGTTGCTATTACTCCTAAAATGCCACCGGTCCTTGTGTTAAGCTGACAGCAGAGTTTCAGGTTTATCTGGCTCTGCCTGGACCTTGTCTTGATCTTCCTGGAAGTTTGTTTTAGCTTGTTTAGCTGTTACAGCAATTGCCTAATGAAGAGATGACCACGAATGGCTCGTTCTATCTTTTGCTTGGTTTTGCGTAATTCTGTGGTACAGTGCTTCTTCTTACATAAAGTGCCTAATAATAGGCAATAATATAATAAAGCTATTCTGGATAGAATGAACTATGTTTGACCCTGGAATAAAATGTAGGGTAGAGGGGATAAGGAATGACAGTAAAGCCTTTAAAATTATACTAGAGGCCCCGTTGCTATAAACCACTCCATGTGGTCAGTCACTGGTCACCACAGAAATGCAGCCTTGGGACTGGTCAAAAACAGTGCTAGGGATTGCAGGGAGAACAGGGGAGAAGTATCCAGTATGTTAAAATCTGCTGTGTGTAGGGAATCTGGTGGTACGGTGGAAGTGTAAGCCAGTGGCACAAGCAATGTGTAGAAGATGCTAGAAAGTCAAAATGGTGCTATAGAGACCTTAGAGGGGAGGAAGAAAATATCATGCTTCTCCTTGAGAAGACAAGAAATCAGTCATGAACTTATGCTCTTAACCAAAGGAAGGGTGTGATAACACTAAAATAAGGTGTAGGCACTAGTAACTGGGTGGACTCAATTTTAACTACTACTACTACTACTTTGGAAGACATTTCTATAATAATATTTTTTCTGTGATTATTCTCTTTTTTCTTCCTCCCTGTAATAAAGAGTCCTGGGTGAATAATTACTTGATTAGCCTGTTATGATTTGAGATTTACAAAAATGAGTTTTTAACTCATAAGGTGTTTTGTTATCCCATGCAAACTGTACAAATTGTAGCTAAACAACCTGATGGGCAGCTTAGATTGTGATCTGGAAGCAGTTTCTCCAGCATTCTGGCAGCACTGTGTTTTACTTCCTCTTCTTGGAGATCCTTGCATAAGCCATAAGAAGATGAAGAAAATAATTTTAAGTGGCAGGATGAGCAATTGAGACTTCATAACTGCTATGTATGTTTTCAGATGATTAGTAACTCTCCCACAGCACTTTCTCACTCTTCTGTACTCCAAGTGTGTGTATTTAAGTGAATATTAGTAGGGTGTCATTGGCATACCTAATGTGACAAATTTCATTGTTAGTAAGAAGAATGGAAATTGAGTACAACATTCAAAGCAAAAAGAAGTCGCTGCAGGGATGGATGGAATTATCTTGGAAATATTACCCATACTTCTTTTTATACGTGTGACTTAAAAAAATTATATGCATTCACAGTGGTCCTATTAACATATCAGTAACACCTGGAAATACTCTCCAGCCTTGATGTGAATTAGGAAAATGTGAGAGCATTCCAGTTCAACATTTAGATTAAAAGTTCTAGACAGTTTGAACCCATACCCTAGGAACAAATCAAAAGACATATATAATTTTTGGTCCTACACAAGTCATACATTACTGTGTCAGAGTTTGTTCAGGTTATTTAAATAGAGCCCTTCTCTGGTCAAGTGTCCTGTATTAAACTATAGTTACATGTTGACAGTCATTAAGTAGAAAAGATTTCATCAGATGTTTCCTGTCATGTCAGAAGGACTTCGGTTTGCATAGGCAAATATTATAGAAATTATCTCGGCTTCATTAAATCTAAAAATAGTGAAGATTTAGGAGAATACTTTTAACAATACTTTGCATGCTGTCAGCACTGATTATTTTTTAATTTTCTAAATTGTTTAAAACACAAAAAATGCCATGTCCATGCTAGAAAACTCTTTGCTCCTACATTTGCTTTTCAGTTTTCTGTCCGAAAACTTGCTCTATCCAGTTTTATCTATTAACCTTATTTATTAGGGGCATTTCAATTCACCTTTCTGATGGTACTTTCAGCTTGCAAATTCTTTAATTTCTGGAGAAAAAATCGGGTTTTTTTATGTGTGAAAAGCAAAACTATATGCAATTAACTCAAAATAAATGTCTACATGCAAAATTGAACTAAAAATGGAGCCATGTATCCCATTTCATTATTATTTCCCATTCTAATCAGAAAGTAATCATGCAGCAGCATCATTTCTGTTATTTAAAACTTCACGTTAAGAAATCCCCACAAACTTTCCAGTCAAGCATGCCTTCTTTTTCTGAAAAAAATTGCATCAGTTGGCTTACTTCAACTAATATTGAAAGACTAATAGCCTCAAGGCTATTAAATTCATACAGTTTCATGAAAATTAACCTGAAACTTGGGTATGGGGGATCCCTCCTGAGTAAAATGCTGTGGTATAAGGTTAGAGAGACCTCTGAGTAGATTCATGTGTGGGAAAACCTCAACTCAGTAGACACCTGAACATCTAACCATAACCCCACAGCCATAAGAATCTAAGTATATTGAGTACCACAATTTTTTTAAGAGTTTCAGCAATGTGTAAAAGCCGAGTATTTTTCCTTCTACGGAGAAAAGGGGAAGATATATATGAATATAAAATCCTCTACTAATGACTCATTAGAATGTGAATGTTTTTCCCAGCATCCTCTTTCCTACCTGCAAAGCTACTTCTGCTTGAAACTAAGATCTTTACAACAGTGTCTATGAAGCAAAATGTTTACTTCAAATGTACCACAAAAACCTAATCATTCTTTTTGCATTAGCCTGAAGTTCCTTAAATTATAGTGTTGTTCCATGAGAATTGAGATCATGTATCTCTTGCTTTCAGTCTGCCAGGTTCCTCCTCTAGGCTATGTGAGCTCTGTGGCTCACTAAGTAGTATCCAGTAACTATGAAAGTTTATTTTTTTTATGACATTTCCAGGCTAATTTCAGTAGATGAAGAAAAATAGATAACTTGCAATAAATGGAATAAGATGGATTGTTGCATCATGAAATACAGCATGCCAAGGTTTGGAAATGCCATTTCCCCATAGGAAGTTAAAACAATGAACACCTATTTTGAGATGAGAAAGATGCTATCAGCTTATGTAGACAAAAGCTCATCATATCTCATAATTTTATGATTACACAATAAATATCATTAAAGATAAAACAGACTCTTGTAGATAGTGCTTTTCACTGGTACTCCTCTAACAGCTTAATGAAGCAACATTTAAAAACCTCTGTAAGCACTTTGGAAAAGTTCATGTTGTATCCTTCCTTGTTCCATAGCTGTTCTTGCCAATTTTTGCCAAAAGCTTTTTAGCTTTAGTTCCACATCCTCTGTTGTTTTCACTCAGTTGACAAAAGGTTAAAGTTCTTTCTCATGGCTTAAGAAGTAAAACACATCCATAGTTATGCTCCTTTTAAATCCAGACAGGACTACTATAGGATTTTTCTCTTACATTTTGTCTTTAAAGTAAATGCTGTACACAGACTGTCACAAGCAGATATCACTTCAGGTAAAAGGGTCCATCTGACTTTTTTTTTTTTTTTCAGACATTCTCTCCCATGCATCTCTCTTTGCTATCTCTCATGATACTAATATTCTGCCAGAAAAAAATCAATGCCAATACTTTGGCATTGAGAATGGTTTGGGAATACCTAATGTTTACAGGAGTTTGACCAAATTTATGGAATTCTTTGTGTGAAAGATGACGATATTCAGTCATTGCCAGCCTTAGGAAAAAAACTACCATATGTGCTTTTGTTTATTTCCTTAGCATACATCAAGGAAAACCTAAGGGTGCAAGGAAGCAAAACCAGAGAGATTAAGTACAGCCTGTTTTTCACCTCCTGTCTGCCTCTGCCCCTTTCTCAAGGACTGTATAAGATAAAAACAAAGATGACTTTTGTGACACTAAGACACAAAAGGTTTTGAAAAAGGTCACGTAAGGAGGAGTTTAGATTAGTTAGGTTCTTTTAATGCTGCCTTTTAAAGCAAATAAAAAGCATCAGGATATTATTATTTATAACTCATAACTTAGTACAAACTATACAAAAAACTTAACCCAAACAAATCAGAGGTCTGGCAATGACCAGCTGTATGAAGATTAAGAAAGACAAGTGATGGATTCTGTACCTGGGGTGGGGCAACCCTGGATGCACCTTTCGACTGGGAAATGAGGTGCTAGAGAGCAGTGAGGTGCAAAGGGACCTGGGGGTCCTGTTTGATGGCAAGTGGAACAGGAGTCAGCAGTGCCCTGCAGCCAGGAGGGCCACCTGTGTCCTGGGGTGCATCAGGGACAGCATCACAGCCGGGCAAGGGAGGGGATTCTGCTCTGCTCCAGGACAGCCTCACCTCGAGTGCTGGGGGCAGCTTTGGGTGCCTCAATATAAAAAATACATCAAGCTATTACAGAGCATTCAAAGACACTCTGCAAAGACAGCGGAGGGCCTGAGGGGGGAAGCCACAAAAGGAGCAGCTGAGGTTACTTGGTCTGCTCAGCCTGGAGGAGAGACCTCACTGCAGTCTTCAACATCCTTGTGAGAGGAAGAGGAGGGGCAGGCACTGATCTCTGCTCTGTGGTGACAGTGACAGGACCCAAGGAAACGGCCTGAAGCTGTGTCAGGAGATGTTTACATGGGATAATGGAAAAAGATTCTTCATCCAGAGGGTGTTTGGGCACTGGAACAGGCTCCCCAGGGAAGGGCTCCCAGCACCAGCCTGACAGAGTTCAAGAAACATTTGAACAAGGTTCTTGGGCACATGGTGTGACTCTTGGGAATGTCCTGTTCAAAGCCAGGAGCTGGGCTTCACTGACCTTTGTGGGCCCCTTCCAACTCCACATATTCTGTACTTCTAATTCTATTATCAGTCATTTACTTGACTAGTAGCAATACAGATACGCTAATATTATTTCCATTTGAGAAAAGTTTTTAATTACCTAATCTTTTCAGGAATTTTTGTCAAGTTGCCTGGTGATATTACCTCTTTTCAATTTAGACTTATTATAAGATTTTTTAGAAAGCAGACAACTCTGAGAACAAATCTGCAGCCTTATAGAAATCTGTCAAATTTAGGGCTGGGAAACTGTGTTCAGAATCCATGCCATAACAAAATTCCTAACATATTTTGCATGCTAATCAGAGATATCAAGGTGCCCTAAATAAATTAGTCAGGCTTATCCTCTAGCTTACAGGCATTTAAAAGTATTCGTTTCCTCCTTTTAGATCCATACTATATTGAAAACACTTAGAAACTTGCAATAATAATGAAGGATTGTGGTTTTTTTTATATAGATGTTTAAAAATTTTTCAATTTCTTTACCAGTTCTCAAGTTTTGAAAATCTAGAACCACTTAGAATTCTTAAAAAAAAAGAGAAGAATTTGGGTGACTCTTTAAGCTCAGCATTGGGCTAGGTTATATACACTATCAAAAATAGTCATCATTACTGCAAAATAACAGTGGATAATCAATCAGACTATGTAATATTTATTTCTCTTACATTTGAAAGGCCTTAGTGCAGAAGTCCTACAATGTCATTTTTCATTTATATCACTGAAGTGGAGAACAGGCCACAGAGAATTTATTTCTGCAGAAAATATATGATGTACAGGAAATATGCAAATATTCTGTTAACAATTTTCATTTGCCTTCCAACCTAGAAGATCTTGGAAGTTTTAAAAATTTCACAAAGTAATTTGTAAGAGCAACTTAAATCTGAGTTGTGGGCAATTTGTCTGATCTTTATTTTTGTGACACTTTGAGTGTTTTACAATAATTTAGTTTATTTTAAGTTGCCATAAAAGAGACAGGATGAAAAGACTTAAGCTGTTAAACTGAATTTTATTTCTCTGGGAGTGATGGTTATACATTCACTTTATAAAGAAAACTAGGGAGGATCATTAAAACTAAGATGAGAATTTATTTGAATGAAGTAAGTAATATTGCTTTGAATAAATAAAAGTTTTAAATATTTCAAGCTCTGAAAGTGAGGAAATAACTCACATGATCTTTTTAATGGGGGTAAGCATAAAAGTAGAAAGAAGCAAACAAGGGTGGAGTAAATACTTGCACATATGTCTGTTGTACTGGGTTGAAACTTGTAAACTAAAGGTGAACTAAAACTTTTCTGCTTATTCATGAAGATTAAGAATGGATCTTGCGTAAATTGGCCTGCCAATTTTAGAAGATCTATTGATTTTCTCTTTGATTTATTTCCTAACAGCGCTGCCAAAGCAGAACAGGCTGTGGCCCTCTTTTTGAAGAGTTTTCTGCTTTGTGCAATCGAACTGCAATGATAATAGCTGTGAATATTAGCTGGTTTGAAATGTAACCCTGTTAAACATCAACCAAAGCCTTCCACAGGAGGCTGCTGTCCTTCTGCTGGTGCGTGACTTAGCTGTTTACAGAAAACTGACTGGATGTTTCTGGCTGTTTACAAAGTGGCTCTGAAGGTTTACTTAGCAGTGGTCTGCTTTCAACAGAGTTGTGTGCCTGATTTCCAACTGCATTCGCTTTGGTTTATTTTCTTTTTTTCTGGCTTTTTTTTTGGACTTCCATGAAAATGGGGAGCATTCTAACTTTATTTAGGACTCTGTCTCACTTGGTTTTAGAACTTAGTTTTGAAGAAAGAATGTACCTTTCTAGAGGCATTACCTTCTGCACATTTATAAAAGTTTTAGATCTGTTGTCACCTACTTCAATTTTGGATCCCAAAGATGACCGGAATGGGGCTGTTTCAGGTTTATTTTTTATATTTTACTACTTGCATTTAGTGGGATCTGGTATTGTTAGAAGGTCCTCAGTAAGCAAGAAGGTGACAGCAGCACACATTTTTGACCACTTTCACCCCAAAATGCACAAGAATCAATTATGGTAGTTCGTCTTTTCCTCAGATAGTTCTGAAATGTAATCCTACATGTCTAATAATACAATTTACTCATTAAAAATAGTTCTTCACTTGACTGTATCTTTTTTCCTCTTAAGTTTATTCATCAATTCACAACTCTGTAGCACAATACCACAGCTGACCACTCCTCATATGTCATCTCATACATTCATTCAGCCACATTGTCCCCCACAGAGATATATTTAGGATAGAACAGTCTGCATTCACAGATTTGACCATTAAAAGAAAAGTCTGCACATTCTCTTGCAGGATCAATTTGAAGGGACTTGGATTGTGAGGAAAAAACCCTCCTTTTGTAAACAAATCTGTTCAATGACTTCATTGCATTGTAGGAAATGCCTAACTCATATCCTTGATAATATGGAATTTTTTTCCTTGGTTTCACTGAACTGAAGGTTATTCTTTATATTAATTAAGGAAATGATAAAGTGAAAATCAAAGACCATATGCATTAGTTGTTTGTTATTCCATCTCTGATGGAATCTACTGAGGAAAACTAGGCTCTTCGAGGTGGAGAGGACAGGCTGGAGCCATAAGAATGTTATTTAAAGGAACCTAGCTGACCTGTTAGGTCATAACTATAAAATAAAGATAGGCAATTTTATATGTTGTGAGAAAAGTATGTTAAGCAATTCCAGTACTTTAATGTTCTGTACTAAAATTCTAAATTTTCTGAATGTGTAAAGAAATTTGGAGCATGTCTACTCTTGGATAATTAATTTGACATGCATTTAACTGTGTGACAAACCATGATAAATGCATAATCTCATTTAAAATTTGTGGTCTTTATTATCTTTATTCCTCATTCCTGGGCAATTAGAGCAAAACACTTTTACAAGATACAACATAATTGTCATAGAATGTCTTCGGTTAAAAATGACCCGTAAGGATCACAGTCAATCCTTCAGTGTGTTTGCTGTTTCAGGCTGTGTATCTGTGGTGATTCTACAAATTTCCATAGTCTCTTCCTCTTACAGGGTGCAGAATAGAAATTTAAATCTTAAAATATAAAGAAGGAAAAAAAATAAGGAATAATGGCAGACATGCAATTTTAGCATTTGTTTTCAGAACAGTGGTAGATTGTCTCAGATTTACTACTTGGAATCATAATGAGTATTATATCAAAAATATGCAGTAAGGAGGGGAAAAAATGTTGATAATAAAATCAATGTTTATATTTCCCAGCATTATGAGATGAAACAGATTACTGCTGCAATGATGATTTATAAAATTATATTCCTCAATCATATAACTTAAAACTTGTACGACTTGGTATTAATTAATGTCTTGAATAACAGAGTAAAAAGAATATGTAGCATATTTTCAGATAACAGTGACCTAGAAGGAAGTCATAAAACATAGAGGGTAAGAGATTGTAATGTTTTTTCAAAAACACATGGAAGTACTTAAAAAATGTGATAAAAGGAAAAGGTTAGTAAAAGCATTGAAGCTGAAATACATTGACTTAATGAAACTACCACAAAATAACCCAAATTTGCAAACATACTAGTCTAGCTCAATATAAATATTGAAGAGATGAAGTATTTGTTGTGAAAAATACATGTGCATGGAGCTGGGAAAAATTATCTGAACTCACTAAAATGCTGCACTAGGCTGCTAACCCTTGGAAAACAGGTGTTCTTCAGCACTGGCTTATGATTTGTAGCCATGCAGCACTTCATAAAACCAATTTCAAATTCATACAAGCGTTGAAATCCCAGTCCTGAAAGTTATGTATTTGAATAGTTTGGAAGTTTCAATGTCATTGAAAATGGAAAAGAACACTGAAATTTAAGCACATATAAAAATCATGCTGTCAGCCCAGTCCATGAAGAACAATGGACAGTTGACATAGCTTTCAAAAGACAATGGAAGGAAATGCCTTTAAGGGAACTGGTAAAGAAAAGTTTTTTAAAATAGCCTTTAAGTCTTTTTTGACTCTGCCTTGAGTTCTTCCATAAGCTGACAGTATCTCAGGACATGACTGTAATGGTGGCGTTGAGTAGCTTTGTGTGTGAATGTTGAGTAAGGCTGTGGTGTAGCTTTAGATTGCCAAGGAGCACGAACTGTGAACTTTATTAAGCCATAGACACGAAGAGGGAAATTCTATTCCATTTTCCCATGGGTCCCAATAGGTTAAATAAAATCAAATATTTGCCTTGAGACTTGGTTTCAGAGGAAGTCAGTTACGGGATAAGAAATGCCTAGACAGTTGGCATCTGCTCCTGTTAACCCTACTCAGCTGTTGGCATGAGTCTGTGCCACCTGCAGATGACTTCTTCACACTGCTGCCTAGTGACACCATCTTGTTGCCATCACAATGCATCAGTACGTAACCCAAAATATAACTTGGTGGATAAGCAGACATAATGATAATTTATGTAATTTTTGAAAAGTGTATTCAATTAAATTTTCAAAAATCAGCTTTTTTCATCAACAGCATTTCTCATCAGACTGTGTGCAACCAGTATTGCCATCTATAACCTTTTGACCATAATTTTTACAATTCCTTCCTCCTCTCCTCTTGGACGCTTTAAATAATAATTGCACTCACTGTCTTTACTCACTAGAATTTGTACAAGCAAAGATTTGGGAGATTTATTGTATTTCACTTCTCCCTTGAGTAGATTTTGGAGTCCTTCTTTGCTTCTCAAAGAACAGATTGCTACAAGCCAAAGAAGGGAACTTGATGTATTCCTTGCAGTTTAGAGGGCATATGAAGTTTCATGTACTGCAAATAAAAGTATGGTTGGTTGACTGGATGCCAGGTGCCCACCAAAGCCACCTTATCACTCTCTTTCTCAACTGGACAGGAGAGAGAAAATATAGCAAAAAGCTTGTGGGTTGAGATAAGGGCAGGCAGAGATCATTCAGCAGCAAAACAGACTTGGCTTGGGGAAATTAGTTGAATTTGTTACCAATCAAATCAGAATAGGATAATGAGAAATAAAACGTGTAGGAATGGTCATAAACTGGATTGTTAGTTTCTGTGAAACCAGCTTGTTGATTGGGTTCACATGTGAATATCAGGATTTTGAACAGCTCTGTGGGGTGAAAATGAGAGGAGAAGTAAGATCTCTGACAGCATATGCAATGTTTCTGGATTCTGGCCTTTAAAACTCACTTCTAGACTTGCTTTTGGATAATAACTAGAAATAATCCTTTAAGTGCAAGAAATGAATGTCGTGTAGAGCTTAGCTTGTCATAATAGTTCAGATGCTCAATTTCATTAGCCACATTTTAAACCACATTCTCTACTTGATGCTTTATCTTGAAAGGATGGTGAATTCTCTGGAAGAGCAAACTTTTTCAGTTCCTCCTTTGAAATGCATATCACAAATGTCCTTGGCTAAATGTACTGCTCCTTTTCTTGCAGTGGCAGCATCCTTTGAGGTAATTGTTCCTGCTCTTCCCATTTTATTCACTTTCCAAAAAAAGGCCTACTACTGGGGGTTTTTTAATATTCTTTTGGGGGCTTTTCCAACATCTCTCACATAGAATGCATGAGATAAGCTAAGCCAATAGACATTCTGTAGAAGCAGCAGAATAAAGTATAGCTCCTATTTCTATTAAAATATATATTTATAATCCCTGTGATTATAAATTAAATGCTAAGAGTAAGCAAAGATATTTGCTTAAATGCTTACATTAGTGATTTAATTCTGTAATTGTCTTCATAAGTTGTTTAATTAAACAAATGCTTATCTTTAGTTTAGGAACTGTCAGAATACGTACTTTTAAAGGTCAGGGCTTTAGGTAGTTTCCTTCTTAATGTTGTGGGGAGGGAAAAGGAGGAACAAAGATCACTGCTTGGGTACTTGCCTTGCTCTGGATGGAAAAAAAACCCAAACAAACCATAAAGTCTTAACAATCATTTTGCTTTCATCACGTTCTAAAAGGCTTACGCAAAGCCCTTCTCCTTTGCAAAGCCAAGCAGGATTTGTTCCTTTATGATGATTGTCCTAGAAAATTTGAAATGCAGGGAAACGAGTTTAGCAGCTGTCAAAATTAGTGCAGCTCCTGGGATTAATAAAAACTGTAATGTTGACACATCAAATAACATCCTCGGGATATGGGACAACACCTAATGTGCGTTTTGTCTGACCTACAAGATGTGTGAGTGGCAGCCCCTTGTACAGGGTCATTAACTTGGGACTTTATGTTTGAGTCTCAAACTGTATGTACTACTTAAAGCAGAATGAACATTATACTGTAAATGTGGGGGACCAAAACAAACCTTGTATTTGTGGAGAACTGAATTACAGTAGTGATGTGTGCTTAAATGCCCCTTATGACATGTGTGTGCATGTGTTATTTCTTCAGTGCCTGGATGTGGACATGTCTGATAAGGCTCATCTTTATAAATTATTTTTTGGCTTACATATCTATTCAAAGTCTTGTGAGAAAATATAAAATTTAATGTGTTTTAAAAAAATATTTCCAGATGCTAAAACAGACAAAAATATCAGTAGAAAATATACATATGAAAAAAAAAAATGAAATTTTAGGAGAAACTTGTTTCCATTATACTAATTTAAGTACCTTGAACTAAATAGGTCAAGGACTCGAATGCAGAAAACAATTGCAAGTCAAAATGTAGAACACGCCAAACCCATCACCGTTCAAAGAAAGGTTTCCAGGCTTATCTGGATGAATCCTGACCTGAGAAAGAACCTCTTCCCTCCTGCCCTAAAGAGATAGCATGAAAGAGAGCTTTATCTTTTAGGTCAGAGAAAGTAGGAAGAGGTTAGAATTGCCAGAAGTCAAGCTGAAGCGACCTTTGCAAGGAAATTAAAACAAATAAACAGAAAGATTCTTTAGATAAAGAGGAGAACAAGATCTGTTTGCATGAGGTAACCTGTATTGGCCCCAAATAAGAGTAGTATTTCAAATCACTTTCAAATAATGACACTAAAAATCTGCACAAGCCAGACAACTAATGATTATGGACATGTGGCAATGGAAACCATCTTCCTAATGATGGCACAATAAGCCCAGTATGTAACATATGCTAAATGGATTATGGGTGGGAATTGGATAGGTGCACTCAAGAGTTTTGCCATTTCAATCTGGTAGCAGCTATTTAGGAAAATGGGATGAGAAGTGGAAAACAAGTAGAATGAAGTACATTTTATGTTTTTCAATTATGTGCATTCTTAAAGTAATATAAGCTTAAATAAGATACCTGATCACATTACCAGAAATAGAAGTTATTTTTTAAATACTCCTAATGCAGTTCAAGAATCAGGCACATGTCTTCTGTGCCAGCTGTGGATGTTGTGTTTTGTGTTTTCTATTAAACACTCTAAACATGCTGTGGAGCAGTGGAGTGTTTTATGGCTTGTTTCGTGCTGAGAGAGTTAAAACTTTGGTTCCATGGATGCACAAACTTCTTTTTCCTGGGTCATTTTGATTCTGGGAATGAAATCTGATGCTTGTATAGGGTACTACATAAACTCCTTTATTTTCCTCTGACCAAAAGACATGTTCTGTGTGAGTTCGAGGTCTTTACTCTGGGGGTGCATCTTTTGTCCCGGGTAAAAAGCAATAGGACAAAAGGAAATGGCCTCATAATGTGCCAAGGGAGGTTTAGGTATTGAATATTAGGAAAAAATTTCTTTACTGAAAAGGTGGTGAAGCATTTGAACAGGATAAGTGGGAGAATCCCTGTCCCTGGAAGTGTCCACAAACCTGCACTCGGTGTTGGGGATGTCATTTAGTAGTGGACATGGCAGTGTTGTGTCAATGGTTTGACTTGATGATCTCAGAAGTGTGTTCCAACGTAAACAATTCTATGTACAAGTATATAAACATCTAGCCTTGCCTTTTCTGCTGTGGCCTGAGGTTTCCTGAATGTCCTTCTTGGACAACTCATGGATACTAAATAATAATAAATGGCTTCTTGCTTGCAAGAGCTAAGCAATGATGCCTGGGAGGGATTTAAAGGCTGTGTTGTGAACCCATTATATACACTGGTTATTAATAGAAGTTACTGCACTGACTTTAGTGAGAAACTATTGTTCTCCAAAGAGCTTGGAGAAAATTTGCTTTCCAAAGGCAGAGTTTAAGACACTGTGGAAAAGAGCCAACAGCTCTGAACTACTACTGCCTTTTCACAAGCAACTGGAGACAAATTTTATTAGACTTTTTTTTCCAAGAGGTATTAACTCCTGTTGACTGACTGTATTCAGAGAAAAGAAGGTAGACAATTTGACAACAAAAGCTTTCATAACGTTTTCGCCAAGGCCTGGGGTGTCTGCAAATTTTTTTTCATTTTATTTTTGACAATCTTATCTGCCTGTGATGTTGAAGTGCCACACAAGGGAGAGAAAGAGATCACCTCCTGTATGTGATTAGCAGCCAACTTGTTCCCTAGCATCACCCAAACCTGTAATTCTTGCCACCTCCTAGACTTATGGCCACCTCCTAGACTTTGTCCTCCTAGAATAGCTTTACAGTTCATATATATTTTGGTGCAATTGACCCTTCTTGCTGGTGACTGATGTACGTCCTAACCCTTAGAATAGCCCTACTGTACTCCCTGCCATAGCCTTTTAGCACTAGGAAAACATATCCTGCCTTATCTAAATCTTAGTGTTCTGCTGCTTAATACATGCCTTTTTTTCCCAGATTCTGCAAAAGCCATTCCAGAAGGCTGCTTTGTGGGTGGCAGTGGATGCAGGAGGAGTGTGCCTGGTATGCCAGTTGCACGTGTGACTCTCCAAATCCCATGACCTGCAGAGGAGAGCAAAAATTACTCTCATGACTTGTTTAGGGCTACTTGAGCCATGTCCTTCCTATTCCTTGTTACAGAGGAAGCTGAGCATAGAATAGAAGTAGTTCAGCAAGCTCTGTCTAGACAAACAATTACAGTAATTTCATGATTATAAGCCACACCCTTTTCATTGAAGAATCCAGCCTACCTGAGTAGTGCAGCTTATATTCAGGTGCAGCTTATTTATGGACAAATCCCAGTGAAATGCCAACCTGGAAGTGAGAGCCCGCTGGGGAGGGCGCCTGGGGCTGCCTTTAAAGGCTTTGCTGGTCTATGAAAACTGTTGCAACTTGTTGCACCTGACAGCAAACCCTGTGCTGGCGTGATTCTGTTACTAATTTGTTACTTTGCTACACATGAATCCTCATTTAAGACAAAAAAAAAGAAAGGAAGGTGCGGCTTATATTCAGGTGCAGCTTATATATGGACAAATCCCGTGGTCTGCCCAGCTACCAGGAGGTGCGGCTTATAATTGTGAAATTACTTAGTATTAATGCACGGAGCAGGTGAAGCAGTACAACACTGCTGGGAGTCTTCAAGGAGGGTCTGCAAAGATTTGAAAATTTGTAAAGCAGTTTTACAGTGTCCTGAATTCTACCCATTTTCTACATGCAAAGTAGTTGCATACTGGGGGAAAAGAGTATTATCTTTTCTCTCCGAAGTGTAACATTCCAGAATTATCCCAAGTTTTATTAAATCCAGCTGCAGCATTCATTGTATAACCTGAAGCTTGGCATCTCAGAGCCAGTGCTAATAGAGTGCTGCAGGTGGCCTGTGGAGGGATGTGTGATGTAAGCACGATGAATCTTTACCTTTGAGAATATTTTGCCATGGTCTTCGTCCCTTTTATTCATCCACTGATTTATCTGGATAATACATCTTGCAGATTTTTAACTGTGGTGTTTAACTGCTGAGGTATCTTTATATTTTTCAGCTTCTGAGGACCTATATTTCAGCCTGTTTTTGTTTAGCAGAAGTTAGGGCTTAAATGCAAGTTTGACTTGGAGGAAAAGCCTGTTGATGTGGTGATTTTGGTCTCTGCTGTGCTCATATTTGGATTAATTATTTTTGTGGTCTTCTGGTAAATAAGAATTAGCTTGCTTTTATTTTCTGGTGAAGATCTGTTTACCAATGACAGATTCTTGAAAGGTGGTTACAGTCTATTTTTACTTTCAGAATGCTTTAATTAGGGTTATATCTCTAGAGGCAAACTAAAAAATAACAGAAAAATATTGCATTGGATTAAGTATTTTAATTCCAAATACAATTTTCATTTCAGAAGAGAAAATTGCCTGAAACTTCTGCGAATGAAAAAATTACTCATACATGGAACATTTTCTGCATAAATACACTCCTTGCATATTTTAGGAAATGAAACTTCATTAATGTTTGGCATATTATATGCATAATCCCATGGAGTTCAAAGTCTTGTTTTACACTTCAGCACTGGGAATCAGGATTTCCCAACACAATGCGGTCAGAAAAAAATGAATTAGCACTGACGCAGAGCTCATGACCTCCTTGGCGCCAAGGGGCTACATTTAGCCAATTTCCTGCAAGGGTATAGTTCAAGGAAAGTTTCTCACTGATGCCTAATGGAATTTATATCATCACATTTACCTTTTTGTTTTAACTTTTCCAGGAGTAGCTTTAAAAGAAAAAAAAAATCTTTTTTTTTTTTTTAATAGTTACTTGAATACCATTCCCTTGTTGAAAATAAGATTTAATTTAATTGCCTTTGTATATGCCCTGTTTGACGGTTAAGTCCAGCATTTTGTTATTTCAACAGACTTCAAACATGTCATAAATAAATTTCCACTGGGTTGGCACTTCCTTTTTGCTTCCTGATGTAGGGATTGATTGTTCTTTGCAAGTCTCTTGGGATTTTATGAGCTTTCTCAGAATGACTGACTTGACCACAAATTCAACCATCATAATTTTCAGAAGGTGTTCACACAGAAAAGCCAATAGAGGCCATTTTTAGAACAATAGCAACTGCTACGTATTGTATGAGATCAAATGCCTTCTCAGGTGTAACAAGAGACACTGACAATGACATTCAAAATGTTATTCGTGGGATTAGAGTCAGTAGCAAAGAAGATCATTAATATGAAATGAGATAATATTCCTAGAATAAGTGTTTCTCACAAGTGGTGTCTTTGTTTATGCATAAAAGTACTGACATGGTTAAAGATAACTTGGTATTTGGGAAGTTTATCAAGTACTGTGGAGATGGAACAATATTACAACTATGTACTGAATCCACTTAGGATAAGAAGGTAGTAAAATTTTAATAAATCTAAATTATTTCAGCAATATAATTGAATAATTAAGTATCTCAGACACAAGAAAAGAAATCAATGTGAAAAACATAATTAAATGAGAAAGTAAAAGTTCAATATTCAATCCAAATGCTTAGAGAGAGAGATCCAGTGGCATATTAAATACCTAAGAGAATCCTAGTCTTCTCTCGGCCTTACATTTATACCTGCCAACCTTGTCAACTAGGCTTGGTGTCTGAAACAAGACTTGCTAAGTTTAGTCTCAGAAATAACCTTTTAATATTCTAACTATTCAATAGTATTAGCATATTCTGGTCAGTAGTTAAAAAACAGCATGAATAAGATCACTTCTTCTGGATAGTTCAACAGAAGTGTTAAACATCTCAGATTTATTACCACCCTTTTTTCTTAAGTACTTTTGGCCATAGCTGGGTATAATTTCTCTTTTGTGCCAAACTCTTTTCTGTGAAATGTTTGGGAAGATGCATACAAGGAATCATACAATCATTTGGGTTGGAAAGAACCTCTAAAATCATCAAGTCCAAACTGAAGCTAGTGCTGCCAAGCCCATCATTAAACCATGTCCTCAAGTGCCACATTTTCATGTCTTTTAAATATCTCCAGCAATGGTGACTTAACCACTTCCCTGTGTCAGCCTGTTCCAGTGCTTGAAAACTCTTTTGGTGAAGAAATTTTTTATGATAGCCAATCTAAACCTCCTCTGGTACAGTTTGAGGACATTTCCTCTCAGACTATTGCTTGTTGCTTGGGAGCTCTATTCCCACCTCACTAAAACCTCCTTTCAGGTAGTTGTAGATAGCCAGATCATCTCCCCTGAGCTTCCTTTTCTCCAGGTTAAACATCCCCAGCTTCTTCAGCTGCTCCTCACAAAACTTGCAGTCCAGGCCCTTCACCAGCTTTGTTGCTCTTCTCTGGACTTGCTCCAACACCTCCATGTCTCACCTGCATCACAGAATAGTTTCTGTGAAGGCAACAGATGCACCATGACTTCCAACTCCTCTTGGTGGCTGTCCATGTGGCGTGCATTGGTGCAGATGTATTTCAATTAGGTTATTGATCCCATCATCTTTTATGAGTTTTTGCATGTCTGAGTTAGATTTCCTATTGACTTTTGAAACGCTTTAACCAATTAGAAGGTTTCTGTGGAGGCAATTTGGCATATATCTGGGTTGGACTGCTATTTCCCTATAAGATCTTAAGGCAGCTTTTTTAGGAAATTAATTTTTGCCAATACTTAGAAGCTGAAAATGAGATTGTTCAGTTATTTCCTATTCCAAATATTGAGTAAAACTGGATTAAATATTTAAAGACAGTAATTGCTGAAAGATATGTTTTGTAATGCTGAATGATGCATAATTAGTGCTCCTAGACTTACTATTTAAAATATTTCTGGAAAGGATTCTAAGTGATGCAGAACTAATGTCAAATATGCATTTAATTTATGTCAAAAAAATGCTGCTGGCTCAGTCATCCACTTAGGAACAAGTGGTTACTTGACTACTGAGCAAACGTGATACTAATGAATGGAGTATAACATCACATAATTTTCCTATGTTCCTACCACAGAAAAAAACGTGGAGGGCTTTGATCCAAAGAAATAATTTTTCCTGTTTTCATCCAAAAGTTGTACAGTTTCACCATGCTGCGTGGAACGTCAGCTGGAATTATATACCCAGTGTAAGCAACTACTATACAAGTTTGTACTCAGGAAGTAAATGAACTCAGAAATATTTGTGCATTTGCTTAAAAGAACCAAAAATACTTACTAATTTGTAAGTGTATCTATGCCCAGTTTAATAATGAGAATAATACGATTTTAATGAGAATTTTATGCCCAATGGAATAATTTTCAGTCTTCATTTGAAACTCATGTGCAGCTAGCACATAAAACTAAATTGGAAAGGCAAAACTGCATTTGGCAGAGCACTTTTTCCTACCCACATGCACAAATTTAGAAGTTTGCTACAGAGAATTGAGAGTGTGACCTCCATTGCTCAATAACTAATTCAAAGGGGAGAAACTGCATGTAGAATAGTGGGAAGACTGATATTTTCATTACCACATCTTATCAAAGAGAAGATGAGTCTCATTAGTGGAGATGCTACATGTCCTGCAATGTAAATATCTGAAGTTTAAAATCACTGTGCTTAATTTTGGGTCTGAGCTGCTTTATTAGTGGAGAAACTATGTGATGCCACATTCAGGCCATTCTTACTACAGGTTGCTATCAGTGTAGGCAGAAAAAAATGCCGAAGAGGCTGGATGCTCCAATACTGGCTGTGGCATGATCCAGGGCAAAGAGCAGTTGGTCTTAGTTTTGGAAGTGGAGAGATGAATAGGGAACCACCTAACAACTACAGAAACAATGCTGGGAGGGAAATCCCTATAGAGTGATTGCACAAGACACTAAGTGGTGAAGCTAAAAGGTGACAGAAACTCAGAGAGACTTGATGTACCATTTTACATAAAAGTAATTTCAGGCACTACTACTTAAAATATATTTTTTTACAAAAAGATAAACATATGTTTTCTTACCCAATGTATAATACTAGGTAAAAATCCCCATTTTCTGTAAGTCATTCAGATTATGTACTGAGATCATGTTTCACGACACACACTTGAAAAGGTTTGCAAACTGCTGCAGTATCTAAAACCTAGCAGAGGAATAATTTCTTTGCTCAGGTTAAAATTCTCACTCTTACTTGTAAGGAAATTTTGGTACTTGGAAAGAGATGCTTTTTTATTCCTGGCAATCATACTTTTGTATGTATCTGTAATGATATTTTATCTAGCAAAAGAGGAAGGAGTCCAAAACAACAGTTTTACCCCAGATGATGTTTTATTTACTCTAGTTATCCATATATATACTTATATATATATATATATTTATATTCATTTATGCATGTATTTTTTTCTATAGAGATATATTATATAAGCTTTATTGGCTATTTAAATGTATCTATAGGAATTTAGCAACTGTTGTTAATATTTAGAAAAAACAGCTATATTCTATATTTTGAGGTGAATATTCAATTTTATTGGTTTTTTTTTTAATTTTATTTTGTTTTTAACAATAAATAAGAACATAGCTACTCTCTTGATTGATCATTTTAAAAAGGACATAATAGATAGAAGTCACCAAGAACTATGTTATAATTTAGGCAAATTTTTGCTTGACTTGGATGTGAGTATTTACATTCTGCCTGGGAAGCAGTTCCCAATAAAAGCATGTTAGAATTCAAGGCCTATTTCTCTATACAAAATGACTGAAATAATTAATTTCAATAGAAAGCAATGGGAAGAAAAGAAATAGCCTTACTGAGCTACAATTCTGGCACCCTTGGGGGAATAGGAACAGATGGTTTTACTACAGATCCAGGACTGTTATGCATTATTTTTTTCTCACTGTCTCTCATCCCATTTTTCAAAGACAACAACTTGCCTTTTCTGGACAATACAGATTTTTTTGGGGTGCTTCTTAGCAGTATGTATATGCATGTGGGGTTATGAGATTCCATACAGAAGGATGCATGAACCCAACTGAGCCAGAAGGGAGATAGTTGCTCTGTTCTTGTGAAGATACTGGTATTTCTCACAGAAACAGTTGCTGCAGGAAAAGGATAGAAATGGATCACAAAAGCTGGCCAGTGGCTGTAGTGTAAACATTATAGAGGATCAGACTCTATTTAAACTGAATAATTTTTATGAACTAGATGTAATATAGTGAGACAGCCTATCTCACTAGTGCTGGATATCAGGTTTTAGTATCTGGTTGTGCAGAACTTCAATAATTTTTAATTCTCACCAAAGTTTGCAGTGAAATTGAGGATACGTCTTGTTTTAATTTCGTTATGGGAATTAGTCTGCTGTTTATGGAGTGTTTAGAAAACAGCCTAATTCTGGTCTGAAATGGCTTATGCAAGAGAAAATTATTTCCATTGTGTTTATTTTTCAATTAAAGATATTTTTTCATATTTTGAAAATTTACAAAATATATTAATAGTACTGGAGTGATTTTTTTAAATTGAGTTATATGAAAACCTTGCAGTGTTCAGTCTTATTTGTATTTTAGTATCTCTAAGAGTATGTTTAATATGTTTTTGCTATGTTTTGGCATGAGAGGTAGATTAGGTCTGTTAGAAATGCATACTGTTTGGTGTAATCTGGAAGTAAAACAGAATGTATCAGAATTCTAACTAAAGAATGAAATTAGCTTTCATATCATTATTTTTAAGTGCATTAAGTGCATATTTGATGCTTTTCTCATGCACAGTGTGTCTCAGCAGATGGAATGATCCAGCTAAGCAACCTTCTCTGCTTATAGTTTTCTACTCAGCAGATGACAGTTTAGGTCAATGATTGTTTTATTTGGTGTGAAGACAAAGGAAAATGTAAGCAATCCAAATAATAGGGATAAATTAACATTATCAACGGGGGAAATCAAACTTTCAAAAGGCTTTAGAGGTAGAACAGGTCAGCTCTCATCAATTTCAAAATGTTGCTTTTGTCTTTGAAAGGCAATTACTTTTGTTTTTTCATTTCTGCTAAGATAAATTTGGACATGTGAGTGTTAACTATCAATTTACACATATGGGTCTTGAAGACAGGCAAGCAGAACATTATCTAATTGCTTCAATGACAATTTTTTACTGCAAGAAAATGTCAAATTAAAAGTTTTCTCATTTAGTAGACTGCTCCATCAGAAACAATGCAGGAAAGATGTAAAATAGTTCCATGGCCTACGTGTAGAGCTCTATATCACAGAAATTCAGATTAAACTTTTTGAAGCCCACTAAGGGAATTGTTAGATTTGTGAATCCATTCCTTTTCTTAAAAACCTGTATGTTCTTTAGCATTCAAAGTGTGTGATGTGAAGTAAAAAGATGGATTTTCCACCTTTTTGTCACATCTGAAAAACAAGTTAAACACTCATCACCTGAAATCATCCCACCAGAATGTCATGTGTCAATGACTCAGTATTGCTGCTAAGCACTGAGAATATACAAGTGCATTTCATTCTTTCCTACCAACAAGTACACTAAAAAGTGCTCTTGGTTTGCATGAGCATCCATAAATCCTTATGGAAGTATCTTTAGTAACATGAGTGGAAGATACAGAGCTCACAGAGTCACAGTGTGTGCCGCGAACACTGCAGCCCTGAGCCCTGCAGGACTCCCAGGGAGGTTATCACAGTCAGCCAAAGGGGAATGTGTGTTACTCCACTCATGTCAAATTGGAACTTGCCCTGACTTTAGCCGCAAGTCTTTGCCATGGAATTACTGATAGTCTTGGGGTTGAATGCTTGACAGATTTTTCATGTATATAAATAATGCAGTATTTTGTCTCTCAGATCTTGAATTTCCTGGATGGCTCAAAGAGAAAAAAATCAGGCTTCTATTACTGACATAAGTGGAATTACTACTATCTTCTTCAACTCCTTAATATATTTTAAACCATTGATATTTAAGTAAAGAGGCTTTTTTATTCAAAATGGTTTTCTTTTTTGAATTCTTTTAGTGGTTATACATTACTACACATGAAGATGACAGCTTAGGAAATGGAAATGTATTGTTTTCATAAAGTACTAAATAATCATTAAATAAGAATTGTAAACCAATACATACTCCAAAATAATCAAGTGCACACCTGGCAAGGCAGTTGAAAATTTAGTGCAAACAAATTTTAACTGTGTCAATTTACCATACAAATTACTGAAGTCACAGCAATACAAAGAGATGTGGAGTTTCTTTGCATGTTGATGAACCATTGCATCTCACTCAAAGAGAGCAAAGCATGCCATATCCTGCAGAAGAGAAGCATGACAAAAGTGAGAAATGGGAAATAGTCACATGAACTAGATGAAAAGTATTTATTCCCATACTTGTAAAAATTCCAGAACTATTGGCTTATAGCAGGTGGTAACATCCAGATAGTTCAGTCCCTTCTCTAATATTTGGTGCTCTGTTACAAGAACATGATGGTCAAATAAATAGTACTGGACTCCTGGGTAAGTCAACCATACTAGTTTTAGAATATGATGTTCTCCATTTCTTGAATCTTACTTATTTCATACAAAGTACAATAACTTAAACAGAACTAAGAGAACCTTTCTCTTGACTTTTGGGCATAAAGCTGTTAGAACTTTATGAATATCAACTGTATTTTACTTCACAGATTAAATAGAGAAGCCGTCAGTCAGTTGGCATGCCTTGATAGAATTTAGGTATATATCCTGCATTCTAGGCATTTGCCAAAGTGCATCTTCAGGTTAGGGAAGATTTCTTCAGAAATTTCCTCCTTTGAATTGGGAGCAAATTAAAGAGGAATATTTTTTGTCTAAGTTTAAGATTTAGGGATTGCTCACAGTGATTATATAATAAATTGTGAATCTAATTCATTGTGTATATTTTCCTTAATGTATCCTTTCATCTTATTCTTTACTGATTCTTCAGTGAGAAGGAAATTTTAAGCACTGACTGGTGAGTATGCTTAAGGCTTAGCTATGTTTTGGTGCAGCATTTCACTGTGTTGCAAACTCTCATGGCAGGAACAATACAGTGGAGACCACAATTTGGTTTAAGCTGTCTGTTTCATAACCTCCCAAACCTTATATGAATGGCTTTGCTGTCAGTGGAAGTTGTTATAAATGCTCTTAATCTTAACTAACACATCATAAGTAGTGAGATGTTCAGTTTTCTCTGTCTTATTTTTTTTGTCTTTTCCCATAAGGCATGCTTTGAGCTTCACAGTGTTTCTGGCTGTCTCTGGGAGACCTTACAGGAAATCCCAGTGGGTATCTGCTGGTTCATTTTGCATTAAAACAGGAACAAAACTTATGGATGATGTCTTCTCAAGCTAGGGAATTGTAACAGCTGTAGTCACCTGATGCAGTCCTGTCCCCTATCCCCAAAATTCCCGGCTAGCT
>VRYO01002355.1:5841819-5859935 GCA_009812075.1 Sialia sialis
TCTGGGTAGGGCGCCCCTCAGTGGCCGCCTTTAAAAATCCTGAGGAGTCTTAGGGATGACCAATCTGACTCCCCACTGAGACATGTCATCTCTTCCCCATAGGGGGCACTTAGAGTCTGTGACATATGGACGGACACTAGCTAATCTTCCATCTGGTCCCTCAATTTGCATGACGCCTTTTGATATTTTTGCCAATTTGATTCCTCCTACACCTTGGATTTTGCCTGCCACGGGTTGCAACTCCCAATGTGATGGCCACAACCTCTCAGGTATGATCGTCACATCTGCCCTGTGTCCATCACCCCTTCTACATGGAGGTGATCTGAACCATGTGTTAGATTGCATGCCAAAGAGGGTTTGTCCTCACCCACCACTTCTGCCCAATAAACTTCAGGTGATTTTCCAATTGCTGTGATTTCCTTTGGAACAGGAATGGCCTGGGTGAGGATTTGCCCCTCAGCAAGATAAAATGGTGGTTGAGGGCAGTGTGCCAGGAGAATGAGGCTAAGGATATTTGTTCGCAAGGTCATACGAATGACCTCAATTTCCAGGGGTGCTTGTGCTGTGTCCTCAGTAACAAAATACTCACTGTCCAATGCCTTTTGGAATATTGTCATGTCCACTGTTGTGACTGACAGGTCCACTGTAATAACAGTCCAATCTGCAGAGCTGAAACAAAAACCTTTTGTAGTTATTAATCTGAAATGACCACAAGGCTTCCAAATTTTGTTAATTGAACATTTAATATTCATGTTATCTTGAATTTCCAAACCCTTTATCCCATCCTCCCCCTTAGAGTGTGAGAGAGAGGCTTTTGCCAATGTGGTACCCGCAGTATTTATATCTTTGCATGTTATGGTATTAATCGTGAGCATGCACTGAAAACCTAGGTTTTTTTGTCTGTTGGTCTTCTTCTGTTTCTGGTTGTGTGGGCAGTCTCTGGTGAAGGGTCCTGGCTTCTTGCACTGGAAGCAGGTGATATGCTGCATCTGGGATGGCTGCTGTGACTTTCTTGGTCCTGGTGCTGCAGCTGTTGTAGATTTTGGTTGTGCAGGTCCTGGAGTCCTCTCTGGTGCACTAAACAGCTCTTCTTTTCTGGCACATGTTTCAATCATCTGTGCTAGAGTTGGCAGTGGCTCTAGGGGAAGGCTGAGTATTACCCTACAAAAGGCTTCATTAGCATTCCTCTGAGCCATCTCCTTGATCAATTCAGCTTGTTTTATCAGATCTGGTACCTGTCTTTCCACGTGGACCCGAAGACGATCTATACATTGTAAAAAACTCTCAGAGGGAAATTGTTTAATGTTAACATAACTGCCTTTAAATTCTGTAGTTGGTAGCCGATTAAAAGCATTTTCTGCAACAGTACAGATCTTATCCAAAACAAACTTGGTCAACACATGTGTTTGTTTTTCAGGGCACACCCAATCACCCTCTCCACATAAATGATCATGTTTTATTTCATTATTATCTGTATCTACAGAACTATTAGGGTTTTGTTGTAACTCCTGCAAAAGCACCCTCAAAGATCTTTTCCACTTCCCTTCCCACAGATCATATTCTGAGGGAGTTAGCAAACATCTAAATAAATCCTTAATATCATTGGGTAGCATCTCATTAGAATTAAATGTTGCTCTTATCACGCCCTTAAAAATTTCACTGCTTCTACCAAATTCTGTTTGTATTTTACAAATCTCCTTTTTAACCTGATAGGACAAAGGTTGGTAAGACCTTTTTCAATTTTTACGACCAATATATACAACAGGAGCCACTGTGGAGATCTCTTCCAGGGGACTGTTTAACTGTTGCGAAATTTTCCCCTCACCAACAGTCAGCATGTTATTGAGGTTGCAAGGCAAACCCACCCCACCGAGCTCTGTGAGGATTTGCCCCGCCTCCCCATCTCCATGGTAAGGCGAGTGTGTGCTATCTGAAATTCGAGCCATTCCAGGAGAGGATGTTGGAGGACGTGGAGGTAGAGGAAGGCTTTCCCTTCCCCCCACGTGGCTGGGCACAATGCCTTCAGTGGGGACCACATGGCAGGAGTCAACGCAGAGGCGGAAGTAAAAAAAACAGCGCCTGAGACAAAACTCCCATCCCCAAGACAGAGACAATGTATCTCTGAAAGTCAGAATCGCAGCCAACGGATCCTTCCTCCTCCCCGCTCCATACCCAGCAGCGGAATTTAAAGTGACACACGCGCGTTTTCAACTCTGCATCTATTCTGTTTAAAAAGGGTGCCTATTCAGATCGACTTCTGTGGGTTAACAGAGGTTACCGACCTTTTCCTGAGATAAGAAGCCACACAAAAAGTGACTTCTCACCTGCAGGACAGCTGAACAAACCCTGCTTATTATATTTCCCTGTTACAGGGCTCTAAGCAAAATCCCGTGAAACTGTAAAATATAGCCCCACGATCTGGACGTCAGCTGATGCAGTCCTGTCCCCTATCCCCAAAATTCCCGGCTAGCTAATTAGGGATGGGAAGAGGCTGCATCATAAGACAAAGAGGGGCTCTTTCCGTCTGGCTCAGTTCCAAGGTTTATTCAGTTCCAAGGTTTATTATCCACATGGAAAGAGGGAGAGCCACGTGGTACACAGGGGTTATATGGATTTAGGATACAGGAAATGACATAGGGTTTGGGATTAGTTGTAACTGGATACCTTCCAGTTGGTAGGGGGTATTAGGGTCACAGGTCAAGGAAAGCAAACATATGTTGGTCAGTGAAATGCAACAGTCACCAATCTTCAAAACCTGGAGTTTTCAGGTAAAATACTCCAGAGTAAATGTAGTTCTTCCCTTCTTCAGTAATCAATGATGTTAGAACAACTTGATAACATTTACCAGGCTTGCTACTCTGAGGACTGACCAGTCTTACAGTGATGCTATTGAAATGAATAATGCCATTCAGATCAGAAGAAAGAATCAGTGATGTCAGCAACAAGCCTCTTCCCGCAGATGCATGGTATTGACTTGCCTTTAGCAAACCTCTTCTTAATATTCTTCTCAGAGGCCAAGATTATGATTTATTTACTTAGTAATGGTTTTATTTATTTATTTATTTTAAATTTTTCTTCCTGGGAGTTTGAGGAACTCCCTAACACAGATGATCTTCATTCCAAACTAGCCCTAGAAGCTGATGGGTAAGCCTTAGAAGGAGCCAGAATCTCCTGGCACTGGTTGGTGCAGCTGCATTGCCAACTGGAAAACACTCGGAGAGAGGAAGCTGGGTTAGGAATCCGTGTGCACAGTTCTGCAGGACTCTGACTGGAGAAAGAGTGAATAATTGAGCTGAGACTGTAGGCTGGGAAAGGAAAAGTTCTATTCACCCACTGGTTGTTTGTCATTGTAAGAGTTACTAAAATAAAAATAGGTTTTAGAACTGTTTTTCAAACTAAGTTACAGTTAAAAAATGTAAGATACACTTCTTACATGTTTCAAAGAACAATGACATAATAAAAGAAAATGTTAACTTGTAGGTCTTTGAAACATAAAGACTTAGGATTATGAAAGCTGAATGTTTTTAATTAATGCAGTATTGTACTGAATGAACAGATAAATTTCTACTGCTTGGATTCTCTAAAGTGTAATCAATTATTATTAATCTTTCAAAAGAATACTGATCTTTTATATATATTTGCAGGAATATCAAGACATCTCATTGCTGCAGCCTGTTCTTTCAAATAAATAAACGAGTGTGCTGTCACATAAACTTCTAGTTTCCTGACAGATGACACCAATATGTATTTGGTGATTAACGGATCTAGGGTGATCAATGCATCTGTTATCTTTTTTTGCAAGTTTGCTTTGGGGACCTCTCAATTGTAATTATTTTTACTATTGTTATTATTACTTGCTTGGACAGACTGGATTTGCAAACTTGGAATATGAAGTTTCAGACTTTTTTTTTAATACTTGCATGCATGTGCAATGAAGAGTATAGGTATCTAAAATGAGATTGATCCAAATGTTGGCATGATTATTTAAGAGAGAGAGAAGAAAGCAGTGTTCATGATAATAAAGAAGAAAGCAATGCTATTTTTAGTGAGAGATTAGATATAAAAAGGAAATAGAAGGGTTAGAGTTAACAGTGATATGTGAAAAAGGCTGACAGAGAAATACAGATATTCTTATGGGGAGACTGAGATGTGGACCAGAAATCTAAGAGAAATAACATGAAAAAGAGAGCAAAGGAGAAGAGTTCAATGACCACACACAGCTGATTATAAATGTAGAAAAGAGTTTGCTGAAACACAGTTGAAAGGTCAGTGATTGTCATGAATGGATACCATATCCTTACTCAGGAATAAGAAAAATACCTGAATCTACAGGATGTTACTTCCATGACAGGGTTTTGCTGAGAAGAAAAGGGAATAAATGGTAATATACAATTATTAGAGGTTTCTGTATTTGTTTGCCAGAAGTAAAAATACTTATACAAAACAGTATGGCACTGTGTTTTAAGATTTTTATTATTTTTTTTCTGGAATGTACTACTTGTAATTCAGTACATTCTCAAGCTGAAATAAGGTCCCCTGATTCACAGATCCAGACTACAGATAAAATATAATTCTTAATGAGAAGTTACTAAAATTTTAAAACTTGTAATTGTAAAATTGATGACCTCCTAACACTTTCTACTGTTTGGATTCCATTACAACATTGGGACAAAAAAGTATAGATAAAATGAGTCCAGATGTATAAAAAAGTTTTCATCTCTCCAGATCTTTTGAGATCTTTAGTGTATTGTGGAGACTTTAATCTGTATTCAAGTGACCTAATTTCATTAGTTGTTATTAGCCATTAGTATGAATTATTTTTTTAAAAATTAAATACCTGGTCCATTTGATCTTATTATTTCATCACTCAATTAGAAGGTTGTCTGGCTCTTTCCCATTAGTTTCATCTGCAAAGCAAAAGGAAAAGAGAAAGAGAACAAAAATAAGCTGTTAAATAAATTATCAACTATTATTTTCATTTTTTCAAGGAAGAAAAAAACCTATTATATCAAGAATTCATCCTATATATTTTCTAAATTAAATCGTTCTGAAAAATCTGAATTGACCACTTTTAAACTTTTCTACCTGACAGCAACCATTTGTTACCTCCTAATGATGCAAAATTAAATATATTTATATCACAATCTGTTAAGAAAATATCCTTAAATTTAATATAAAATAAATAATATTTAAAAGAACACCGTCTATCCCTCAGGCTAAACTGCTGATGAGCTTACTGACTGCATAAATGATTCCATTCCTGTCTTTTGGCACAGATGTGGTAGGAGGTTATGCTTCAAAAACATGGGAGATATGCTAAAATTCAAGGGCAGCTGGAGTTACGACTGAGATCTAAAGACTGAAAATGAGAATACTGAAAGCAATCCTGACACTAAGCCTTTCAAGATGATACAGTACATATGCAAGATTTCACGCTGGTCTTTCAAATAGAGCTGAGAGACCTGATTTACTATCAACTTGTTCAGCATGAATTAAACAAACATGTCAGCTGACTAACAACACTCACACTGTAAATAGCATGTTCCTCTGGTAGTGCAGGTAGGGAGGGCTTACCCTGCATAATTTATGGTCTCCCTAGAGTACAGTATTGAAAGAGTACAGAAACTGCTGTAAATTCCTGGTGAAATGCAAGCATAAGTCTGTTTACTATTAAACGTGATTTACTGCAGTTACATGTGCTCTCCCTCTCCCAACCACCTTGTAATTTTTGCACCAGGTACAGGGATTTTAGACAAATAACGAAGTTTTTATTTGGAGTTAGTGCAGAATGACCTGCATATAGAATTCTTATCTATATTTTCAAATCTCCTTTGAAGCTTATAACCTATTTTTGTATTTTTAAAGAATATCAAGATTTGAAGGGAAGATGAAAATTTTGAAGAGATCACAATCAAGTATCACTTGAAAAACTGAAAATGGTGTAGATCTATACACTACTTTATGTAATAAATCCAAGGAAGACCTGTTCTACAGATTTTTTCATGACAATAAGGAGATAAATGGAATCATATTTATCACATAGAATCTGTAGAGTCTGTCTAATAATAATAGTAATAATTATGATGTTTGTGTTATGTATGATGTGTTTTTATAAAACTGTGCTCATGGAAAGTAGAACTGAAGATTTTGATTATCGTGAAATATTAACAACTGCTTGTATGTACTATTCAATGCATGTACGTAATTTTAATGGTTAACTAGTCACCTTGCTCAGACATAAACCTGATTTTGTGGTAACTTTTACAAGTCAGGAATTTGCTTCCTACAAATCTCATTTTACTTAGATTGGAATAATTTATGCCCAAAAATCTCAATCTATGGAAAGTTAAGAACCAGAAAAAAACATGCATTCCAGAGAGCAATTCCTATTGAATACTGGTGTTTGTGACAAAGTTGAAGCTGCTTGTTCATTGGTCTTATTTTTGAACTTCCTGTCTTCCCTTCCCTACTCAGATGTGTTTTACCATTTTAAAGTGTGGTATATTGACTAGAAATGCAAGTACCTGCTTGGCCACAAAGGATTTATTAGCTGTTTTCATTAACCCTTTAAAAAAATTTAGACATTTAATCATTGCTCAGTTTAGTAGGGTTTGGTTTTTTTATTCACTAATCTACGTGGAAACACTTGATGGAATGTGGATTTTGTTCTGCCTTCACTTGTGCCCTTCTCCTTTCTAACCACAAGTACATTTTTGATTTGTTGATTGGATACCTGCTTATTTAGGCTCTGTTCCTGGTACCAGATTTGGTTTGTCTTTCTCTTCACTGCCTCTCTTTTGTATTGGGCTGAGATAGAAATTTAAAATCTTTACCTACAGAGTTTTGGTTTTCTTCCTCAAGTCTTAATAAAAGTGTCGTGGTTTTGGCTTATGAAGTTGAGTCACAGCAGTAATTCAGTTGTTATTTACTTGCTTCTTAAGGTCTTTTAGGTTTCTATCAAGAAGGTAACCTAGACAAGTGTATGCTTGGGTTTTTTTGAAAACTGAATTAAATGTGATCATCAACCTCTAGCTATTAGGTTGACATTACCAATTTAGACACTGATGAGTTGTGTGACTACTAAACCTACTAGTGGGAAGTGTGAGTTGTTATAACAGCTAAAGTTGTACATCAGCATTAAATTGTCATCCACATTTCTACCTGCATGTGATTGCCAAAGCAACGTAGTAATAAAAGATAGTTTTCAGTATTTGCATGCCTAAATTTCACCCTATTATGCTATTTGGATAATAAATAGCTGGCTCTTAGGAAGAACAGTGAGCATAACAGGCAGACAGTGGAAAGTGTGAAGCCTCAAAGTGTCTCTGAACCTGTTACATTGCTTCAACCCACAATTTGACTGAATAATTAGCAGGAATTTTCACTCAGTTTTAGGAACTATGAAATACAAAGAGTAGAAATGCAACCCCTCCAGACCAAAGTTCTAGGATGTAAAATTATTTCATTAACAACTCTTTTAAGAACAGCTGCTTAGATCCAGAACAATTATTTTTACAGATCTGACCATTCCTGTCATAAAAATCTTTCTTTGCACCTTTGCTTATTCCACTCTGCACCCAACCAAGTTTCCATAAGTGAAAAACTCCCATCCAGCTTCTGAGATATTTTAATTTTGAACAGATTGCGCTTTCCATGCAAGTTAAAAATCTCACCTTGTTTTAAAATTGTATTCACATTTGAATTCACATTTTCCAAAAGAGACTTTTTAAATGTAGAGACTCTGTCAGTCCACAGCAGACTGGTATAAGTCCTTTTATGTCCCCGTTGGAATATTTTTTTCCCTTCAAAATATAATTTCATCTGCACACATGGATCAAGAGATCTGACTGACTACGTAACGTTTGTATGTGCTCACCAAACCATTTTGAAATATTTAGCTGTAGCCTGTAACACTAAATAAAAACCAGTGCTGGTATTTCCACTTTCATGCCAATAACCTTGAACAGACATAATTTTTTACTTCTCCTTGGGAATGGCACCAATAAATTAAATAGGAGAGGAATATGTTGGAATGTGAGTAGCTGCTGCTGTGCTTGAAACACAGTCCTTATGTTTGGGCAGAATCTCCAATGTTCTCCTTGTTATTAATTATACCTTCTTTGCTATTTTCATTCTAGAGACAGAAATACCATCGGCCCACAGAACCCTCCCTATAACTCTATTCCAAATGACAAACATAACAGGTACAAGGAAATATCTGCAGCCTTCCCTCATAAAAGTGTCTTCTCCTTATTGCTTCCTTCCCTGTCAAGAATTCAGAAAACAGAGCTGAATCCGAGTTCCTTTTTTAAGCAGATGATTAAACATTCTCACCATTATATAATACGATTTCCATTTTATTTTAAACATACTTTGCATGATATAAAAATATTGATCACAGTGAGCTTTAACAATTGTTACTGCTATAAACAGAAATGCTGCACGATGGTTTTAGTGGAAATAAATTATATAGTCATTATCTCTTTAAAAAATCACAAGAAGGAAAACCTAGGCTGTTTGGTCATTGACAGAAAATAAGTCCTTATTGAGTTCTTTACAAAATGTGAACCCCAGTTGTTTTCTACATTTTCTTTCCACATCTTGAGAAAAGCACGAGTCTCTGAAAGCCCCACAGGGTCTCTGGTGAACATTTAATTCCAAATATTAGCAAAGTTTCTATTGTTCTTTTGTTCTAATGGAAAAATGTACACCAACGTGGCAAGTAGTGCTCTCTTGGCTAATTCATAAGTGGTCTTTTCCAATATGTAGGTACACAGCGGCACACTTCTTCACTGAAGTAAAATCCAGCATCGCATCGTTTCGTCCGCACTGTGCACGGAGGTCTGTAACAACTAAACAAAGGGAAAAAAATGTGCATTAATATAACAATCATTTATCTTTAACTGGAGCAGAAATCTGTGTGCCTTACCATTGCTGCTTCTCAATGGAATATTTAGTTCCTACAAATATATATATTTTAACTTTTTATGTTCTTGGCAACAATTTTAGTTGAACTATTCTTCACAAGTCAGTGAAACAATAACAAATGATACTGAAGAGAAATTATTTTATTGCAACAGATACACATAGATCTTTTTTTATCGCACCGCTGGTTGTAATTATATTCCAATCTTGAGTAGTATTTTTCAAAGTTTTAGTTTGAAAATAGGATATATTTCTGTACTAAAATTGATTTGTTATCATCTACTACATGCTGCAAATTGGAGGTGGTAATGCAGAAGGAGGTGATAACCAAATCAATCACCTCCTCCCAGCACTGTTTCTCTTCTTATTGACCATTTAATAAACCTGAGAGTGGTTATCTACACATTATACTGTGGCTCTGATCTTGAAAATGGGAACATACTTCCTTTCAAGTTGCAAATTCCCACAGCCAGTCTCTGAGCCAGTGGGAATGTATCTACGTTCATATTGCATCTGTGTGCATTCTGAAGAAAAATCAGAGCCTGTATACCACGTTTCTGATAAATCTTAATGGAAAAACAACAGAATTCGTGTCTACCCGATTAAAATAATTTTAACAGAAATACAGCATTGAACCACAACTCACATCTCCCTATGCAGCAGCAGAAGTTTTCCTCACCAATTCTTTGACTGACAAATAGAACTTATACAAAGATAATATCTCTGGTTGTCCCTGAACCCTTCCTTTTCCTATTTAATTTTTCTATTAGAACAAGAACTTGACCCAAAATAACCTTACAATAACAATGCTAAATACTTTCTGGTGTATAATGGAGACAAAGTACAAGTCTGTGATTTTTTTCAAACACTGGCAATGGGTCAAAAGACAAAAGTATATGTCTTGAATTTCAGCACAGTTACACTTGAAACTTGTACTTAAATAATGTGTGCCTGTTTGTGAAAGACTGATATTATGATCTTTTCTGATAACTCTTACTTACATATATGCAGCACGCTAAATTGTGCAATGTCACTCTCCTCTTCCCCAGGTTGTTTCAAGCATGTGCGTACTCTTATTGTTGTTGCAAATAATTTAGTATGTTGTGTGCTTGTTTTGGATACTAAGTTATTACTTTGCAATGGTTTGTTTATGATATGAGGTCTGTACTACAGTTACATTAATTCAGACCATGTAGTTCAACCAATGAATCTGGCTATGAGGAAAGCGATAAAGAATGAGGAAGACAGCAAATGGGACATTTATTAACTAGTCCCATCATCTTCAGTGTTTTCAATGTCATTTATCATCGATTAGTTCACCACTGTGGTCTCTGTAATTAAAGGAGTAACATTATTTTGTGCCACCTAATAGATACCTGAAAGCAGTGTAAGCAGCTCATGTGAATCTCTCAAAGCCCCACTGATCTATTCCCCCAAAAGTTGGGAAATAGTGGTAAAAGGCAACAAAAATGTTTGTGAAAGGATCTAATATTGTGAGTGAATAGGCAACCAGCAGCAGGTCTGCTCTGAGATGCAGTGGATGAAACACTGAAATTACTGAATTTTTTACTGTCTCTGTCATGAAAGTGTGGACCATTTCACGCACTGAATGACAGTAAAATGAAATAAGAAATAGAGGCAAAGCTGAGCTCTTCCACACAGCTATGACTGGACACAATGAAAAGCAGTCATGCAAACATTAAGCATGAGGAGTTTGCTTTGTTTAGGATTCATGCCTCCTTGTGAACTTCAACTTGCAGGTGGGAGTGCTATACAGCACCTCTCCCATGTGAGTTCGTGTCTAGCAGCAGTCAAGGTCAGGTTACTCCAGTCTTATCCTTATTTGGGACATGTTAACAGAGCAAGAAAGTCCCTCTCCTCCTCTAAAGTGCTTAGCAGATGAAGTTCCTAGTTATGTGGCCCAGCCAAAACAGACCAAAATAAATTTTGGAGGTGGTAGCACAGGGTCAATAGCAACAGAGTCATTGTATCTACATAGATGTGGTTTCCTTAGGAAACTGCTGAACAATAGACCAGGTCTTTCAAGAGATTTGGTCTGAATGCTGTTTATAGAGTGGTTTCACGTTACAGAGGTCTGTTTCAATGAGGATAATCTGAGCACATTGGAGCTGAAACAGAGAGATGCTCAGTCACCATTCACAGTTCTGGGCAAAGCAGCAGCAACTTTCTCTTTATGGTGAATAATGGTGAAGTTTTGCTGTGCAGAATGCCCAGATTGTCACTGTGGGCTGTCTAACAACTCCACAAATGAAACAAGTAGAAATGCTATTTCTTGGGCTGATCAACAGCATAATCACCTTAAAAAGAAGTAGGCTGAGAGCTTCTTTTCCCTTCCCATCCTGTGCTTTGTATTCCTTTCATTTGAAGCAGGGTGTAACACAGAGGCATTTTAGCATATAAAAATATTCATGCTTCAAAATCAGAAGCTACAAGCACTGCTTGTAGGACAGGGAGCTGTCTAGGACATGACTACAGGATTATGCTCATGTCTAGGGCTCACACATATAGCGCAAAGCTAAACAGAGTGGTTACTTCTATTTATCTTTAATAGATTTGCATGATTAATATATTTTATATATTTATTATCTAAATTAAATTGCATAATTGATGCTGTATTAAACGAGCAAGGGATCTCTCAGACACAAAAAAGATGCTGCAGGATTTTTTTCCTTTCAGAGACAGCTTGTGCTGGACAGAGCTAAAACATGAGAAACCTATGCTAAGACTTTATTTAAGGAGGAGAGACTGTCCCCTCTTTTCCTTGACAGTGCTAACATCCATTGGTTGTACAGGTATAAAGTAACAACATATATAAATCTTTCTTTCTGCACTCAAAGACAAAAGAAAAACAGCTGATAAAAAAGGTAAAAGTATCCTATATCATACTGTCCTTGGAAATGAGAAAGTGTTTCAAACTCTTTATCATATTCAACCATGACAGAGAAAGGCTGAACTTAATTTCCTCCCTCAAATACTAAGTCTATAAATCAGTAAAGATATTGACATCAGCATCGCATATTTATCATGGCATTTCTAAGCTTCTTAAGTGCCTGACTTCTTTAGTTGTGAGTTCTTTTAAAATGTAGGTGGTTTATGTTTGTAGCACTGCTGGATGTGAAAGGCTTTGCTAGTATGTAAACTTATGTAATCAGGCTGGTTTCTTTTCCTCTGCAAATGTAAAATTGAAATGATGCAAGCTGAATTATAGAGAAGAAATAATTTCTGATATTTCTAACAACCCTAAAAGGCCAAATATTGGTAAACAAGTAATGCCAGTTAATAATATTTTCCCTCATTTTAGAGACTTCAACATAAGTGTCACTACTTATATTTGACATCTTTTCATTATGAAGGTGAACAAATGTGTGTATATATAGATGGAGCAATATATTTATTCCAAATAACTACATTTTAGATTAAATATTACATAAGGTTTATTTTTGATAAACATCATACACAGACATTTAAATGTCCCAATTTGCTATTTTCCATTTGCAGTGCCTAAATAGTTATTTTTCATTCATATAATAGAAATACTTTCCCTAAAATAGAAATAAGTGAGCTTTCTGCTTGAAATGGCATTGATTAGGAAATTTTAAAAAAAATAATTTAATTAAGAAATTTGTTCAAGAAGTGTACGAGAACTTTATGGGAAACTACTCACATAATGCACAAAGCAAAAATAATACTGTTTGTTTCTCAGAATCCAAAGTCATTCACATTTTTATATATAGACTGCTAATGCTATGGGTGCAGCAGTCATGGAAAGAAAAGGTCCTGGGGTACATAGAGAAATTGCAGAATTTTCTTCCTGACTAAATTTTATTTTAAATGGTGAATGTGGGAAGTTTGATTTATAGTTATATATGTCTACTTTTCACAAAAATCACCCAGAGCTAGGTGATTCCGAAATTTAGGAAGTGGAAATGAAGGATCTTATCTCCAGAACTAAGCACTGAAATCTAATTAGGAATATTTGAGTTATCTGAATATTTGAGTTACTTGAATTGAAATATTTAGCTCTTAGAGAAAAACAGAGTGGGATTTTAAAATACAGTAAGATACAGGCAGCTCGAACTTAGAGTTCATTTTTCACCAGGAAAAAAAAGGAAAAGGAAGAAAAGTTCCAGGAAGCAGCTGTAAGAGTACTAGAAACTAAGCATGCTTTAGAATACCTATTGTGCCTAGTAGCTTCCTCTTAGAGATTACCAAAGTCATAGAAGATTAAACTGAACTGATGACAGGCTTACTGTTTACTTAAGACTACAAAGCAATTCAACAAGACAGCTAACATCACAACCCAAAATTTTAGGCCTTGAACACAATAAAAGAAATTAAAACAGAGGTTTTACCTGCATGTCTGGTGATGGAACCTCTTTCCTTTCAAGAAGCATTTATTGGGAGATTCTATACATTCACAGATGCATTTTGCAGGATTTAGTGGCTGATGTCTAGGACAGGTCTTTTTACATACACACTGGCACTTTTCTTCATCAAATTCCTTGTTGGGCCCACAGGAAGCAGGGATGAGCTTGTTTTTGCACATGCACTGACACGACGATCTGTCTAATTCTTTGTGAGGTCCACAGCTCGAGGGCCGCATACCTCCTTTGCAGACACATTGACAGGTTTCTTCATCCAGCTCCTTGTTCGGTCCACAAATATGGAATCCTTCAGATGTGTCTAGGAAAGCAGCAGAGAAGTTGCACTAGTACCAGAATTTTGTGCCTACTCTCTCATCTATTTTTATATGAAGGAATGAGCAAATGCATTCCTTTCTTGGTGTTTCGAAAACAAGCATATGTCAAAAAGACAGGCAACAACCAGTAGTAGCATCAATATAGAAAAAGATACTACAACTTCTTGTCTTTAGAAGGATATTTCATACTATAAGGGAAACTGCTTACCAGAATCTCCAAGGTGAGAAGAGAAGCTAAAATCATGCTGTGACAAACATCTGCAAATTTGATTATTCCAAATATGATTTTTTGGACAGGTCTTGTTTGCCACATGACACCTGTGAAATTAAAAATGCTGTTGATTTACTACCGTAAGAACTCAAGGAGAAAAAAACCCTATTTTAGCTGTTGATTGCTGTTTGCTCTCCATTGCAAATATCTAAGAGTGTGAGCTCATTCATAATTTTAATTTCTTTTCTTGTTAAATCTGTTACTGAAGGTTGTCCCCACTACAGAGATTTTCAACCATTTGTTGAAGAAATCTTCTCATATTTCAAGTTTTAGCTCCAACTTCTAGAAGCTGATATTTCTTCTTTGCTGATGTTGTTTGGAAACAGACCTAACCCTAGAACATAAGCCTCATATTGAAGAGTATAAAAATTCTTTTGCATGCCAAATACTGCACAGTAACAGGCATAATTTTCTATCCTACTTCTTGAAGTACTTTTTTTTTTTCAAATCTAACATGTTGAAGGATAGCAGATGATAGTTTCTGAATGAATTCTGTAGGCAAAACTTTAAAAAATAAAATAGTTTATCAGATTCTGTTCATTTTATGTGAAAGTTACGTGCCATTAGCTGACACACTGTCATTAGTCTCTCATCCTGTCCAGCTTTCTTGAACCAAAGATTTGGACTTGAGCAGTGATGCTTCTTCACCTTAAAAATAAAGGCAATAAATTAACACTTTAGTCCTCTTTTCCTGCTATAGTTTGCAGCCAAGGTAGTGGTACCAAAGACAGCAAAAACTCCAAATGACAGCTGTTGCCTTTGTAAAGAATGAGTGCTCTGAGCTATCTGGTGAATCACTGATAGAATATTTATGTGTATTATCTCATCTTCCTTGCTTGCAATTTCTGACAGCTGACATTACATCTTTGAACAAGTCAAGCCTAACTTCATGTATCCGGGCTGTGTCATTTATTCATTGTTTCTGTAGCATTCCTGAAATCCTGCTAATCTTTCAAGACAACACCTATATTACATATTTGATGCACTTTTCATTCCCCTGAGCACCATTACTCACGCACTGAAAAATGCAGGTCCTGAGATATTCTTCCGTGATCATCATTCAAGTAGACCACTCCCCTTCAACACACTAAATCATTTAGCTTGAAAAGACTGCTGTGGTTTAACATCACCCTGCTTTGCCTCATGTTTTATCAAACTGGTGTTTCCTGATTTCATCCCACTAATGATCTTGCTCTTGCTGCCTCACCTGGCATATGTTTCCTTCACCCGCCTTCTGATTCCACTTAAGAAATAGTACAGATAATTTACAGACTATTATTGCATTCTGTTAAAAAAACCCAAACCAAATCAAACCAAACAACAACAAAACCCCAAACCCACCTGCCTGTTTTACTGCACAAAGCCACAGACTCTAAACTTAAAGGCAATAAGTAATAGTAGAGAAGATTTCCATATATTCTGATCCTGTACTATGTTGTCTTACCTCTGTTGAAGTGTGATTTCCCAGTCACAGGACAAACAGCTACCTGTGAGTACCAGTCCAAGTCTGGTATCTGTACTCTCACCTCCCTCAACTACAGGAAGCTCTCTCCTGGCTAGAATAAACTCTTGCACTGGCCATTACAACTGCTCTTATCTTACAAACATTGAGAAGCTGGAGAGAATCAAAATAATTTGACTTTCTTACCGACTCCTGTGTTTGTTTTTATTTTATAACCTGTTAATTATGTAATTAAACAAATTATTAATAGATTTATTTCCAAGCTACTGTTTATGATCCATATTTTGATGAAAAATTAAATAAATTAAACTCAAAACGAATATAATCTATGTTTATGAATGTGTCAGAAAACATCCAGACTTAAACTGAATGCAACCACTGAGGAAAATGCTTAACACTTTTGAGGAATTTATTGTACCCATTCTCCCCATTAAAAATGTCAATTCATTCCAGTTAGTTATTGATTCTTCCTCAAAGCAACTGTTAGTTTATTATGTATTTTTGACCTCCTAAATATTTATACATCATAAAATCACCACTCAGACCTCTAAATTAAGGATAGAGATCTTCAATTGTTGTAATAACTGAAAATCAGATTGTTCTATGATATTTTTCATTCAAAATCATACAAACACCAAAAAAAAAAAAAAAAAAAAAAAAGCTACTTCTGTGGAATGCCAATTAATGCTTTATTTTCCCCTTCCATTCTATTTTATGTACATCTCTGGCATATGAAGATGTCAAAGAAGATTTGTAACTTTAAGATTCCCTAAAAAAAGAAGCCTTTAAAAAAAAAAAAAAGCATTTAAAAATATGAAAATATGGATTAAGAGAGACATGTTGTCTCCTAACTATCTAAAACAATTTTTTTAGCTTTTTTTAAAAAACAAATTTATTTTCCTGATGTTTTAAGTCTCAATTGGATTGTAGCTCTTTCATCAAGCAAATCCTAGACACGTTATTCTTCAGTTTTAAATCATCTTGCTGCAGTTCATCTGCTGGGTAAAAAGGTGATGTTAATTAGTAAAATTCACTTTGTGTAAAATAAGGGCAGCTCCCTTGCATGATGCATTCTGCTACTGCTATGCATAGTTCACCTACCCTAACTGTGAAAACTTCCCAGCACTATTTAAATCTGAATTATATAGGCTTGCTCAAGATGTGAAAGGAAAGACAAGCCTCATACTTACTGAGTTTGTGCTGCTGGCAAGGAACGTCTTATGATGGAGTGGACTTGTCTGTAGACATCCAGCTTGGACATGCAGCGGCAGGACGTGTGATTGGCAAAGCTGATTGTGATGGGCTTGGGGCCGTGGGACAGAGGCACCGTGATCTCAAACAGCTACAAAAAGCAAAGCAAACCAAAAAATTTCTTATATAGATGCTAACTAAAACTAATGCAAGGACATACAAAAAACCTCTCAAGAGCTTAGGTTCAGTTTTTTTTGTTGTCTTCCAGCATTCAATTGTACTGCTAAATAATTATTATGTGCAAAATGAATACAATAGTTGTGGTGTGACAATTACATTTTAGTGTTAAACCCTGCTATACGCCAGTTTGCTTACTACATGTAATATACAGGAGGGAAATGTTCAAAGGACTAATTTTTCCAGAGGAAAGGACTTCAAATTGGCAGCATTTAAAAAAAAAAATCCTAAATGAAACATTTGGAAGGCACTTTGAAAAGCTGAAGAGTAGTATAAAGAAGACAGCAAATTACCACCTAATACATCAGTTGCTCAATTATAAAAACTTATATAAAACAGCAATATGGTGGACTTTGACTGAACCAGTTCTGAATAACCTTTGAGCTACAGCATATTGAATTTTTAAAATCTTTAGTACAGTAATTTCACGATTATAAACCGCACCCGAATATAAGCCGCACTTCCGGGTAGCTGGGAAGACCATGGGATTTGTCCATATATAAACCACACCCGAATATAAGCCGCGCTTTTTTTTTTTTTTTTTAAAAACTCCGCACGGCAGAGAGGGTGGGGCGCTCCAGCCGGGCCCCACACAGCTCGGCTTCCCAGAGGCAGGGGCCAGCCCGCACATTTGCAGGCCCCGTTCCTGGCGGTCCCGTGCCGCCGCCGGCTGCCGGGGGTACAGGGGCCGGCCCGCCCACTTGCCACTCTGCTTGGCCGGCTCTCACTTCCGGGTTGGCGTTTCGCTGGGATTTGTCCATAGATAAGCCGCACCTGAATTTAAGCCGCACCACTGGGGTAGGCTGGAGTCTTCAATGAAAAAGGTGCGGCTTATATTCGTGAAATTACTGTACTTGTATCTCTGCAGGTATATGCCTATCCTGATGGAATATATCTTGAACTGTTTTTTTTTTCAAAGTATTAAGAAATATCCACTACTGATAAAATAATCTGTGTATGAACTAACAAAGCATAGCAGACACCAGACCACTGGAGATGGCAGCAGAGGATGACTGCTACATTTCCAAAGCACCTAAAAGAGATAGGTTCCTGTCCTATTCAGCTTCAGGAGATCACTGATAGAAATTTCACAAAAACAGCTGAGATGTATCAATCATGGCAATGGAAATGATGATGAACGTGAATTACAGTAATTTTACGTTTATAAGCCGCATATTTTAAACTGAGTTTTTGACCCGACCCCGGAAGTGCGGCTTTTCATCTGGTGCGGTTTATATATGGGCAAATTCCAGCGAAAGGCCAACCCAGAAGTGTGAGACAGGTTGGCCTGAGGCGGGGCGGGGCTGGAG
>VRYO01002355.1:5860935-5906116 GCA_009812075.1 Sialia sialis
AATTATGAAATTACTGTAATCTTATTTATCCTTCCATTAAAGCTGTGAAAGTTACCAGTTTGGAGATGAATATTGATGACGACTATTCCCATCAGCACTTCAGTGGTGCACTGAGAAAAGAGTCTAGTAAAACAACATAATGGTAGTTTATATAAAGGCTCCCTTGACCTCCTCAAATTACTTTCAATTTGTCCAAATAAATTGTCTTAATAGTAATGTTTTTTACATCACCCAATAGTTGCTACTGTTTATTCAGGGAAACAAGTGAGCAAACTCTCAACATGCATAAATTCTGTTTGAATCTTCATCTATGTAAAACATTTCAGATCATGTAAAACCTGACCATAAGCAATGCTATGGTTTTGATAACATATACAATTTAATTTTTGCTCACCTCCCTAATCCAACAGAACAATAAGCTCAACATCTGCTGTCACTATAGGGCATGTCTGGCAACATTTAACAGCCAAATATCAATTCCCAGAAAGGATGTTTCTATGAAAAATTCCTCATAACATTGATGTATGAGGCTGGTTCTCAATTCTTTTTCTGGCACCATTGTTGATTGTGGCTACTGTTGCTTGTACCCACATTGCCCAAATGGGTAATTCTTCTTGGAGACCAAAAGGCTTATACTTGATCCCTCATTCTCTAAAAGATTGGATTTACTGCATTCTTAGAAGCCCAAATTTTCTCTTCCTTTCCAACTTTAAATTATAATAAAAAACACAGTAACTTATTCTAAAGGGGAAAAACATTTCCTTCAGGTACCTAATGATATTCAGTACCAAAGACTACAATGAATGAGCTTCAGTCCCCAGAAGCACATCAGATCTGATAAAAGTAGGGGTTAGAGAAGTCTTTGAAAAGTGCAGAGCTTTTATTGCTCTGAAAAATGTTAGTAGTTATAATAAATAAAGCAGCAATTTATGAGTATTGCTCCAATCAGAGGCATATAAAAGAAAAAAATAGACTGGACTTGCCCATGCTGTCCCATACCTTTTTGCCACCAACACTGCATTGTCAGGAAACCAGTGAGAAGCAACAACAGAAGCAACAAGCGATTGTATAACTAAAGAATAATACATATAACAAAAAAACCCCCTAAACTCCCCACATAACCACAAAGCACTGTCCTCCTCCAGAGAAGATGCTAATTGTAAACATAAACCAGTAACATATTGTTAATCTCAGAGTACAGCACATAAGACAAAGCTCTGTCTAACTGAAGAACAATTGAAAGCCATAAATAATTCATGCATTTCATAAGTATTCAACACCTGTCATTTAGCCAGTCTAAGGCTGTTTTATCACAGAAAGTCAGTTGACAGTTCTTCCAGTCTTTTGCACCATTTCTAGTGTTTCTCTAACAAGTACTGTCCAGAACCTAGAACTTAATATGATTTTAAACATGGAAAAAAGAAAACATCTAACAGAAGATGGAAATCTCTCAATGTGTTGACAAAAAGCACTATCAGAACTCCTGAAAAAGCAATTTTCCATATATTCCTTCTCACTGATCCTTAGAATCAGAGAAAGGTTTTGTTTGGAATGGACCTTTGATATCATCTAAATAGAACCCCTCTGCCATGGTCAGGGACACCTTTCACTAGACCAGGTTACTAAAAGCCCCAAAAAATAAGTAATTTTGATCCATGGCCTTGATGGCTTCTTCTTTACACTAGACTTCATAGCCTACTTACCAGAAAAACTGAGGCTCTTTATACAAAGTATTTCTTTGCTTCAGTGGCTAAATCAATTTATTCAGCACTATCATCATATGTGCCAATATGCACTGTATCAGCACACATAAAATTATTATTATGCTCACTGACTTCTGAAATATATCAAAACTGTTGTTATGTGGGAAGGCCATCATTCTAGATACTTTTCAAATACAGGATTTATGTATGTTTTTTTCTCAAGATTTACAATAACTACCCTATGTTCTTCTGATGGCCTGTGGTTTATTTTGGCCAGTTTCCCTTAAATTGATTGATTCTAAGTTTCCATCACTTGTGATCTTTGCACTTTCTAAAGTGTCAGTAAGGCCAGCCAAATATAACCAGAGTAACACAGTACAATGTGTTTAGGGAGATTTTTAAACTAAGGACATAAGACTAATTTCAAAAAACTAAACATCTCTATATTGAAAAGAATGAAAATAAATTATTTGAGAAGTGGCACATCATCGTTATTTTACTGTTGAACTTTCTCAAAAAACTATTTCAGAGCTTATGTGGGATATACCAACAGACATTTGATATAATAAATTCATATTTATTTGATAGGTTTAGGTTCCTTATTTTAATCTTTTTCTATTTTAATCTCTTTCTTTTCCCAGAAATGTTAATAAAAAACATTTGGAACTTATATATCTTCCACTGTTAAAAGTATGCACTATATCACTACAATAATTAGTCAAACAGAAAAATGCAAGGGAAAAGGTAGAAATGGTAATGTTGAAAATACTTGTGGCATATATCTGAATTGTTTAAAAGAAGACCATGTACATCCCAAACTGGGCAAACAATTTCAAGCTGTTAACTTGTTTCCTGTGAGAAAATCTCCTCTAAATCTAATTTTGCTTGGATAGATGTTTTCCCTTGAGGGACTAGAACTGTAACCGTGAAACAAGATGATTTAGGACCTTTACAACAAGAGATCTGAAAGAAGCCAAAAATATGTCCTTCCTGACAGCCAAGAGGGAGACTGGGACGAAACAGCTCTTTGAAATCTGTTCTCTGCTTCCCTTCAACTTATAAGCAAGTGCCTGTAGATGGGGCATAAAAAAGTGCTGTTGAGGGACAGACTATAGCTGCACCAGGTAGGTTCACCATCTTTGTAACCACTGTAGATTTATTGGTGCCATGGAAACAGAGAATAGCTGTTTGATAACAAATTAGATAAAAAGCCCAAACATCACACCACAAAATGAAAACTCAACCAGTCACATTTCCCACAGATCCTTACTAGACAAGCCAACACTTACAAACTAGGCTACTGCAGTCAGGGGAGGATCTACTGCAGTTTGTGACCTAGGGAGTCTTCAAATATTGTCACAGACCTTGTACCATATCTTAATTAACAAGTTGCCTCATATATCAATCCTGGCTCAATGAACATCCCTTAGCAACTACAAAAACAGGTTTGGGAAAAAAATGGTATTAAAACCAAAGCAGAATACTTTTCTACTTTTCTCTCAATAAAGTTAAGTAGGTAGAAAGGAGGAACACAGTCTGAACTACAAAATTATTGACCTTGCTGTGGACCACCACCATGTTCCACAAAACAATCTGAGAACATCTGACCTAGTCCACTCCGCTGGAAATCAATGATTTGACCCCTGTAAAAATAATTTCTGTGTTTAGTTCTTTTGTTTTTAATTAATTTTGATGAAAACTTATAAACTTTATATTTTAATGTCTGGCACCAATGCTAGCACTTGCTCTCACAGTAAGAACTCCACCTGAAAAATTAATTTCCCATGAAACACATTTTCTGCAGGGTGAACAGTATGAAGCTATCTTACTGACTTTATGCACAAAAAATAAAAATTGGTGGATTATGAGAAAACTATTTGTTCTCATTTCTTTCAGGAAATAAGAGAAACTGTGGTGAAAGTAGATGTGTAGGGTACCTGAATTCCACAGAAGGTCTTGAACCCAATACTTTTTTTTCTTCCAAATTCTCATCTGATATAGGGTGAACTGTGGTTACGTAATTTAAAAAAACTTGAGATGGTGACAGATGAAGAGATATAGCTATAGGTCTGTTCCCTTATTAAGGGTTTTTTAAAAACTGCATTTTGTCAAGGACCAGATAAAACTGGAAATCAGTAGTAAGACAGAAAACTCATAGATACAATTGCTTGCTTTTACAGAATAAGAAAGAAAACAAAACAGGGTTATGCCTGTTCTTTCTAACAAGACTTTTAATATTTTCCTCTTCAGAGTCTCTAAAATCTTTAACTACTACTATGTCATGTCATCACCAGTAACCTCAAGAATTTCAAAAGGAAACTCAGTGCTAAACATTTTCTACTGGGCAAAAAATTACTTCACTCAATAGACATAAACAGTAAGATGATGAGAAAGGTGATTTAGCCCAAGCTGACATAGTGATCAAAAACTAGTAAATCTGTGTTATGTAGAATAGCTCTCTCTGTGATAATTCTTTATTTTGGTAAGCTAAACTTTACTAATAAGGGGAGGGAAAAAAAAGAAGTCTTATTTCTTTGGTTTTAAAATTAAAATTATATTTGCATCTTTCAAGGAAGTGGAATTGAGTTGATGGTTTCTCCTAATAATGAGAAAAACAGTAAGGCTTGAACAAAGTCAGTGTTGCAGTTGTCCTCATTCAAGCCATTTGAGCTACATTACTCGTGTTCCACATGGTTGTCTACCAGCAGCCTAAATATAGGATTGAAAATTCTTGAAAGGATTCACCATTTCAGACAGACAGATTTGGTGAGAAATGAGGGCAGAAAATGCACTCTACAAAATTATTGGGTTTTGCTGTTTTCTTTACATCCCCTTTTCCTAATTTCCCCCGAAAAAGGCTCAGAGTGCTGCAAAGTTTTACGATAAAGGAGTGACATTTCTAAGGGCTTCAATTTTATGACTGGTTATGCAGTTTTTGGTCTCCATGTACTGCATCTTCAGACAGATGAATGCTCTTGAAAAAGGAAGCAAGCTTTACGCTAAAAAGTGGAAAAGCCCACAACCAACAAAACCCTACCAAATAATATAATAACAGGAAAATACCCTAGGAAATGTTTTTAAGTATGACTTTTTCACATGATTTTTGAAGGAAACGTTGAAAGATAATTGTGGTAATTCCTGTATCTACTTAGAATAATGTAGTATATACTGCTTTAAAGGCAGCTCACAGGCTCAGTGCATGATCTCTGCACACTCCTACTGATCACTAACCCTGAACTTGAAGAACAAAACCTGCACATACACCTGGAAGATAATGCATTACAACAAAACAAATAGGTAAATAATACTAATGTATCTTAATATAGTAAAACACCCTTCCTAAAAGGTGGTATTTGAAACATGTATCCTGTCTGCGCGTGTCCTACAGCAGTCTACACTAATAAAATTACAGGCCAGTTTTCCATGGAGTGCTTGCCCCATAAAGGCATAAGGTAGATGAAAAAAAAAAATAATAAAAGAGAATTAAGTTTTATGGATGATCTCAAAATTGAGAATGGGAAATCAGAATTTATTTTTTCTCTTAAAAAATAAAACATTTTGGGGAAAAGAGTGCTAAACATGTTTTTTTTCAGGCAGTAGTGTCTTTAGCTATTTTTCCTGTATATTTTGGAATTGACTACTTCCTTTGTCATAGTAGCAATAAGGTTTAAAATAAACATGAATACAAATGTATTTGCAAGGAGTACATGAACTGTAATAAAAGTGTGAGAACTTACTGTCTTACTGATGTAATTTGTGCTGATATTCATACACTGAAGTCCTTCACTATTGCAGCAACCTCCACATCTGTAGATGGATACACATGGGGGTTTAAAGAAGGTGTTTGTAGTTGCTCCAAACTCTTTTCCCACATCCACACACACTTCACGTGGCATGCACTGAGTTTTTCTCCATTCAGTATCAATACCTGCCAAGTTACAGGGAATTTCATATGTTATAAAGTAACTGCTTAAAATCAAAACTGTTCCACAGTAAATCAGGATTCCTTTTTAAACCTCAAAACCAGAATATGAATTTCTGGAGTCACACCCTTTAGTCAGTGAAACACACATTTCTCTATGTTACCTTGTAGCTGATTTTTCTTCTTCACAGGGACATGACATATCATCATGGAGCAGATGAAAAGTCACAGTGGAGCTAAAACAGAATCTAACATGCAGGGGAGATCTTAAAGCACAGAATCAGAGCCTGGCTTGTGTTGGAAAGGTGACCTATAGGGGTCACTTGCCACCTAGACCAACCCCCTTGTAGTGAGCAAGGACATCTTCAGGCAGATCAGGTTGCTCAGAGCCCCATCCAAACTTGAATGACTTAGAATGTTTCCAGGGATGGGGCATTTACCACCTCACTGGGCAACCTGTTCCAGTAATTCACCATCCTTATTGTAGAAAAAGAAAGTCTGCCCTTTACATAGTGTGAATCTACTTTCTTCAGTTCAAAATTATTACCTTTGTTCTATCACAACAGGACCTTCTAAAACATCTCTCCTCATCTTTATTATACACCCCCTTTAGGTTCTGGAAGGCTGCTAGAAGAACTCCTGGGAGTCTTCTCCAGGCTGAGCAGCCCCAGCTCTCTCAGACCATCTTCACAGGAGAGATGCTCCAGCCCTCTGAATGTCCTCATCTTGAGTAAACTCTGCACTTTAATACTCACTTTAGTGCACTTTACTTTAGTGCTCACTTCTGCAAAGTTGTTTTAACCAGCCCCACACAGTACTTCACTTGGATATGTAATATATTATAATTGTTAAATTTTATACACTTGATGTGAAAATAATTTAAATACATGGTTAATTTGTTAACTAGAAGGGTATAATTTAAAGCAAAAGTTTACAATTTAGCAATTATGTACAGCACGTGATTTAACCTGATGGATGATTTTTGTGCCCAGATGATGCCCATAGATTTGGGCAAAGACTTTGTATCATGTTATACAGCATTTTACTAAATATAATCTTACACTAAATAGCCTCAAGACTTGAAGCTGTACCGGTCCCTTTACACCCTTTGCACTAGATTTTGGTAAGCTATTCAACAAAAATGGAATTTTTATCTTATGTGTACTTTAAACTCTCCATTAAGGTACATGATTTCCAATATCACGTCAAAAAATACACCTCCTGCTATAAATCCTGCATTTCTCTGCCTACAAGCACTTGCTTAAACTGTAAGTTAATATCTTTTCATCCAAGCTGAAACTCTGAAAGGTATTCAAAGGTATTGGTTTGAAAACTGTTTTACTTGTTTCAGCACAACATCATTACAACTATCTTCTTGTAACATGAAAAAGTTACAAGTGGATTATTTGGTGTTCCAAAGCCATAACGCGTAAGAGAAGAAAGCATTACTAGCCATGATGCAATTGCAGAAAATGAGAAGAAATAGTTCAATGACTGCAACCATCAGCATCCTCTTTGGTTTCTGCAAAATTGTTACTGCCTCTACAAAGCAGGATTCCTTATGCTTGAAGACAAGCACCTCACTTTCTCTACTGAGCTGAGAAAGCACTCTCTTACAATGGTCATACCTAAAATATGTCTGCAGAGTGATGCTTCATTATGAAAGGCTGACTATCAAATATTTTATACTATAGAAAACACATCCTATCGAAGTGCTGAGGTTGGCTTACTGACAACACTTAGCTCTTGACATATTTTTGACACAACCGAAAAGCTTTCGGATTTTCATTTATTATGTGTTGGAACATGGTTTGTGCTCTGTACTTACTTTTCAGGATCTCTGCATTATAGTGTGCTGCAGCAAATTTCAGGGAATCATCTGATCTTGTGTCAAAGCTGGAGTGTTCCCTGTTGTGCTGCCAACCTCCTCTCCTCAGCTGACATTTGAACATTTTCCAGTATTCTGGGTAAAGTACTGTCATGAGTTCATCCACACTGGACACAGACCGCAACTGCTCTTCCAGGTCTTTGCTTCCATGAGCCTGTCAAAGTAACATGCAAGATGAATTACTTTCTCTAGCACAAGGTTTGCTGGAAACTAGCCTGAAAAGAAACTCATGCATTGAAAAGTAAAGGGGTCCTCTTCATAAAATCTTCTGTCAGTCAATGCCAATATTACTATATTGACAAATAATACAGTAAATATAACAAGTGTTTTGCTTCTTCCACCACTTGTTGTTCAAAATATCTGTGTGAGAAAGGAGCTGTAGAATTAAGCCTATACAAACACAGTTAGCAGATTATTAAAAAAAAGTGCAATTTTATCTCGGAAAGATAAATTTTTATGATAAAATTGTGAATGCTTAAACCTCAAAATATTTAAGTGATGTTCATGTTATTTAATACCATATACTCCTAAAGTGACAGTGACACCAGGTTTTTATCACTTTCCCGTAGTCCCAGAAAACCAAAACACCCAGATGGGCATGCAAAACCAGTTTAAAAAACCCAACCAAACAAAACACCAAACCAAAAAACTAATTTATGTTATTTAGTACCTTTCTAGGGAAAATCTTAATAAGCAAATTCTATTATAAACACTAATCCTTAAATCAGTACAACATGAGGACTTTGGTACCTTGAAGAATCTAAACCTCACACTCCCTTGCTGTTTCAGGAGTAGCCTCAAATCCTGCAATCCTGCTTTCTTATTCTCTGGCCTTTACACAAACTCATTGCAACTGCAGTTTTCTAAATGACTGAGATTTACATTCCAGTTTATTGCTTGTCAGGAAGATTCCTCTGCTTCTCTTAGATGAAACATACAGCATCACCACCTTTCTCATCCATGAATTGCTGACTGGAATGGAGAATAGAGAAAGAGTACAGAAGAACCTATAGCCACCTTCTCAGCCTACATGGCCCTTAGATGGCAGTATGAGACACAAAATACAGAGGAAACTTTGTACAAAATGCATCAACTGGCTGGAGACTCTTTACAGTTTAATACAAAACTGTTGCTCTACTCAAAAACCACCAGGCTGTAAGAGTATAAAACATCTAAATGCAGAAATACAAAACTATATGGACTGAACTTGACAATTTCTTATCAGACTCTACTACTAACAAAAAATAAACTCTTTCAGTGCAATGATTTTGAACATTACGTGAGTAAAACGGGTAGTTCAGAACTTGCTCACCCAAATCAAAACTGCTCCTTGTCTCACAGGCAACTACGAGGGTATAAAATGGCAGGTATGGCTGCATCTACTCCCTCATCTGATGCCAAATAGAGCAGAACCACCTCAGAATAGGTCAAATTCACAGAACTCATTTCTGTAAATACAGTTATGTATATAACTTTGAGGGGGATGAGGTATTGGAAGAGGTCAACCAGAGAGGTTGCAGATGTCTGATCACTGGAATTGTTCAAGGGCAAGCTGGATGAAGCTCTGAGCAACCTGCTGTAGCAAAAAATGTACCTATCCATGGCAGGGGACCTGCAGTTAGATGATCTTTAAGGTCCCTTCCAACTCAGGCTATTCTGTGATTCTATTACTCTAATACCAATTTTAAATTCATTTTATTTGATAAAGTGTTATGAAGTTTAAAAAAAAATGTTTTCACTGAAGTCTTGCTAACCACAGTGTCCTTGCAGATGAGTTTGTCTGTGGAGGTTTCAACAACCAAGATGCTGTCTCAGAAATGTGCCCACGCAGATCTTCATCTCTTTTCTTGCCACCATAGGAAGGGCCATCCAAGCCATGCCTCAAGCAGTTTCCGAGAGCTTTGCCTTCAAATTTAATGGTAATACAAAGAATTAATTTCACTGCCCATCACCCCTGCTCTCCTGGCGGGATGCCACACAGGGTTTCCAACCAGTGGGTCATAAACAAAAATCCAAGCTTAACAAACAACTAATTTGCACCACCTGAGAGGTGAGAAGTGTGGGGCTTGAGCAGCCTCACTCCTGACAAACTGTTTTCTGAGGGTGCTGCAGCACATGGCCTTTGAGTAATGGGAAGCAAGTTGCTGCACCAGCATAATGCCAGCGTTGCGGATGTGCGTGCTCTGCCACGTGATGGGAATGTGCATGGCACAGCGTGTATATCCTGTCACAAGGCTGGAAGCCTGTCTATTATGTAAAAGGCACAGGAATAAAACCTCTGGTTAGACATCCAGTAGTTGATCCTAGGTAGTCCTAGCAGACCATGGGGATAACATGGAAAGGGAATTCAACAAGATCTATGCCACCTTTGATGAATCCTTAAAAGCCTGTACAGCCCACAGTAGACAAAACATTGCAGACATTCAAAGTATGCCAGCTGGACAAGGAAGGGGATTGTCCTGCTCTGCTCTACACTGGGGCAGCCTCGCCTTGAATACTATCTGCAGTTTTGGGTGCCCCAATATTAAAAAAAAAAAAAAAAAAAGAATCAAGCTCTTAGAGAGTGTCCAAAGGAGGGCCACAAGGCTGGTGAAGCCTGAAATGATTGAGAGCACTTGGTTTGTTCAGTCTATAGGAGACTGAGGGGAGACCTCATGGTGATCTTCAACATCTTCACGAGGGGAAGCAGAGGGGCAGACATTGATACCATTACAAGACCAGTAACAGGATTTCAGGAAATGGCAGGAAGCTGACTTGGGAAGGTTTAGTTTGGATCTCAAGGAAAGATTCTTCACCCACAGAGTGGTTGGGCACTGGAACAGGCTCCCCAGGGAAGTGGTCACAGCATCAAGTCTGAGTTTGAGTGTTTGAACAATGGTCCCAGGAACATGGTGCGACTCTTGGGGCTGCTGTGTGCAGAGACTTCAATGATCCTGATGAGTCCCTTCCAACTCAGCTTATTCTATGATTCTCCAACTACTCAGTAATTATAAACAAAAACAGAACAATTTCTGGAGCAGATATATAAAAATCATCATTATTGCATATGAAGTGTTTTCTGCTTAGCCTAATAAAGCCATTTGCCTGTAGAGATGGCTTCAATTCAAATTTACTCTGTGGACAAACAATTTGATCACTAGAAGACTTTTGCTCTCTCCCCTCTTCCAGCTTAGAAAGAAAAGCAGAAGGAAATCAATATACCTGTACTAAATACAGCACACCTAGTGATCAGAGTCAGAAAACCAAAAAAAAAAAAAAAGCATATGTTGATTTTTCAATATGCTTACAGTGTTACCTTGAGATACAGATCAACAATCTCCTCCTGTACATTTAATCATCTTTTAACTGCAGCAAATTACTCTCATCTGTGAAAAACGGTTTAGAGGAACATTTGTTTAAGGAACTTGTGATTTAATTTTGCAGAACAGCCAAACATCTTGTTGACATGAACATCAAATGCAATCTTAAGTTCTGGATGATTACAAGAATGTGTCGTACATACAGGATAAGCATCAGGTCATTAGGGATTGTTAGAAAGTTTCCAATTTTTAAGAGAAGAATGAATCTGCTTCTGTAAATATAATAGTAGGGTGGCAACGTTTTTTGATTTTGTGCAAATTTTGGTAATTTCACAAAAATATACTGTCTTGGTCCATATATTTTATTCTTTGCTCTTAATTTTGCATTGGCTTATAGTGTATAACACTGGATTTCCATTTCAAAACAATTGTGACACTTAAACACATATTTAGAATATAGGACAACACAAAGAAACTAACAGCAACGAAACAGCTACAAAAATGTAGCAGAGGTCAGAGGAGCTCTCATTTTTCATTCTTCTTCTGCAAGTGCAGATTAGTGAAATTCAGAATGAATTATGACATGTAGCTAAAATTACTCTCACCAAGCTAGCTATTTCCAATTGTTAAGTTCCAAGGGAGGAAACAAAAAGTAATACAACATTAGCACAGGTGTTAATAAAAGAGATTCTATGACTTTTGGGACAGAAGAAAGCTTTTTGATAAATTTAAACTGGCAAGTTGATTTTCATATTCACCGAGCGCTCCTGATGAAATCATGGACCAACTGCTTAATGTTTTACAGGTAATGCATTCTGGGATCTATGTTGTACATTAAGAAGGAAGCAGGAAATAATGCCAAGAATCATTGCACATTGAAGGAGTTTTCTCTATTCCATGCTGTCTATATTCTTGGCATTTTGAAGTCAATTAAGGGATTGGGGTTTGAATTTTTTCTTTAACCACCACCACCACTCCCTTCATAAGTGTTTATCTCTGTCCTCTGGTTGACCATTCTACTTTGTTGTCATTTTTACCTATTATCAGTGTTGTCATGCATGAACACCTAAAAATGCTAGAAGGTATATTCTAGAGAAAGACACTGATTAAATCTTTGACTAGCAAACTCTACAAAATAGTAGGTGATATTAAGCAAAATAACAACCTAAAAACACAAATCTGAATGGAGAATACCATAAAGATTCACTTCTCCATTTCATTAATTTCACGTTTCTCATGAGGAACAGGGTCAGTGACAAATACATATAAATAAAGGTGCAAAGCTTGATGACAAGTGCTCTCCTGCTATTATTTACTTAACTTCAGAACATTTTGTTCTATCAAAGTATGTTTTTCACAATGTGGCTTTCCGTTACATGGCATGCCCAGTTTTTCATAAAATTATGGCTTGCAAGTGAAAGGGCAGGATACCAAATAGGCTCTATATCCACTAACAAAGTCCAACGTATAATAGATTTTCCACGCATTACAGTACTTATCTTTCACATGTCCCCAGTGTTTGCCTCTATTATTAATAACAGAGGTCAGAACACTTAATATTTGGCAGCATGCTTAACACATAATTGATGGTGCAATAAGCTATAATGGTACCTCTTATGTATCTGTTCTGACTACATTTTTCAGCTCATTTCATTTTCAAGGATTTTGTGGACACTTTAATAGGAAAATGTTGTCTATAAGCCCCTCAATTTTAAGATGTTTATATTCTGTATTTATTGATCTGGACTGAACTGGATTAAAATCAAGTATTTAAATCTGAATGTTGAAATGACTTGCAGCCAAATGGAAATACTGCAAGAGAAAAGTATTTATAAACACTTCACTTGCACAATAATTTATTGCAATTTTCATGTATTTCAGTGCTAGCTTTTTTAGAAGTTGATGGCAGTTTAAAAAAAGATTCTAATTAAAAATTGTAGCTATAGGTAAGACTTAAATTCAACTTTTATGCCCACTTCTATGGTCTTAGTAGAAAAGCCCTGATTTTGATCTCCCATGCACCCATTTGTCACCAGCAAATGTGGAAGAGTACAGTTACAAACTTTTAAGTTACCATTCAATACAGTAACAAAAGTGCCTTACAGAAGCCAAACAGTAACAGTGAACATAAATTTCATTTCACTTCAAATAAGTAGAAAGACCACTGCAGTTAATATAAACTAAATGACAACTGCAGAGAGATTAGAATCAGTCTCTGTTCCACAGAGCTTACAAAGCACATCAGACAAATATAAAAAGCAGGAATCAAAGTACAAAATAACTAAATAAAGCATAATACAGTTCAGACTGTTTTAAGTGACTTCTATTCACTATGGAATTTTAAATACTAAGAATAACATCAGGGAAAGAAAACATAAATGGGAGGGGTGAGGGGAGAGAATGTACAAAGTAAATAGGCAAGGAAAAATAAATGAGTTTGGAGAGAAATTCCAAAGAGAATTTGCTAAGAAGGAAGAAAAAGACATTTGCTATAAGGATAAACTTAAGACTACAGAAGTTTCACTTCTATATTATATTTCATGTCTTTTTTTTCTTATTCTGACCTTTTTTGAGAGGAAGATGCATAAACTGCTAGAAAATCGTTCTAGGCTTCTACTATTTAATATTACTCCTCCTGTTTATAAATACAGGTATTTAAACTGAGGTAGTGGGTAATGTAAAATTTCCACACTTAGGGAAATTCAATTTTATGCATGTCAGCATTTTTAGGGCAATATTTTATTTAGATATTCTTAGACAATGCTGGAATATATGTCTAAGTTAATAGATTTGCACAAAGGTACTTACATTAAGTCCTTTAGTCAAACATTTAGCTGCTGCTGAGGTTCTGAAGCATGCTTCTTGGCTGGTACTTATTCTTCAAGTACCTGCATTCCTCAGTGGTTCTCAACCTTCACTAAAAAAATGCCAGTACTTTCATATATTCAATGGGAATTACTTATGAAAACACCCTTTTTAAGATCTGAGTTTGAGTTCCCTGGGAAGCAGAGAGAAAAGAAAAAAAAGAATTCTAGTTGCTTCCTAGAGCAACTCTGTAGGCTGCTGTCTGATTGCTTTAGAAACTCATTTTGGACAGCCAGTTCTCACAGGTTTCTACAAACTTGAGCAATTAATACCATTCCTGACTATAACAGAGAGCAGTTTTCAGAACAAGGATTTGTGCCACCTTAGCTAGCCTCTTTTTTTGGAAGCAATTTCACAACTAAATTATAGTAACAGGAAAAGTTTTGTTCTCACACACTTCAGCTTGATCTTTAAAATCTGCATTGCTCCAAAGCAGCAGTCTTCAATGTTCCTAAATCCCTGCAGACTATTTCTAGCAGTATAGCAGATTGTAATTGAAAAATAAAATACAAAAATCAAACCTATTATCAATGGACTTAATTCACTATTCAGGAGCTTTCACTGGATAAGCCCACAAAAAGGTCAAAGGCTGCAAATTCATAGGATAACCATTTGCTGTCTAAGTGCAGCTGCATCTGGATTGTTTAATTGATTCAAAGGCTTTTACTGAAGCTTCCAGCTAGCATTACAGATAGATTTGGAATCAATAAGGATTTGGATTATTGCTGCTGAAAGGCTTACATCTGATTAAATCTTGGAGACATCAGGCAGAGCAATCTGTACCAGACGAGATTTGTGTATTATTTTCTTGGTTGTCAGCAGCTCCAGTGACCAGTGGTGACAAATGTGTGGATCACCATGCAGGACCAGATGCACGACTAGAAGGGGAAGCCCTTTGTGAGTAAAAACCATTTATAAAGTGAAAATAAAGGGCAACACTGTGATGATTGCTGGGATATCGAGGTGATTAGCAGCCACAGAAAGGGGACAGCTCACAGAATGAGAATGCCAGGCCCTCTGCACCACAGCCACTCCGGCCAGCAAGGTTCTGGGGCTGATTGCGTGTGTGTGCTCCGTCTGCAGGATGTCTGGGCTGCTGTCACATGGCAGCTCTGCAGAATTTGACACTTTATAAAAACAGCATGTTCATTCTGGATGCTTTTAAGCAACTTTTAACTGAGAAAAGTAAAGCACAGAATTCTGAAAAGAAAAACTTGCACTCCTATAGAAATCCTCCTCATTAAAAGACCTTACACTCTAAGAAAAAGATAAAATGCCAGTTAATTTTTTCTAAATATGGTCTGAATATTGCTGTTTTCACAAAATATCCCGCAACCTCTTGCTTTCCTTTCAGCAATCACACGTATCCCATCAAAATCAGTACAAAACAATAAACTATCAGGTCTTTAAAAGAAGATTGCTTATTCTCAGTCTTCACTTAGCTTTCACTGATTTTGATTTTATTAGCAACCACCATTAACTTTGTCAAAAAAAAAAAAATCAAACCGTCTCTTTTTGAAGGAAATTACCAATATGGTGGCACTGCAAGGAGTTGCCATCACTTGAGTAAGTGTAACACCAGCAGCACAATCAAAAACAATCTCAGTATCAAATTGAGAGTTCCTAAGTGGAGAGGTAAGGAGCAGCAACTTCGTTTTAATTTGAATGCCAGCACATTCTGAGACACTGCTTGAGCACAGCACATGTGCTACATGAATACATCCCAGATCCTCCTTAGCCCATGAGTTCTGTCAAGAAGAGAGTAGGCAGTTTTTGTCATGTTTTTTATTCTACAGGTCAGTGGTTTTTAAAAGAAGGTTTCACTAAGGGCAGGAATAACAAATTGCACATTTGTGAGAACATTTTGAGTTATGCTGAACACAGTTTCTCACTGTGAAGAGACCATTTAATTTTCAATTCAACACCTTTGCTTCTTCTTGAATTTTTTAAAATGTAGTCATTTATAGGAGGAAAAGATTACATGAACAAATCATATCATTTTTGAATAATTTCTACCACTATTAAGTAACTTTCATTTTCACCAAGGTTTTTAAATCACTATTTGAAACACCGACCAAATATAATTAATCCATTGTCTAAATATTTAGCAACAGGTCACCAAAATTTCTTGAATTAGTTATACTTTTAAAATGGTTCATAAAACAAATAATTTCACAGGCCATGAAACTAGATCATTGAATTTCAAAGACAAATTTGAACTTTATTCCTAAACAAATGTCTTAATCTAAAAGGACACGATTTCTGTTTTGTTAAACAAATCTTGCACAGTTTACAAATCTGTAAAGAAATATTAATTACAAGACCACCTACTTTGTCACTATTCAAAAAATATTCCAACCAGAAATACCATACACTACTTAAAATTCAACAAAATACTAAAGAAAAATTAGCAAGTTATAATACAGTAATTCTATTTACAAAATCCTAGTTTTAAATTATTACAAGCAGGTTTTGCATGTGTGAAAGAGGAAACATAAAGGGCCTCAGAAACCTGTGCATTTTATTAGATTTCAGAGTTTCTAAGTATATGCCATTAAAATTACATTATTATTGGTTTATGCTATTTAGCATCATGTTGTTTTCAGATCATTTGACACAAGTCTATTTAATAAGCCGAAGTAACACACCAGACTAACATATCAGGTTTTGGGAACTAAGGTATTAAATTGTGAGATTTTATTAATAAAAAAAAGTATCAGAAAAAGCTTTTATTTTTGTTACCCAGCTATTACTTAAATATTTTATGTAAAGGATCTTTGCTAATCCAGGCAAAAGAAAGCGATCTTCTGAATTTTTTTAGCCCAAGTAGGTACATAATTCAAAGGACTTGCTACCCACAACCCACCTGTGCCTAACCTGATAATTTGTGTTGGAAATTCGTTCTACTCTGAATTCTTGTGACATATCCTTTGGATGACAATTTGACACCTGTTACAGATAAGTTATGCAGAGACCATTTGTTTAGACATTGAGCCTGGAATACTTTTTTTTCCCTGTTTGCTTTCCCTGATTGGCTAACTTCATTGCAAAGAACAGTACAAAAATCAGTAGTTATGTGGTGCTGACACATCTGTTCTGAACATGGGGAGGAAAAAATAATTAAAAACTCCAAGGATCTTGGATCACAAAAAGAGAAACATGCCTGCATATCACTAAAGGAGAAAGCTTATTGTACCATGTAAAACCTGACAGGTATTAAGAGATTTGCCAGCAAGGCATGAGAGATAGGGAAAGGCAAATGAAACCTTGAGAATGGTAAATCCAACAACTCAATTGAGACTTGGTCACAATTCCCTTTCATGCAACTAAATCAGGAGAAATATATGCTGCCCATTATTTTTGGCTTAAATTATCTGAATAATAGCTAATTGTACAGCAATGTAACTTTAAAAGGAACAAAGAATATCAGCAGTATTAAAACAGATCCTAACTTACACTGACAGGACATAGAGTAATCCAATGCTGAACACAGTATGCTATCAGAAGAGTTTTTGAATGAGGCTTGACTGCAGAATGAAGTCAGTTTAAGAAATATGCCCTGAGGTATCAACTTCCATTGAATGGCAAGACTCGTATAACCCCTGATGGAAGATACAACATTTCATCTTGAAATCCATGATAATTGACATTAGTTGAAACTTGTCCTCTACCACCTTGCTGCCTCCATTCTTATCCAGGCCCAGAAACTAATGAAAAATAAATCAGATTTATATGGATTGCATGTATATTAAAAGGAGGCATACAGAGAGCAGGAGAAAGAGAGAAAGAGGCTCTAGTTATTCCAAGTCTGTGGAAAGATGTAAGCAAGATGTTTAAAATTAAGCTAAGCATAGGCATAAACCTTACTCCTATATTGAAATATTTACTTATGTTAAGTTTTTATCTGCTTTTAGAAGTAAATGTTTTAAGCTAAAAAAATGGGTATCATTGCATTTTGTGGTCACTTGGTCACAGAGTCTTGAACAGAAGAACTTTAGATAAAGAAACCCAGTCAGGTTTGTGACATGAGAACAGAAATGGAAGAAGAAATAAGGGAATAAAAGTGAGTTAGTACTATGATTATGCAACACCCAGTCTCCAACCTGAGCACTCTGAGATTTTTATTCTTCAGCAGTAAAGGTACACTTATTGAGATGATAGATTCCAATACAAAAAGTAGGAAAGAAAACCCAATAAAACGCTCTCAGCTTTCTGAAAAAATAGGTCATACCATTTTGATTATCTTCAAAATCAAAGGTTCTAGAGATTTTCTTAGATATTAGCTGGAGAAAGTGTCAAAGCAGGAGACCTTATGCAGAGAGAAATTTTCAAATTCAAATTTAAAATTCAAACTCTCCAGCACTACTGGCAACCTTTCAGGTTGTGCGTGCTTTTCCTAGCATATGAAACTACTTCCTAAAGACTATCTGGAGAGATTACAAATAATGGTTTTCATATTAAACCAGGATGGAGTTATGAGCACATAAAAATAATGCAGTAGAAGGATTCCTTTGACTTTTTTACCCTAGTAGGCTATTGCATGTACCTCAAAGCACACACATGTATTTACAGGATTGCAGTCCTGGACACTGGAATTTTGGACACACACTTGGTAATACCAAGAGTCTATTGTAGTCACTGAGGTCACCATATCCAGACTAGACCATGAAACAACTTCTGTTTGTTCTTGCATATTTCTAACATTTCTTTTACTGAGAACAGTAATTTCGTCAATGCTTTAACAGCAGCTCTTTTCAAACAAAGTTGATTCAGACACAAGGAACACATGTCTCATTAGAGTAACTGGCAGTGAGAATGACATTTCTGGTATGCTGAATTAAGTTTTGCTTCAAAAGTAAGTGTTTTGTTTATTTTCAAATTTATTTGAACTAGGATCGCAAAAGAAGGAAAAACGTAAACGGATTCATTTTAAGGATATTTTGTTTCATTCTGAAATAGTTCTAAAACAATCTGAAGAGCAATTATTAATTAAACGTTATAAACATTGATGCTATTAGATGTTTTTATTAATTTAACTAGAGGCTATTTCTGACACCTCACACAATAATCTCCCATGCTCTCTTACATTTAAGAAAAGTTAAATAGCTGCCACTCTCAATTATAAGTGGCAAAACCTGAGCAGTATCTATTAAGTTCCTGTTTTTCCTGAGAAGGAACAAAGAAAACAGAACTTGCTGTCTCAAAAGACTAAGATTATAGAAGTGTTGCCTTAATATGTCTCTTTGCAGTTATTTGCACTTGCCATTTGGATCCATTAGAACTTAAACTATGGCATAATTGTATTTCTTTTTTGAGCTGTCATTAAAATTGACTGTGCCTTTAAACAAATGTGCCCAGATGCTCTGGGTACAGCTAATCACAGGCACAAAGGCCCAGTCAAGGTCAGGCTGCAACTTTGTCTCTAATGGCCTGGTTATACATTCCTTGTTCACGCAAATCTTCTAGCGACTTCAATGGGATTTTTGTTTAGTGAGGATTACAGGATTCAGCCTCCCAGCTTAACTACTGCATCTATACATCACTCTGTAATGTGCTTCAGTCCCTACAGTTATAGTATCTGCAGTTTTACTAGCCATAAATATAATGTTGAGCTTTTTAAGACTTTAACCATTCCAAAGCCCTAAAATGCAGTTTCTGCTTTTTATCCTTTTTTTTTGGCCCTTCCATGGTCAACATTATGAGACTTTAAAAAATAGTTACCTGGAAGCTCATCTTTGTCTTACTGCTGCTGTACTTTTCATTTCAAACATTCTAATTTGCTTTCTAAACCTACTGACATAACTACTATATCAACCATTCTGCTAAAATATAAAGTTAGTATATTTTTACTCCAAAGTCTTTCTCTTAAATTCTCAGTTACATTTTAGGTCCTTATTAAAGCAATCTGGTGATTTTTACATGATCTTACCAATTGCCATAATAGCTTTTGTTGACTTCTCTAAACATTTTTGCTTGCCACAGCATGTTTGTATGATTAATTCTCAATTTTTTTTACATGTTTACATCATGTTGCCTGCAGTCTTCCTAGTTTGCCCCAGAACATATGTTCATGAAACATTTTTTCATCATTATGCAAACACTACAGTTTAGACAAAGTGCACGCCATCATTTTTTATCAGACCAGCTGTACATCTGAAAGACAAGGGTGTTTCTATGTTGTCAGGTCAGGCCTGTTGGTCTCTTCCTCATCCAAACTGAACACATGAGGAAACCCAGACCCAGCTGACAAGACAGTTCACTCAAGCGCCTGATTCTAACTGCACAAAACAAAACACCATGAGCTTGTCCCCAGCACACGCCAGCTGCTCTAGCAACAAAAAACCCCTTTTGTCACCTCCCAGGGCAAGCAACCTGCAGTATCACACTACACAAAAACCTTGCCGAGGGGCTGAAGCACACACTTTAACAATTCAAAAATCCAAAATATACGCAAAAACTCCAATAAAACCAAGTTTCTCCAAACGGATGAACCCTCCAAAGCAACAAAACCAGTAATTATGCCTCAGAGACACTAAATGGGAGCTGAGGGTACTGACAAAATACTCTGACAAGCGTGTGCGCTCATCCTGCTCTGGGCAGCACTGACATTGGGTGGAACCATAACCAAGGGGCCACAAAGCTCACCTAGATGGAGCCTTTCCTTCCTTAAGAAACACCATGAACATGAGATACATTTGGTGCAATCCTTGTTAAATCTTGATTAACTCCTACCACCTCCCAAAGTAAAGCCTGGCACACGGACTCCCTGGAAAGTGAAAACAGATCAGTGAAACTACAGGACAGCACAGTTAATTTACAACTCAGTAACTTCCCCATGCAAATCATATCACAAGGAAGCCAAGCACCTTCAGGGAGCAACAGTTCAGTCCAATCAAGTTTATTGATACATGTTAAATTCCTGTTGCATTTGTGTATTTACCAGGTAAAGTTTTAGGAAATGGGCTTTTCTCCATACTCCCTCCCCATGCAAGGTCTTTGTGCAAATGTAGCTACCTCAAGCTCTCTCATGTCTGTATTCTAGATGGTCTGCTGGATTAAAGAAAAAAGCATTCATGCTAGAAGCGTTTATACATTACAACCTAGCCTCTGTCATTGCAAACATTTCAAGCAAAAACCCCAGAAATAACCCAAGCAAAGCTGTCCAGGTAGAAAGCTAAGCACTTACTGGTCTCACCATAGGAAACCATTACTTGACTGTCTCACACCCTCTGAACTCCTTCACACTTGGATTCCTACCTATCATGCTGTCCATACTCATGTTTTCTGATATAGTCTTCATTTTTGTAGCACATTACTTTTGATAGAGATGCAGAAAAATAAAATCTTATGTTAGAGAAATACATGCCTCCTTAATGCATTTCCAAGGAAAATGTAATTTTTTTCTGTTGATTAGAAAGATGTGCTGGTGAGCAATCAATACTTTTATTATGTTAAACATTTAGATTTTTAAATCTATAGACTTTGTTTCTACCCAGGCCCATGGTCTTCAGCTCATGTGAGTCTTTGGGTAACTTCAAATGTTTCTGTTAGCCTAAGTTATAAATATTAATTTCTGACTTGTGAGCAATATGTCACCTGGGAGCCACAGACTGAGAAATTGTGAGTTCACTGATTTTTGTCTTATCAGAGGCCAATATGCCAAAGGTCTTTTAATGGCATTTTAGTGTAATTTGAACAAAATTTCTTAAGCAGCAGACAAAAATGAAGAATTGCTTACATGAGGATCAGAAGCATAAACTAAATTATCAAAGTGGGTAAAGCATATTTATTTAGTTAAAAAATCTCTAGTGCATTGCAAGCAGCAGCAAATATCTAATTGCTGCTCAAGGTTTGCAGTTTCTGTGACATCACTATGTGAGTGATAAGAATACTATTTAATGGGGTCCACCTTCAAGGTTACCTTATGTTCCAACAGAGTTCGAAACAGTCACTGCCAAATGACATACAAACTGGTATTTTTCATGCTTGAAAGGCACATGCTAGTCTGAAGATTTTATCAGCTGTTTACTTTAAATGCAAAAGAGCACTTAACTCCCACTGACAAAAAGGGGATGCAGACTCGGTAAGTTTAGGACACTGCTACAGTCAGCAGGTGCTAGACTCAGAAACAGTAATTCCATGCAGAAATAATAGTTAATTTCTGTGGCTCCAGCTACAGCCTGACCATCATACTCTTTTCACCCCAACATATACAGTCGCAGTAACGAGCACAGCTAATTGCCAGATGAGGTACAGACCAGTGTGTGGGCTTTGCACAGGGACTTAGTAGTCTTCTTCAGTATCATGGTACTCTCTCCCATTGAATAAGGGAGGCTGGATAACCCAGCAGAGTGATGCAGTTCAAAGTCTAGACTGCTGCAATTTAAATGAAAGATGTGTTATCTCACTATCCTCTCTGTAAGCAACATGAAGCACATACGTGAATTAGAACTGGGCAATCCAAATTGGAAGGTAGCAAAGTGTGCATGTTGCCCAGCCATCAAGTGCGTGTTTTAAAACTGAACTCAAAATTATGTCTTTTCTGTGAATTTAAATTCTTGTGTGATTTATTTTAACCTTCTTTCAGTAAAGCCTGCACTAAGTCACAGTATTCTGCAACCTGCACTCAGAACAGAAAATAATTCTCTGAAGTATCCAGATACATACTTTTTCATTCTCAGCCTTTTTCAGATTTTTAACAAACACTCAGCATTTAAGGATGGATCCCTATTCTCTGCAACCACATGTAGCTCAGTGTCAGCATTTCCTTAGAACATTCCTTACATGTGTTGCCTAAAACATCTCACCACTATCTTTAAGACCAAATGATTCATACATTGAAGTCTCCCAGCTCCAACTGCCAAAGCTATTTGTGCTATTTGTACCCTTCCTAGGGTAGGGCTAAGTGCCCCTTTTAGGGCTAAACACACTTGAATGTAGTTTTGAAGAGCACATGGATGTTTCTAAGGTGAACAATAACATTTCATGATATTCCTCCTGTACAAAATTAGTACAAAAATCACATAGTAATCAGATTAGTACAAAAACACACAGAAACTGCAGGAAATACATGGAAAAGGGAGCAATAAGTCTTCTACTCCTAGAGCTTTGCCCATATGAATTTATTGAGATAGCCAGGCAAACATCACTAGCGAGCAAAATTATACCTATTTAGCATTACCTCCAAATTTAAACCCACAGAACTCCAGGGAAAAATAAACAGAAAGTGGTCTTTGAGTATACCAATACTCCTGACAAAAGGCCTTACATCTGCTAATAAAAGGTTGAAGCTACACTTGATATAATAACTTGAATCAGAAGGTATAGTATATCAAAAAGATGTTGATTTGCCATTATATTTGAAGTGATTGTCTCAGGATTTATACACTTAATCTGGTTTTCACAAAGCATGAGCTATTCTAGATAGAAACAGATGTCAGAAAATGCATTGTCAGACAGAAAATATGGCACATTATTCTAAAAAAAGGCTTGCTTATGATTTTTGTTTAAAGAAAAAATTAAAAAGATAATGTAGTATAGTCAAGTCCAGCAATGATATAAATGGCATAAATGAATATATAGTTATATATGTTATTCTTTCATAACTTCAGATTTATAATGGTATATTAGTGACTCCCATTTTCATGGTTTCACTATATTACTGGGTCACATGGTAGTATTTTTGATAAGTAAGGAAAGAGTTAAAAATTTCAAGATATAATTTTCATTAAAGAAATCCCCCAAATGCAGATTTATGAGCCTCATTGGGAGGAGGGAGAATGTGCGTACAGTTGTTTTGGGTTTTTTTTATGTGTGTGTGGGGGGTTTCTTTTTTTCTTGTATTGTTTTCTTGTTTACGGCCAACTAGCACTGATTACTTTCTAATCTTCCTAGAATAACAGATTGGAAAGGTCTCCAACAGCCATCTAGTCCAACATCCCAATCAGACTTCCAAAGATAAAAATACACAGTATCTCTACAAAACTAGATCTATTGCTTAATCATCCCCATAGAAAACATTTTCCTCCTTCGGAAGCCTCTCCTGTTTCAACATATGATCATCATCTCTTGCTCTAAGCCTGTGCTCCTCAGTGAAAAGTCTGGTTCCATATCTGTAGTAACCTCTAAGTGGAAGACCACTATTTGGTCCAGTCCTCTCAGATCCTTCTCATAGGGCAGATGTTTCAGCGCCTCTTAATGGCCCAGTGCTAGACTCAGACAAATTTATTAACATCTTTCTTGTTTTTTTTTTCTTCTTCCTGAAAGCCAAGCACAGTATTCCACATGTAGGTTAACAGTCAAGCAGAGGATAACCACTTTGCTCAATTTACTGGCCATGCTCCTGTCGAGGGAGCCCAGGATGCTCAGTCTGCATGGCTGGCAGGGCACAATACTGGCTGATGTTCAGCTTAACCATCCACCAGGAACCCTAAGTCCTTTCCCACAGAGCTGCTTCCTAACCAAAGAGCTTCAGCCTCTATCATTGCAAGGAGCTCTTCCATCCCAGGTTAAAGACTTGCATTTCTATTTATTGAATCTCATCAGATTCCAGTCAGTCCATTTTTCCACTGTACCTGAGTCCCTCTGAATAGTAAACCTGCAAGGAAGAATATCAGCTTCACTGCGTCCACACCTCCAGTTTGCTGCTACAAAAACCATTATGAGGGTGTTCCCTGTCTCACCACTATGTACCTTCTTCTCCTGTAACTCTCAAAGATAGGAAAAGGTGCTTAGAGCACAGTAATACCATGGTTGTGGGTTTGATAACTGTATGGGTCATTCACTTAACAATCCTTGTGGGTCCCTTCCAACTCAGAATAACATGTGAACCTGTGACTGTAGTAAAACAGGATAAATCCCAGGAGAGGGCTCTCATCCACAAATCTAGTAATTTCACCAGAGACTGTGATCAGATTAGTCAAGCATGATTTACCCTTGGCATTCACAGTCTGACTCCAAAAATATCCCATTTAGCAATTCTCTAATTAAACCCAAAGTTGGCTCTTTTCAAGGGCAGGATGATAGTCTGCTACTTGAATTCCTCACACGAGCTTCAGTAATTCATGGTTCCTGTAAGCCAAGGCTGTCTTTGATTACTGCCTTCTTGGCCAGCTCTTTATTTGTGAGGACTCTCACTCAGATTTTTTGCACCCTCATTAGTGTCCTTTTGACAGTCTCCAGAAACATTCTGGATTGCTTTAATGCATTGCCCTTCCAGCAGACAAGGGAGAGGCTAAAGTCTATCCCAAGAACAAGGATATATATAACATTCTCCTATTCTCATACTAAGCAAGTGATCTCTAAAATGTGCTTACTGCTATGTCACCCATATCGGCCCCTCCTCTGATCCCAAGCAACAAGAAATCCATCCAAACTGCTTCTACTTGCAAAGGAAAACCCTCATTCCTTTCTTCCTTGCCAGTCTTCCTACATCCATCCATCATAGTTGTTGCAACAATGCTTTATTGATGGGTCTGCATGCAGAGGTCTGTCTCCTTCTGATTGATTCCTAGGTTGTGTCCATCCCTCTGCAGGCAATTCTTCCCTGACAGTCTATAAACCAGAAGATTTATGTTTTACTTTGGAGTTTTTCTTCCTCAAATTTGACCATCTGCTGATATGCTTTTCTGTCTGCCATCCAAACTTAGATTGTTTTCTTCCAACAAATGTTTTTCCTTCTCTTTAAAATCTGTCCATCCCTCTCAACTCTAGTAACAAAACATTAATTAAAAAGTTCGTACGGACAATCTCACAAAGTTTGTCTGTCAGCTAGCATGCTTTCAAATTAGCACTGCAACTTTGGGAGAAGTTGTACTGCTGTAAATTATGAAAAACCGTACAAGTCTATGCAATAACTTGTTCAATCAGTGTCACATATGTAGGCAATGGGAGAAAAGGTTTTAATCCTAGCCAAACAAGGATAAAATACCATCTAAGAGAGTGGGTTTAAAGACCAGAACTGAATACTGAAATTTTTATATCTGGAATTGAGCAAACATCCACATATGTACAGCACTGGTAATCCAATAGTCTCCTTTAAAAGTTACCCTGGGAATATCTACATATTGCAGTACTCAGACTGCCTAACTCGACTTTGTTTGGCACAGGATACGCTCTGGATCAGAATGCAGGCATCCTAGCTGGGAGGTGCAGTTGACTCTCTTGATGGACAAGAGGCCTTGACAGAAAACATTTCCTAAGACAAAAAAATCAGCAGGGCCTCAGTTCTGCTGAGGATACTGACCAGCAAGACATTACAACATTAATCAACAGTGAGGATCACTGGCCTCATGTCTTGAACTACAATTCCACCTCCTTGGCTAAGCCTGCAGAAGAGCTTTAGAGAACAGTATTACAGGCTCATTGCAGGCTACCCTTTATAAGAAGTATATGCAGCTTCTCTTCCATCCAGTCACTTGATTGATGGTAACTTATATTTGTTTAGCAAATGGAGGTCACTTCAAAAAACAAGATGTTATTGACCCCTACAGTTAGATCAAAAAACCTCTGAGAGGAAGAATAGCCACATAATTCAATGTACTGGAAAAAAAAGTGTTAATGTTGACTACTGAATGAAAACTCAGCTGAACAACTCCCACTGATGGGTTATTGCTATAATATTGTAAAAAAATTGTAGACTTGCAGTCACCCACAGTTCCTCCTAAACAAAACACTCAGAATCCAAATTTCCAGTTGAGAATCTTATTTCATTCAGACTTAATTCTGAGCACATCTTTTTTCAATTCAACCAAGGAGATAGTCACCAAGGTGAAAATAGGGATGGGGCTCAGACTAGCCTTAAATTTATTTTTCAAAAAGCTTTCTATTACTAGGTGACTATTCCTGCATTTATGTAGACTCTTAAGCAACACCATGTAACTGTTAAGTATAGATTCTTACATATTCCTTGGTTAGAGAAGCTGTTTTTGGAAGCTAGATCATAGCACAAAAAACAGCATAGAAACAAACCAAAGATGCAGGACCAAAACAGGCTGTGTTCTTCACCATTCCATGAAAGCTTCTTTCAAAATGCAGACAAAATAACGTTGTGTACATTATAAAATTACTAGATAAAATCAAAATTGTTTCTATAGCTAAGTTCTGCTTATTTTTAAACCTAGAATGAAAAGGAAGCCCAACCCCTTTGCTAGAAGTGCCTGCAAATCAAAACACATAATTGAAGGAGCCATTCTATCTTTCTGGCTGTTGTGACCAGAGCTACACTGACTTAGTGGAGTTGTGACTATTAGCAGCTGAAGATCTGGTCTTCCAATTTAAATTCCGTCTTGACTTTGAGTAATTCTGTTGAGGTCACTAGAACAGGGTTACTCAGGACATAAATTTGCCCCAAGGGCTCTTGTTGCCTGAGATATATTTATATTACATTAATGTATAAACAGAAAATGCCTAGCAAGTTCCAGTAAAGCAATTAATGTGATTAGTTTGTAACTTGTGCTTAAGTCCCTCAAGGGTTACTGAGGGTCAAATTAAGGAAACATATTTCTGAAAAGCACAGGTTCTAAAATAAAAAAGCTTCGGCTTACATCTGAGTGGTAGCACCTCTGTATTTTGACCTCTAATAATCTTTTTAAAGAGTAAACAGATACAAATGACAGAATAAAATACATCTGAAATTATGGAATGTCATATTTAAAAGCAAATGATAATTTTGTGTGCTTCCAGAAATTAAAATATTTTAGTTAATTTTTATTTAAACTTCTGAAGATTATAAAAATACAAATAACCACAAAAGTAAGATTTTTTTAATATATTCTAAAGCAGAAGGATTCAGCTGCAAACAAAAAGTAAGTATTGTCTACTTTGTACTATCTGTAACCTCTCCTCATCTGGAGTTTAAGGTTCAGTAAAACTTGCACCATATGAAGCACACGGTATTTAGCAGGATTGGGCCTAAACATTAAATGTCAGTATACCACAGCAGGCTGTTAAAGGAAACTGATGCCAGTTGTCATACACATGAACTGAATGCAGTGTCTTTTACAAGCAGCAGCATGGTTTCATTTAAAAAGATAAAAATTATGTAACTTGAAGACTGAGAAAACCTGTAAGACACTCATTATCTACAAGAATGTCAGGGAGAATTATTTTTTATTAACTAAACCTGTCTGGGAACCCTAAATAGCCCCTAAAATATAATTAAAATAAACTATCAAAGGTCGCCATGAACCATTTGTTCATTTGGATAACAACACAGGCAGATACCAGCCGCTGATAACTCTCATTTATTGAATTTATTAACAGGCTGCAGGAATGTGCTTGTTGCATTACATGACTATGCATATTGAACAATTGCTTTGTTCCATTTTACATAGTTCACAACCCTTTACACTATGCAAACATAACATTTTCTTTTTAGATCCTGTTATGTCACACATGACATTTATCAACATGTCAATTAGTTACAGAAAACTGAAAAAATAGAGTATGGAAATGCAGTCTCCTTAAGGGCTAAAGAGACCAGATAAATCATAAGTTTATGACAACTACTTGTAGCATGTAGTTCACTAGATTCATCTGACAGTACATCAGAACTCTGAATTTTTTCATGCCAAATACGTAAATCTCTTATTTAACAGTTGTTAACAGAGCAGGAACTTTCAAAGTGGAGATAAAAAGGAATAGAACAAACAGACTCAGACTTCTGCTTGAGTTCCATTAAAAAAAGCATGATGCTTCCGCATACAGCTAGAGTACCAAGTGATGTTAGCAGCCAAAACCACATCAGCTTTAATGGAGAAAGACAGAAATACTTATTTCTGAAGCACAAGCAGAAATGGAAAAATGCTTTTGATCTAGTTCATGAAGGATAATAAACCCCAACAATACACATTTGGGATGCTGCTCTCAGGTTCCATTCTAGTATTACAGTGCAATGTTTCTAATTTGTTTGTGTAGATACATTTCTAATTTGTAACTGCAAATGCAAAGTCGTTTGAATTAAAAAGAAATTCAAGCAAGTCAGACAGTTCGCACCAAAATAAAAAGAAATATTATTGTTTCTGATTTACAAAGGAGTAACACCTGGCATTTATTATGTCTATGTACTACATCAATCACCAAAAATACAAACTCCAATAAATCTACCTTATGTCCTTATAAATATAAAGCTGTTTTTCCTTCCCTAGACCAGATTGCTAGCTTATGTAAAGTGGTACAGCTCTAAATCCAGCTCTCTATCTTTTAATCAGTTCAAATTATGTACCAGACATAAATTTATCTAGTTTAGCTTTTACAGATGGAGGTGGATTTTGGTCTTTTTGTTGTTGTTTTTTCATGGGATTTTTGTTTGTTTCTTTTTTTTTTTTTTTTTAACCAAGTGATTGACTTCACAGAGAACACAAGACATGGTACCAGTAAATCAGAGTATCAGCAAGTACTGTTGGGGTTTTTTTTTTCAAAGCTCTTTCTACAATAGATGCCAATTTGTGCATTATTATCTCTGCTACAGCACGTGTTGTTTTTAAACAGACAATCCACTGCAACTGGATAGTGACAAGAATAAAAAGAATAAAGGCAGTGGAAAGAACGTTAACCACAGAAAGATGAGCAGGACTTGGCCTCTCATGATCCGACCACCCAATGCATGGGACATTAATACTGAGAATCAAACGTGCTTTAACTCTCCCATCTGATGAAGGAAGAATGAAGCAGAACAGATTGTCCAGCAAGCTTCTGTTAAGTGCTTATCACAATTTTCAGTTCAGAGGATAGAGCAGGCACTAGAGCGCAAATACTTCTAAAGTCTACTCAAACTACATGGGAGGACTTAATCCAGGCTGTGAAGAAGGAAATAGAGCATTAACCTTCAGAGGAAAGTTGGTCTTCCACCTAATCAGCAGAGGAGCAACTCATAGACAGCTGGTGATGAGAAGACATGTTTATGATTTTTAGTCTTTACATTCAGGCTCAAAAAGGGTCAGTTGTAACCAGGCAGATAACATGGCTAACAAAGTAACAAAGGGCATAAACTAAAATGGGGAAAGCATTCTCCCATGTGTTAATCTGGATGCTTTAAAAATCAAATTACTTAGTCTAGTTTTCTCTAAGATACTTTCAACTTTGTCAGAAGGAGCAACAGAGCTATTACTTGCCATTGTTGAGAACAACAAATCTGGAGGACTGGTAGTTTCAGGAAATCAGAAAAGAAAACCAGAGTTCCTACCCTAGGCTCAATTCCAATTGCACAAACACTAGAGCAAACGATAAACAAACAAGTTATTTGCAAATTCTTAGGGAGGAAAATGAAGAATCATCCTTATCCCTTACCCCCCAAGAGATTGTAAACATCTGTTACAGCTGTGTGTAACACACCAATGATATCAAATTAGAATCACTATCTTTTCCCATTATGTCAGGGAGGTGGTTTCCTGATAAGGAAGGAGCAATATGGATTTGATGAGTTAGGATAAGCCTTCTACAAGGTACTAAGCAGCATTGCCACACTGTCACATGGGGAAGAGCCATACTTTCCCTGTGCTTGCCTGCAGCCCAGCCTCACTGCTCCCAACACCATTCTCCCAGCCTTGCACCATCTCTGTGTGCACAAGCGGCCACAAGTCAGATTCAGAAAGCCTCTGCTGCAAGACAGATCAGATATACCTTTAAATTCACTATTTCTGCAGCCTAAACAAAGTCAGAAACCAAAACCTTATTCAGCTGCACATCATAATTCTATAACAGCTTCCCTAACCCTGCCCTCACGATCCTGCCCCATGAATGATATTGAGAGGTTCTGTGCTCAAAGAGACCTGCTAAAAGATACTGATTAGCAAGCTTGGCCCTTTCTCCAGTGTGTTGCACTGGTTAAGGACAATAAAAAAAGTTGTCATGGAGCTGCACTTCCTCTCAAAATTATTCTTGAGAAAAAAATCTGTACAATTTTTTTCTGCCAGCTCAGTTTTCTTGGAAAGCTTGTGACCTCAGTGTGAATTACAAGCCTCATCTTGTCCACTCTGTAATTTATTTTTACTTTAGTAAGGCTTTTTCCTTGATATTCTAAGACACAGGAAATATGGTCTAGAGGAAGTTACTCCAAAGAGGGAAGCAAAACTGCTGGAAAGCTGTATCCTATGTTGTTTGTCAATGTTTCACTGGCAAAGTGAACACAGCTGTGTTCCCTGTCAAAGTTAACACGCTGCTGTGCAGTTGAACATACTCAGTCTGTATTTGGGCAGCTGAAGAGGGAGATGCTTATCAAAATATGCCTCTGACTGCTTAGTGGTAGGCTGCAAAAAGTTTGGATGACAGGATCAGAATTCATAAGAAACTTTGTTAATATAGGAAATACAGGGAAAAAAAGGACTGAGATTTTTGTTAGGACACTTCTGCTCTTCAGAGTCTTTAAAGTTCAGTCCTTCAAGCAGGAATACTCAACTAGACAAACATAACTGAAGAAATTCAAACTTAGCAGCAGCTCTCCAGTAAGACCATCTATGAGTCTCAAACTGAACATGAGTTAAAAACTAAGAACACACTGAAGAGACCAGTGTTTAGCCTAAAGAAGAGGAGTTTGAGGGAATTTTAGAGCTAAATACAAGGAAAGAGGAAATAAGCAATGTTCCATATCCATATTGTCTTGGACAAGGAGTAACAAGTTTTTAGTTACAACACACAGTATTTAACTGGATATTGCGAAAAAGAATTCTGCTGAATCAACTTCTTTTCTAGAGATCTATATGGGAAGCCAAATTAACCAAATTCCTCTTTTATCTGTTAATAGTCTCCCTTTGCTGTGCCACACAAAGACTTTTTTTGAGGCTTTTCTGTTTGCTTTGAATCTAGCCAGCATCTTGCTTTCCATCAGTCTTGTCAGAAAACAGTACTGCCACAGCTGAAGTCTGGAAGGCAACCAAAACAAATTTCTGTAATAGAATTAGATGAGCATATCTTATTAGCAGTTGTTGTGAGTATTCCAAGTATATGCAACAAATGGACATGTTGATTCAAAATTTCTTTGAAGCTTCAGCTAGATTCAGTGGACCAAGTAACTCCTTCAAAACTCAGGTGGACAGCTCTAGATGTGAATCTGATTCTAAGAAAATATGTCCTTTTGTGCAATTATATATATTAGAAGGAAAACACTATTGGTTAAAAATGCCCAAGCAATAATCCAATAGACTTATTTTTCCTTAAAGGTGTTGAATATAACCAGCCAACAAAAATTGCCTCATGAAAATACATAAAGTACAGTAATTTCACGATTATAAGCTGCATCTTTTTTATTCAAGAATCCAGCCTACCCCAGTAGCGTGGCTAATCATCAGGTGCGGCTTATCTATGGACAAATCCCAGTGAAATGCCAACCTGGAAGTGAGAGCCGGCCGGGGAGGGCACCTCGGGCTGCCTTTAAAGGCTTCACTGGTCTCTGAAAACTGTTTGCAACTTCAGTACCTGACACCAAACCCCTTGCTGGCAGCAATTCTGTTACTAATTTGTTACTTTGTTACACATGGATCATCGCTTAAAAGAAAAAAAAAAAAAAAAAAAAAAAAAAGTGCTGCTTATATTCAGGTGCGGCTTATATATGGACAAATCCCGTGGTCTATCCGGCTACCAGGAGGTGTGGCTTATAATCAGGTGCAGCTTATAATTGTGAAATTACTGTACTTCTAAACTATTACTTTGTGTTGCAGTTACAAAACAGCCTAACAAATGTTGTTCGGAAACCTGCTCCAAAAAGAGGACTCTCTCTATTATATTGCTACCCAGTAGTTTAAGAGGATAGGGGAGAGGAAGGGAGTGAAAGGGAAACAGATATTTTTCTGATCAATTCCAAACACTTTGAAAAGCAGGAGCTCGTTTTCTTTTGTTTTCTTAGTAGCTGTGCAAAATTTACAATGACTTTCAGACAAAATACACTTCAGTCTCGTAAGGCCATATACATAAGTGTATTTAAAAGCAAACATGAAAAAAAGAGAAAATCTAATTAGGTTTTAAGAAGACAAAAGACAAGAGGAGCCACAACAATGAAATGTAATCTTTCAGTGAGCAGAGCACACACTGCTGACTCCCTTTCCCATTCATTAATTCAGATATAAGGCATCCATCCCTGAAATGGGTTTATATAAAAATGGATCTCTGGTTTAGCTACAAAATGACCCTCCTTTGTAGGATGCATCATGCAGACATTCACCAGTAGCCAATTCTTTGTGTAAGAGACACTTGATTTACTTGTCGTGGCTGACTTTAAACCATAATTTTCTAATCAGAAAAACTGTTTAAAGTTCTAAAAATTGTGAATATTAATTAATCCCATCAAAACCTATTCCATATCATATTATGGCTTTAACCTAAAGGGAGGCTATGGAACAATCATCAGTTTATTTGAATTGTGTGACAATTTACAGTAAGAATCTTATACAATCATGAAGTCGTTAAAAGATGCAACATTTGGCTTTTTTGGGAAAGATAATTTCCCTGTATAATAAAGACATTAGCACTGCTGCTTTGATTGAGGTTACATTTATGTAACTAAGCTCAAATGTGTTTCTGTTTAAAACTAGTTTGCCTTAGGCAGAATAAAAAAGAAAATTATTGGTCCCACTTTAAATGCAATTAGATTGAAATTTAAAGCAATTGCTAAAATTTTTTTATGACCCCATCAAAGTCAAAGATATAATTTAAAATTATCTCTGAAACAGTTCCATATTGAATATTAACTCTAGCTATTTCTAAATAAATTAAAAGATGAAGTCCCAAAGACTAATCTCATTTTCTGCTAAAGGCATCAAACTCTTATTCCTTCAAGGTGCATATTCCAATACCTGAGCAACAGCTATTTTGCTTTCTATTAATTCCACTCATAAAAACCAACTAGGTTTTTTACTAAGTGGAAAAGAAAGCTTTTTTGGAAAGAAAATTAGGTAAATTAAAATGTGTGATGTGTATCAGTTGTTCGTGGATATTTACTTTGCATAATACTAATTTTAAAGTAATTGCTGATATTATTTTTTTGGCTTTGGAGAAGCTGAAATTTGTTACATAACTCACCAAATAGTATGACAGATTGCAGGGGAAATGAGATCCCATAGCATCTAAGCTTATGAAGACTTTTTCCAAAAAAAAGTAAAGATATGACAATTTCAAAGAACATAAAATGCATCTGGATCAGCTACCTACAAAAAAATTTTCAAAAGAGTGATCAAAATCTCAGAAAAATATATGGACTAAAATCTTACAAAATACATTAACAAGTTAACATCAACAGGTTGATTAACAGAAGCCTATGCAGACTCATCCTAGTGAGATCCAGGCACTGCAAACCCATGACTAGGGGATGCCTAAAAAAATTAAAAACCCTCCAAGCCTCTGCAAATCCAAACAAACAAAAAATGGATCCAAGTCATGAACCAAAAAGGTCAACATTTTTAAATCTGCCTCAATAGAAGCAATGTAGGAAATGAACTTGACCTTTACTATCAACAAAGAAAACATTTTATAACAAGTTTCAAAATAAAAAGAAAAAAATCCAACATATATGTACATTCCACTTCAGGCACTAGGATATTTCAAGATTTCCAATGCCTTAGTCCATGCAAAGAAAACTTCTAAGAGCTAATTTAGAATTTGCATGAGTTTATCCTTTGAAGCTGTTCCCTCTCCCTGATCTCTCACAACAGCTTTGGGTGACCAAGTTTCTAATACAGCACATGGCTAAATGCCCACAGATGCTGGACTGTGTTCAAAATGCAATTTGGTTAGCAAGCACACTAAAGTCCTCCAGTGGTAAAAACTACTCTTTTGCTCACAAACTTGCAAATCCCTCAGTTTTCAAAGATTACTGATTTTTTTTTAGACTGTGGAAAAAAAGTTGACACCACTCACTTGAAATTATTCTATACTGCCTTTTAAAGAAGGGATACTAAAAAGAAAACAAGTAGCTTAACATACTTTCACATATCCCTATGCTGTTTTCTAATAACATAAATGTACTTCAGTGTTTAACTGGGTCTTACAAGTAATGGCAAAAGAACTTCTTGGCTGTAATTTTTAATTTTTATAAGATCTTGAAGTACACACTTTATTCCCTCTAAAATAACTATTTATGTGCACTAGGACTATACACAGCCTACTAAATCCATTGTCTTTTGCCAACTTTAGAAACTGAATCAAATCATCAACTTCATAACAATCAGAGAGCTCTTAATCTTCATGTACAGGGACATCAGTTCAAAAATATTGAACATAGAAATGTAGCTAGTAATCTCAAAGTGGGGATACAGATATCAAAATTACGACTGCTAGCAGAAAAAACCCTAACATTGTCAATTTGCTGTTAAAAAGCCAACACTACATACACAGAGAGAAGAAGTACACTTCCATATTTATGTTTTGTTTTTTTTTTTGGGGAACCTGAATTCCAAGCATATGCCACAGGTGTTATTCAATGCCTGAATATCCAAAACAGGTCTTCAAACTAGTAGTGACACACCTGAATTAAGACAGCCTGTCACTGTCTTCATGGTACCTACCATAAATTCCACCACAGCACTTATTTCAGGTTCAAACAGAAAATGATGGTTTGTGACAATGCACAAGTTAACAGAAAATTAGTTACCTAGTGAAGTACTAACAGTGAAGTGGCTGCTGCAACACAGAACTAAGCATGGATAAAATCCTTCCAAGAAACTTCATGCAGGCTCTCCCAGAGATGCATTCTGCCCCAGCTACATGTCAATATATACCCCATTAGTTATCTTAAACAGGGCTTCAAGTCCTCTGATAAATTCAAGATACTACTTTCTAAACTTCCCTTCCCACTGTAATCCTTAAGTAAAAGGTTGTCAGAAATTACAGAGGCAAAACAAAAGGTCTTTGGGTCTCCACTTTCTGCAGCAATTATTATGGCTTTATGTACACACATTGAGCAATGCAGCAGTTTTGAGGTTTGTGGTTTTTTGTTTGTTTTCCATAAGTAAGAAGAGAATAACACAAACTCTCACTACCATGTCCATGATTTCTCCGAAACTAGCTTCTTGCATATTTCAAGTCTCTGGTGCCCATGCTACCCAAAGAGGGAATTAGTCTGACCTGGACTGCCCTCTGTACATGACACTGCAGCTGCATTCACAGTCCGGTGGGACTCAACGGCTCTAAGGAGCATTTTATTGAGCAGAAGTGTTTTACATGAAATATGCTACAGGTTTTTCTAAGTACAGCCTCTTAGAGAGTGAATGAAAGAAAGGACAAATACCCACAGAAGAACTTCCACAGCACAGTTTCTGCAGCCTGAATTTTCAAAGCCTCTCTAATGCGTTCAGCAGGCTGCTGCACAATCCAGTAGAGTGAATTCGAGGGAGACGACCTTAAGGTTGGCCATTACCCTCCACCCACCTATACCATCTCTGTGCTTCTCAGAAGGTGAAAACTAAAAATCCCTCCTGAGAGTTTTCTTCTGGCCTATGATAGAAAATGATGTACACCAAAGATGCACCTAACACACTTCTATCCCATGCCACACAAACAGCATTTCATCTGGCTATATTTACAAGGACAAAAAAATAAATTGAAGTTACAGGTTCTGTCTAACCATGCTCAACACCCAAAGGTGTTTCACCACACTCACCCCATATGCCTGCTTCGCAGTTTGAAACAATAGTGTGTCCTAGCACCATTTGCATACAAATTTGGGACTCACACAGGAGGGTCACCAAGGAGGATCTCCCCAGGAAGCTGATCACTTTGGCACCTTCTGAAAGCTTGAGTTTTGTGCAAAGTGCAACAGGCGCTTCCATCTAAAAACCACATTTAGTGGTCAGGGACCACTTTTCATGGGCGATCTGGTATCCTGAATGCTTTCCATGGCAATGGGGATCTGTTATCCCAGTAAAGCTTCTATCAGAAGTCCAAAACCACCCAGTGAGTCTTAGAAGCTACCCAAACATCAGGTGTCTTACTTCACACTGGGCAGCTACCCAGCATCTCAGTGCCAAGAGGCCAGCCATGGACACCCGGAGTGCACTCAGGCTGGATCACAGGATCTGGCCCTTAGCAGCTTGTTGCCACTTTTCTGCACTTTGTTGCCACAAAGATCAGACCCTTGATCTTTTATCCAAAAGTATAGCCAAGAGTAAAGACATGAGAGTTGTACGGGGGATGTTGGCTCCATATTTTGTTTCTTTCTACATGTGGATCTGATATAACTCTGCAGATTGGGACAAAAACATGGATTGCATTCCGTTTCCACACAAGTGCAAACCCATAGTAACTACTGACCTAATACACTTATTTGGGATATAAAACTGAGTAAATAAGAGAACATAAGCCAAATAACTCTTAGATTTATAGATTTAACTTCTTTAGTTTATGACTTTTATACTCCTTAACAGATCAGAACAGCCACATATTTTTGATATGTGAAGTGTATTTCAGGTTTAGCCTGCTCAGTTGAGGAAAAGTGCATATATATTTAATTATAAAAAAAATTATCTTTGTTCTCTAAATACACTGCTTGAAAGCTTTTCTTTTCCTGTTAGCAATATTGCCAAATCTTATTTCCATCTTCAAACAGTATTTTTACTGTTTTATTTAAACTCTTGGAGGCACAATTCAAACTTTCACATATGTTTCCATACAAAACCCAACAGTGACAAAAACCTCTAAAAAATTAAATATTTCTTCTAAAGCCAGAAAGGTCATTTGGAATGAGATGCCCAAAATTACTGGCTGGATTTGGCTCGCTAGAATAATTCCTTCTGCACGTAGCTACAGCTTCCTCCATCCAGTGCTCTTTTTCAGATACTTCAAGATGTAAATAAGGGCAAGCTCGGGCTGCATGAATTACTCACACAGCTTGCTCCCTGTCATAACATTTATGGAAAGATCACAGCTCTTCTCCCTTCACTTAACTAGAAACAGGCAAGCCATGATGATACTTGCTCTGGTTTACTGATCTATGATGGATGAATGTGCGCTCACATAAAAGCAGCATGTGTGCTTGTAAGAGGACAATTAAGGACAAGAATAACACATAAGAGACAGCACACAACCTTCAATCATATGATGAGCTATCATTACAATGAAGAGACATATCGTGTTACTCACTGATTAGCATAATAGGGATGAAATGACGTTTGGATGCATCACTTGAATAAAACCGAATGCTATTACCAGCTGTTTCAACAAGAAATAACAACATTTTGGTCTTGTATGATCATATCTCATTAATTGCCCAATTTCTCTTCACAAATTGCATTAATCAGATCAGCCCACTTCAAAATGCAAGGAGGCTCTGAAAAGTGAACAGTAAAAGGCAAGAAAAACAAGTCACAACCCCACTATTTCTGCACGAGAGCTGTAAAATAAAAATAATACCTTGAATAACAGCACAAAAATAAGTATACATTATTTATTAGAAAACTAAGACTGTCTGAAATCTAGAAGAGCAATCAAATAACAGAGTAAAGTGGGTGGAGAGGAGACTTCCACTTCCAAGACTCATAATGCAACAAATTCATTGCTGTGGAGGCATCAGCTACAAGCAGCCACAACAAAGGAATTGAACAAACTTGGGGGTTGCATATATAACTGAATAACAAACTTGGTGGGCTAGCTACCCTGGCTCATCTACTGCCTGATGGAAGCCTAAGGATACAACTAGAAAAATTCATCTCCACTTCAGATGCCATCTTTCAGTATTACCATCACAAGCAGATGAAATATTAATCCAGATAGACTTCATCAGGGTATTTCCAAGGCTTTTTCGTACTCGTCATCATCCCACAGAGGATTTTGGTATGCTATTGTATACATGTTGGTACAAAGGTCTTCTGCTTGGAGAGCTAGAGACACCAAAGGAAGTCTACTCCAAGCTCTTCCTTGCAATGGCCATTTTCATCTCTGTTATCTCAGCACTGAATCAAATGTCTTGAAATATAAAGGTGCCTATCTTAGAGCATCTAAACTTAATGACCAGAATAGATGTTAAAGTCACCATTTCCCCTGACAGTTTTTTCCAGATTAGTCATTCTCACAGTTCAGAACCAAAAAAGCTCCACACAAATGTCTTTGACTTCAGTTTTATGCTTTCTACCTTGTTACATATTCTCTTTTCCAAAGATTTCTACATGGTTTCCTCAGTCACCCTTTGATTTGAAACTCTTTAAACTCTTCCTTGAAGTTATTTCCCTCTCTATTATTATGAATCCCTTTCCCTCATCCCAGTTTTTCAATACAAGTTCATCTGTAGAAATCGAAATTGGAGACATTGGCACGGTACCTGCCTTACTAATACCATGTGCAGAAGAGGGAAGGGGGGTACAATTCACTGTTGTTCCCTTTTATATGCATGAGATTCTTATGATGCTGTCTCATTGACAACACTGCAACGTAGAAATTACTTACTGTGGCTTTTAAATCAATCGTCTGGTGGCATTTCACTTTTTGTCTTCTGTGCAACAAGTATATTCAGTCTCAAATACTAGAAGGTAAATCACAGATTTATTTCAATTATCATGAGTTTAAAGTTTCATTATTTTGCTTTGCTGGAGTCATGATTTTTCATGTTTGGGAGTGCTGGCATTTTACTGCAGCAGGTAAAGAAAGCTTCTGTACGTCACATAGCAGATAATGACACAGGAAGCACTTCTGCATTTGTTTATTGCTCTCCCTATCTTTATACATTGTTATTTTACAGACCGTATAAAATACTTGCAATTTATTAGTAAGCCATTTAAACTAGCATGGTAGAACAGTTGCACCCTTCTTCAATTTACAGTTTCCAGGCATTCACAAATACCTTTTCTCCAATGCTTTTTTTCTGTCAATGCATATTAGAAAATCATAACTGTGGGATTGACAGGGTCAGGATTACTAAGTTGAAAAAAATCAAGGTTCTCCACTGGATCTGAGGTAAAGGTTTTAATTGATTCATTTATGCTTTCCTTTCTAATGAAATTAAACAACCTTTTGCCACAAAAACGTGAATGGGAAATACCAGGAACTGGTTTCAGTGTTCCTCATTTGCCATATTTTCTATGAAACTATCACTTGGAGCGCTGAGGCCAGAACAGCACTTCACCTACAAGTCACCTGGGTTTTATTGCAATCACAGTCTAGTGAAAGTAACATTTTTTCTGTTTAAAGCAGAGAGATGCATTATATTGCACTTCATAGTTTGGAGCAAATATGACCAAAAAATGAGGTAACTATGAAACACTTCTGACTCAGATGAAAATGAGTGTGAGAGAGGTGACTCAGGTCTCACTTCCCCACTAAAATAAAACTATTAAAAAGGATGAAGATACAGTAAGAAGATAGGAGAAAGAGTGAAAGACCCCACCTTTGGCACCTCTTTCATTGACACTGCCATAAGTGCCTCTGAGCTTATCTAAAGGTACACTTGTGGACAGTCACATTTAGACATGAAACGAGTTTTAGTCATGCACATACTTCTCTCCATGCAGATCAGGGAATAAAGACCTGAAAAACTACTTTAAAATACCTCATTAATTAAAGGAAGATTAGTAAGTCAGTTGCTTCTGTCTTGCACACCTTGATCACCTTTTATACTGTGAAGGGATACAGAGAACATTACAATACTTTAAGTGAAAACAGTCAGCCTTCTGCTCACCCACATCAGAAAGCATGCACGCTGTGATTTGACTGTGTGATGAGTCAGGCAGCTACCAATTACAAAATCTTTTCTAAATGAAGACATGATTTTGGCTTGAAAATGTGTTTCATTCTAAATATGAACAGTTCTCTCTACTACCCTGAGATTCCAACTGTTAATGAGTATACAGACTTCAAATCTTACATCAATAAAGCATTAACAAGCATAAGAAGTAAATATCCTGGAGTCTTAACATAAACCTAGGTAAGATACAACAAGACTGCAACCAGTATAAGCACCAGGTCCTGAAAAACAGTTTATTGATCCGCAATTTGAGTCTCCTCACCATTTAACAGAGCCAACAACTTGGGACAGAATTAATTTCTTCTTAGTAGCTAGTACAGAGCTGTGTTTTGGATTTGCATGAGACTGACATGGAAAACACACTGTGTTGCTGGGCAGTGCTTAGCCTAAGCCAAGGACTTTCTAGCTTCCCTTGCTTTGCCAGTGAACAGGTACACAAGAGGCTGGGAGGGAGCACAGCCACAACAGCTGACATAGAGTGGCCAAAGGGATATTCCATCCCAGAAAACACCACAAACAGTATAGAAACAGGGAGGAGTCAATCACTGCTCCAGCATGGGCTGGGCATCAGGTGGGAAGCAGTTGTGTTGTGCATCACTTGTCTCTCTTTGGTTTTAGTCCTCCCTTTCTTTCTCCTTTCCATCAGAATTATCCTCTCCATCACACTAGGAGTTGGGGGCAGTGGGAAGCAAGCACAGTAATTTCACGATTATAAGCCGCACCTTTTTCATTGAAGAATCCAGCCTACCCCAGTAGTGCGGCTTATATTCAGGTGTGGCTTATCTATGGACAAATCCCAGTGAAATGCCAACCCGGAAATGAGAGCCGGCCAGGGAGGGCGCCTGGGGCTGCCTTTAAAGGCTTCGCTGGTCTATGAAAACTGTTGCAACTTAAGCACCTGACACCAAACCCAGCTGGCAGCGATTCTGTTACTAATTTGTTACTTTAAAAAAAAAATATTAAAAAAAGTGTGGCTTATATTCAGGTGTGGCTTATATATGGACAAATCCCGTGGTCTACCCGGGCTACCGGGAGGTGCGGCTTATAATCGTGAAATTACTGTAGCTGTGTGGTACTTAGCTAGGAGCTGGGGTTAAACCATGACAGCCAGTATGAAAGTTTTAGGCATTGTGTAAAAATAGGCAGTTTAAAAAAATCTAAAATTTGGAAGTAAATACCTGTTTTTCAGACTAGTTTAATTTTCAATTTGTTTTTGGATTCTGTATTTTCTAAACTGCAACTGACCTATTAGAAACAGGACCATAAAATTAGAAGAGATTAATTCATGGGAAAAAAAGAGTAATTTTTATTCAGCTACAGCAGAATTGTAAGCTGACAGCTTTAAATACACATTTAAATACGTATTCTTATTTTCAAGTTATTTAAAGAATCTATGTGTATATACAGATATAGACACACATTGTGAATGTGCATGTGTGTGTTTGTGCGTCTATACATAAAAGGGTGGGAACACCATGATTATATTCTATAGCAAGATCTAAACTAAGCAACAGCATCCGGATACAGAACAATACCTTAAAATAAACCTATATGATCTCAGGAAATTCCATACTAAAATTATCTCTCCTTTAATTTAACTGTATTAGCACTGAATGGGAATCAAGACAACAGCTGGGGCTAGGAATCAGATACATTGACCTATACACGGTTTTATTTTTTAAAACAATTCAAATATGCTTTAGACTCTCTCAGCCTAGAGTGTGCTATATAGTGTTCCTACTAACCTTAGTGTCTGGATGCATGTTACTGGAGCAGTAGGAATAAATTGGATGCCAGTTCCCATCTCTTTATTGCTGCTTTTCTTTATCCCTTTCACCTTCTCCTTCAGCTACTTGCTATGTATAACTCAGCACCAACCAAAGGGACTTAAACACTGAGCAAAGTGTCAGTACTGCAGAAACTTGAGTTTGATCTGAGGACAGAAATTCCATATACTTCAGAAAAATCCCTCAGCAATTTCACCAAAGCGACTATGGAAAACATGAAATGCAACTGAAAAGAGTTGCTCTATTTACACAGGATGAATGTGCAAGTGCACACTCATTTAACTCTCCTGCAAGCAGCCTGCCCATTTAAACAAGGTAACTTCAGAAAACTGAAATTTGTGAATATACCTTGAAACTGTGATTATGAGACCATGCCATGCATTCCTCATAGCTGCTGATCTCTGCCTTATAGCTACAGCACAAGACCAGACAGTGTGACTCAGCTGCTTAATTTTGAGCAGTTAAGGCACAACAATCACAGATATTTTTCAAAGAATTACTGCCTCCTTCAAGGCATTTTCTGCTCTAAGGCTGTTTTTTCATAGAACATTGCAAAGTGAAAAGAAAACAGGCCCTCACAGCTGGGTTAACAGGACCACTGTGATCTAAGTTATTGATCAACAAATGAGCTAGACTGTCACAAAAATGCCCCCACATCCACTCTTTCTACTTTTCATGGCCTCCCACAAATTCTTGTCTCCTGGGTAGACACAGGCACACGAGAAGCCAAGAAGTAAACCAGACTGAAAAAAAAGAAAAAAATCAGGTCAACCAAGTACTCCTCAAACCTCACACCTTCCCCCCAGGCAAGCTGTCACTGGGATCATGTTCCCAACTCGGTTCCCCACGAACTCCCACTGGCACTCAAGAAGGGACAGTGCAGGTGACAAACAAACAAGTAGGCAATGGGAATACCATTTGGGCTGGCAGCACCAAACTATGCAGGTTCTGATGGTTAACTTCAGCTGGAACTTCTCCAGTTTGTCCACTTGTAAGACCTTGTCTCTAGCTGTTTATTCAAATGTTTTGACAGATTTTAACCTGAAGCTTGATTTTCCACTGAGGAACTGTCCTAGTGTCTGTTTCTTGTCCATGTTAATATAGTGCAGCCTCTCCACTGAAGATTTGCAGCACCTTAAACTGACAGGGAAGTATTACATGGAGTGATGAGAAGAGAAAGAAAAAAATGGAGTGTGTCAGGGCATACTTTTAACATCTCCAACAAAATTTAGCCAGCAAATAAGCATCACAGCTTATGAATTTCCAGCAGACTTTGGCAGATTGCTCTGCTAAAACATAAAAAGTTCTAGGAACAATTAGTGTATATTCCCTGCAGCTGCTGTACAGGTACAGATTTGGTCTGCAGCAGGTCATGAAGCAACAGCAAAGAGATGAATAAACTTCAGTGTAAGGAAACAGAAAAAGGCTCCTTTTGCCCTAAGAATAAAATGAGCAAAAGAAAGGACACAGAGAGGGAAGAGAGCTGGAGTCTGAAGCAGAAACCTGGATCTCAGAGAAGACAGTGAGAAAAAGAGGAAAAGAAAAGCTGTGACCTGAAGCTAGTAAGGTAGATAGGCAAGAGATACCCACTCAAACGAGGGACATAAGTTGGCAATAATTTGCTATTTGCTAGAGAAAAAGTGGAATAAGAATCAAACAGCCTTTAACATCCTGGTGTAACCTCACTGGCATTTATTCACATGAAGAAGGGCAATAATGATTATAGGTACAAAGATGAGAAGGGAGAGATCAGATTCTTTCACAGTTTGATGGAGAAGAGAGGTGTAGAGAAAACAGAGTAAGAAACTAGAGACAGATTTAAAACACAGGAACTGCTCAAGAACAGAGGTGAAAGAAGCCTAAAAGACACAAACCTGCTGCCCCCCTCAGCTATTTACTATTTACACAAAGCAGCCCTGAACGAGCAAGAAATACTCTAAGGTCTCAAGACAAACAGGCTTATATCTCTACAACTGGATCAGCTAATGAATCAATTCACAGTCCTCAAATTAGGTTCAGCATGTGATTCAAACGCTGCAGTGAGGGAGGAAAGTGGAAGCACTTAGGCTGGCACTGCTTCCCAGTTCCCCATGTCCAGCCCCATTCTGTAGAGGACTGTCAGCTGTCCTCTAGACTTGGACAATACAGCTGCAGGCATCTTTACCTTTTCAAAGTCCCTAAACTTCAGGTAACTCCAAAGAGTATCAGAAGCACATCAGAAAAAAAGTCGTTTTTAACACTAGCATTGTCCAGCTTCTGAACACTTTATTTTTACTGAAGCAGCAAGCTGTAGTGTATATATTCATATACTTCATACATTTGTGATTGCAATGCCTGTCAGCACTACCAGATTTATCTTGGCTCTAGTCTGACAGATTATATTATTTATGTAAAGTGACAGTAAGGCATTGATAATAAATCTTCATATCATAGCAAGAGAAAGATTCCCAGACACCAAACTTGTGTCACTGAAAGTCCAAGTACAAAGTAGAAGACAAATAATATTTATATGTCCTTCTGGTAGTTATTTCTACAGAAATAATTTTGAACAACTACTTTCACTCAACGTAAATAACCCACCAAAGGACAGTCTTGTAAATTGTCAGTGCAAGTTTAGCTGCTCATGAACTACATGGAATTTGTTGCAAAAATGAACCCCATCACTTTTGCACTACACAGAACACAGTTACAGAACTATTTAATCACTAAGAAATCTGAGTTGGCACTTCACAGTTATCCTGAGCCATGTTCTGCAGGAAGCACAGCTGACTAGTTAAATTAGCAATGGGGTCCAGTATTACCAGCCCTCCACTTCCAAACTGCTGAATCTTGTATGTACGTAAGGAGAAAAAAAAAAGTTAAACCAGCAAAGTGAGTTTGGCTAACAAGAACCTTATTACCTACAAAGTTTCAGTTCAAAAGATACTTTTATTAGAATAATCTGTTCACATTGGTAGTCACAGTTCACGAGGATGTGTTTGTGAAACACTGCATCCAGGTAAACAACTACAGTAATTTCACACTGATAAGCCACACCTATTTCACTGAAGAATAGAGCCAA
>VRYO01002355.1:5909844-5931904 GCA_009812075.1 Sialia sialis
TGGCTTATTTATGGACAAATTCTGTGGACCTTCCAACAACCCGGAAGTGTTGCTTATAACCAGGTGTGGCTTATAAGTGTGAAATTTCTGTAAATTTCATTCAATATATATATCACTTGTTAGATAATATCTCTATTATAACAAAAAGGATTTAAACAGATATGTCTCAATGGAACCTCAGGCAAGATGCATAAATTCCTCAAATTCAGCAGAACATGGTACTTTCCTAGTGAGGCAGAACAAAAAGTGTCACAATACCACAAAGCAATAGGAACAACCAATGCAAGAAAAAAAAAATTTAAAAATATAATATATAAACCCTAACCCTAGATGACTTAGTCTTCTTCAGTAGACCACAGATGTTTCTAAGTGGGTAACACTCAATGTCTGTGAAAGCTCACATTATATAATCTTTATCTGAAGGACTTCTCTTAATTCCCTTATCTTCTCCCTCCTCCTAGAAGATGAAAATAGGGAATTAAGGGAAATTTGTGACCCAACTCCACCACCTTCCTCTAAATATCCTCACAACTGTTCCTGTACTTTTCCATGGAATAGGGCATCAGGAGAAAGAAAGGATCTCCTGGATTGCCCCTGTACTCAGCACTGCACTACTGGTCATCAAATGGCATTTGGAAGATGGAATTTTCTACAAATAAATCCATAATAAGGGTTTCAACCAACATTAATACCTCAAAAGAGCTGCAGATTTTAATTCTGACCTGGAGGGAGACTATTTCCCCAGGCTGGCAAAGCCACAGCCATGCAGCAACTAGAGAGACACCACACATGTAATAAAGATCTAAAGATGAGAATCAAATCAGTCTCTTAAGCAAGAAGGTGAGAGAAATCTGACAAAGTACCCAGTCATTCTGACTGGCCAAAATATAAAAAGTAATAAAAGTCAAGTCAATAAAATCAAAGAAACTCCACTGCCCCCAAACCAGCACCATCCTGATATGACGTAGCTCAGAATTTATTAACTTCTCATAGCATCTTCAGTATGAAAATAGACCAAACCCATGTACAAGATATCCTTAAGGATATCTAAAGAGGCAGAGGCATGTCTTCTCACATCCTCAATCCAACAGCTGGGGATGTTAGGTGAGTAGGAGGGGAGGGAACTGCAGAAACTGATTAAGTCCAAATATTCTTCTTAAACCATACAGCACATGCTGCCGACACGATAAAGGCCACTTGCAAGCCATTAGTTTTCCCCAGTGGGGTATTTCCTATATTCTTATGCTTTAGGCTAGGCTTGACATGTATCTAAAAATTGGCAAGCATGGGCAGGTTTTAAAATTTGCTTGGTCATATGCACCTAATTAGTGTATATAACCAAGCCCTCACAAATCATGCCTGACAGTAACATCTTATTGCTAGCAAGCATAAACAGTCTTTGCAAGACTGCTGACATGTTTCACAGATCACACTGAGACCACATCTCATTTTTAAAGAAAAATCATTAAGGACATTAAATATACAGCTCATGGTTTATAACTCAAAAGATAGCTAGTTCCATTAAATCTCTCACTGTGCACATGTGGCAGGCAGAAAAACACATTAAAAGCATAATGAACACAAAAGTTTAAATAATCATACATCATCTTGAAACAGGCCCCTAAGAACAGCTTTTATGTGAATTTTGAGGAAGTAGCAATAACTATGAAATGCCTTCCCCCATCCTGTTCTTCAGTATAAATATGGGTAGTTCTTTAAAGGAGGCACTTTAATCATGCTCATGTCTGACATGTTACAAAATGCTGGCATATCAAGACACACATCTTAAAACAAATACACAAGTGGAATTATAAGGAAAGAGAACAAAACATCATTGTGTCCTGACACACATCTGTTGTGTCCCACATATGGAATCTTGTGTGCACTCCAGGATCTCCTGCCTCCTTGTTCTGCAGTCTTAAAGAGAATCAAGAAAGTATGAATTCAGGTGATCAAAGGTAAAGAACAGTTTCATTTCAAAAAGCAGGTTGGAAGTGAAAGATCTTTAGCCTGAAAAAGAACGGTGAAGAGGGGAACTCAATAAAAACACAAGCAGCACAGACAGAATTGCTCCCTGCCTTGTCCAGAGGAGGGACTCTGGAAGTTTTACATTTAATCAGCAGGTGTCAGAACCAATTCTTTTGCTTGTCTTGAGCTTTTGTTTGGTTGTTTTTAAATGTACTATTATCTGTTGTAAACAGAACATCCACTTAAAGGCATACTTGTTGATACAGAAAAGCACTGATGTGAAAAGCTTCTGTGGGCTCAAGGAGCACCTGGAGTAAAGTCAACTGAAAGCCATTAAAGAAAATGAAATAACACACACACACACCCCCCATCATTTGGGAAAAGTCCACAAGCTGCTGCCAACAGCCTGTCAGCATGTAGTGACACTTTGCATTTCTTTGCTTAGAAGGAGGTTGTCAAGTAGATCCTGTAATTTGACAGAGCCTTGGATGGTAAGGGCATAAACAGAAAGAAAAGAAGGCCAACCAAAAAAACAAAGAGGTACTGGAAGACCAGAAGAGTGCCCCTAGCCAGGTGCATGTTGCTATGATTGCCCTTTCGCAAACATGATGAGTCTGGGGATCCTGCAAATGCCTGTGGGTGGGTTTTCCAACTGAAGTCCCGAGCTGGCCAAGGAGTGAGCAGCAGGTACAGGCTGACACACCAGATATTTCTCCTAAATGTGGTCTGTGGAATGCAAAGATGAAGGAACAAAGTGGAATAGAAATCTCCCAAGCCATTTCCATTAGGTGGTTCGAGGACAAATCAGCTGGATGTTGTGCAACAAGCTCCCTACAGATGAATCAATCAGGGCAGCTCGCACCATCAAGGATAAAAGAAGAAACTTCTTGGGGCAGGACTCACTGGGTACTACTGTCTTCTTGCAGGAATAGACATGATGTGGCTCAAGGGCAGCCTTGACCTGAAAAGAACTGGGGAGAAGGGTGTGTCAGGAGAAGATGTGATGGATCATTTCTCATCATGTACTATGTGTGAGGTTTCCAACATACAGAATCACAGAATGACTAGGTTGGAAGAGACCTTCAAGATCAAGTCCAACCCATGCCCTAACATCTCCATTAGACCATGGCACCAAGTGCGACATCCAGAATTTCTTAAACACATCCAGGGATGGTGACTCCACCACCTCCCTGGGCAGACCATTCCAGTACTTTATCACTCTTTCCATGAAAAACTTCTTCCTAATATCCAAACTTTATCTCCCCTGGTGCAGCTTGAGACTGTGTCCTCTCGTTCTGTCGCTTGCTGCCTGGAGACCAATCCCCACCTGGCTCCAATCACCTTTCAGGGAGTTGTAGAGAGTGATAAGGTCACCCCTGAGTCTCCTTTTTTCCAGGCTGAACAACCTCAGCTGTTCCTCGCAGGGCTTGTGTTCCAAGCCCCTCACCAGCCTTGGACATGCTCAAGCATCTCAACATCCTTCCTAAACTGAGGAGCCAGAACTGGACACAGCACTCAAGGTGTGGCCTTACTAGTGCTGAGTACAGGGGAAGAGTGACCTCCCTGCTCCTGCTGGCCTATTCCTGTTAGTATTCCTATACACTGTTCCTGATACAGGCCAGGGGACATTTGCCTTCTTGGCCACCAGGGCACACTGCTGGCTCATGTTCAGTCAGCTGTCGACCAGCACCCCCAGATCCCTTTCTGCCTGGGCACTGTCCAGCCACACCGTCCCCAGCCTGTAACACTGCAGGGGGTTATTGTGGCCAAAATGGAGGACTCAACACTTGGACTTGTTAAACTGATCCTATTAGATTCTGCCCATCCATCCAACCAGCCCAGGTCTCTCTGCAGAGCTCTCCTACTTTCCAACAGGTTGACACATGCTCGCAGCTTAGTGTCATCTGCAAATTTACTAATGAAGGACTCAGTACCCTCATCCATGTCATCAATGAAAATATTGAACAGAACAGGCCCTGGCACTCTCCAATCATCTACTGCCATATCAGTGGGGTACAGGGTGCAAGTTCAGTGGCTGTGCAGCATGGGCTCTTCAATGAGATTGTTGAGAATGCCATATAGGGCTAATCAGACATTTTGTCTGACCAGCTACTGATATTCTACTCTTACATTATTTCAATACTCCACATATATAGCATAAGCCAAGTAATCATGGAGTAAAGCAGCAACTTACAGGCTCAAAGTAAAACCAGAGACCATCCATCTGTCATATAAGATGAGGATTTGAAAATTTCATTAATTTTCTGAAACTGCTAGCTAAGAATTTCAAAGAGTTTCATTACTACAAAGAGCCTTTTTATGCTGTTAATCCAGATTAGTAGTGACTGTTCAATTTAGAGTTTGCCTAAATCTTTAGTTCTACCTGATGCAATACAACAGAATAATTCTTCCTTTCTTTGAAGCATAGCCCTGCTCTCTGAAAATTCTCTGCTCCTTCCCCTACTTCCTGCTCCAAATTCATGGTTCATTGTGCTTTTACTGCTTTACAGCCCATCCACAGACATTGCAAAAAGGAAAGTATTTCAGAGCTCCTCTATAGATTTTTACTCCATTATTTGTTTGTAGTGATTTGATCACCTGCTGGCCCAATCACATGGAGGAAAAAATTCATTAATCTTAAAGATCTTCATAATTTTCATAACCAATAACCAGAGAGAAATCAGCAGCTCTTCTTGGATAAGACAAATAAAAGCATTTTATCACAAAACACTTTACAACTTTTAGTTTTACGGGCTGCCTTTCATCTGACTTGAGCAACACAGTGTTAGAGAGAACCATAACTGTAGGCAGCCCTTTATCAACCAATTTGCTACACTGAGGTGGTCTGAGCTCAGTCTGAGTCCAGCTGTTAATTTAAACTACCTCCCTCAGCACACAAACATTGAACCCTTCCCAAGAGGGGACATTCTCAAGTGTCCACTACCATTAACATGGCATTCCTGGCAGCTGAAACAAATTGCACTGAGGTAGCCAGGAGCTGCCCACCTGCTGGGCTCTGCTGAGCTACAAAAGCAGCCCAGACCACTCCAAACCATGTGTTCAAAGAAGTCCTCATACCTCAGGGTGTGCCTGGGAACACAAGGCAGAAGGCACAAACTCAGCATCACTGACACTCCAGCAAGCAAGGAAACCCTCAGAGAATTCGATTTTGAGCTTCTTGCTTCTGTTGTCTGGCAGTTTAGATGAAACTCAACTTCACAAAGCATATGTGTCAATACCCACCATATTGGGCCTCACATCAGTGGAACTTCTAGCAACTATTAGTGCTCTCCTGAAAGCTGTGCTCTGTGGGCTGCATAACAAGATTCTTGGTATTTTTTAAGGAACCAACATTTACACTTCTCTATCCAGCCAGAAAAACATCCAACTGGAAAGTCAAAGTAATTGTCCTTCCTGGAAAAAAAAATAATTCTCTGTATTTACCCAATTTACCGTGCAAGCCTGCTTATTAACAAGATCATCTCATTTCCTCCAAATCACAGAATATTTCAGTACTAATGGATTAAAGGAGGTTAAAGTAAAAAAAATTTCCTTATGGCAGAGAGATATTGAATGCTTAACATGAAAATTTTGACATTTATGTGTTAAATGAAACAAAGTAAATTGTTGTATTTGTACCGCAGCAACACACTGCCCATTATGCAAGATGTGCTGGAGAGTGGGTGGGGTGAAGAGGAAGTCCTGGGCTCAGCTTTCATTTGGAAACATCTGTCCCTAGGGAAGGGAAGAACGTCAATAAGGCTTCTCTCACAAGTTTATTTTGCATTTTCCTTTCGCAGTTAATTGCACTGCTGATCTAACCATAAGTAGCAATTCTATAGAAATTATACTGTTATCTCCACCAAGACTCTTAATATTATTACTTTGACAGGGAAATTACGTTTCTGTCAAATGTACATGTGGGTAGTTACAAATAGGTAGAATTAGAATGATTGAAGTTCCTTATTTCTAAGAAGAAAGAGAAGTGGTATATTCTAAGCAATAGGGAGTGTGCAATTAAGCAGAGACTCTCTCCTCAGCAGCACACCAAATAAAGAATTATCCTTTTAGCACTGTCTGTGACTTTCAGTGAAACCTACTATTATGGTGTCCCCATAGTCTTCAACTCACAGCAGTCACAAAGCTGTAACAGAGTGTGCATCTCGCTGTTAGTCAAGAATGGCAGGTAAAGACTGGTAAATTCACAGGGTGCCAAAGACAACATTTTAAAAGAAAATAGATTGCTCTTAAAATTAAAATAACAAATGAACAAAAAACAATCAACAAAGCAAACAGAAAAACAAACAAACAAAAAACCCCAGCAAAACCCTCTTAGAATTACTTTCAACACTTGAGGCAAGAAATGTTTTCCCTTGTTTTTTTTTTTTTGTTTTGTTGGTTTATTTGTTTGGGGTTTTTTTGTGTTTTTGTTGTTGTGTTTTTGTATTTTTCCTTAGGGAATAAAGAAAACTAAAGAGACCTTTCCTTAAGCAGACTGGACAGTTTACCCACCAGCTGTAGCTTTCTCTCTCTCCTCTGAAACAAATACACCCATGAAACAAACTAATTAGCCCTCCAAACATTTAATTGTCTACACAAACATGAGTAAGTCAAGAGCAGATAAGGGGTAAAGCTTTGCTTGGCCCGTTTTTCTCTTGGCTCTAAATATTGTAACTGATGCCACAAGTACATTCTGGACAGCTGGAGCAGTTCACCACAAACACTTCAACTGCCAAATTCAGCTGGTCAAACGTAAGTTGAAGGACAACAGTAGTTTTGCTTCTTTTAAACAATCTCAAAGGGAATGCAATATTTCAGTTGGAAGACACCTACACCAATCTAGTCCAGCTGCCTGACCACTTCAGGGCTGACCAAAAGCTAGGGAATGTTGTTACAGGCATTGTCCAAATGCCTCCAAAACACTGTTAGGCTCAGGCCATTGACCATCTCTCCAAGATTGCTCCAGTGTTTGATCATCCTCTCAGTAAAGAAATACTTCCTAATGTCCAGACTAAACTTCCACAGCACAGCTTTAACCACTGCCATGCATCCAACCACTGCACCTGAGGGAGAAGAGATAAGCACCTCTCTCTCAACTTCCTCTCCCCTGAAGGCTGAGAGAGCAGTGAGGTGACCCCTCACACGCCTTCTCTGCGAGACAGATGGACAGAGTCCTCAGCTGCTCTTCACAGGACATCCCTTTCAGCCCTGTCACTGGCTCTGTTGCCCTCCTCTGGCTGCATCCAAGGGCCTTCACAATCTTCTTGATTTCTGGGGCTCAGAACTCAGGGTGAGGCCACAACAACGCAGAATACAGCAGGAGAGCAGGGTGTCTACTGTTTCTAAAAATCTTTAGAAACATTAGAAGTTTCCACACATGCTTGTGGGCTGTTGGGGGAGTTACTATGGGTCATCTTTGGGGAAAAATATTAGGAAATAGCCAATTGTTGCATCTGCTCTCAGAAGCTATCCCTTCTGCTTTATTCCTCTCTTCTCTCTTTCACAACTATTGAGTAAGGAAAGTCAAACAATGAAACCATATAATGATGTGAAGGATTCTGTTCATGATTCCTTCAATGACTTATTTCTCAGTGCTGCCACAGGAAGGTAGGAGAGGGTGATGACAGCAGACAGAAATACATGTGTCATTTGCTTCCCAGCAGCTTTCTGGCATCTCCTTCCAAGAGCTGTCCGATTCTTTGCCAGAATTTTCCCTTGCCCAGTATAAAAGGTTCTGCTTAGTTCAGTAAGAAAGATATAAAATACCTTCAACAGTTTGTAAACTGCATTCTCAAGGTCAAGCTATCAGAAAACTGTTGCTGAGTAGGTAAAGTAATTATGTGAACAGTTTGGAGTAATACAGAGTTTAGGATGACAGTAGTTTCAGGTAACTAATGTCATTAACTTCAACGAAAAATGACTGCCTGGGGAAGTTAACCATACTCAAGATCCCAAAAGTTAGCTGCAGATGATGTATGGCCTTAGTAAGGACAAGAAGAATGTTTACACGTTCATTTACACTCAGTAAAGACTACAATACAGTCAAAATACACCAACTGCTATTATTTTTTTCCTTCTCCTTATCAGAAGTTTTCCCCCATGCCTTCTCCTCCTGCCCCAAAGAACACCATTTCTCTTGATTACTTTGCTAAAAAGGAGCTTCTTACTAGAATATCTATTCCTTCCACTGGCTACTGCAGTCTCTAAATACTTGTAAGGAGTTATACCTTAGACAAGTCAGGAAATACCAAATGAAAAAACTCAAGAAACTACCATAGAGCTAAAGTGATTGATTCATGATTAAATGAAGGAATAGAAGAATAAATTACTTACAGTGTAGCTATTTCCTAACTTAAGTCTGAAATGCAACAAAGAGGGAGAGCAACATAAATGCTGTCACCAAAAGAACTTCTGGAGACAGATTAACACAAAACAAGGCAAACAAGTTCACAAACTCAACAAACAATCAGGGGTAAGTTATCGATGTTTTAAATTAAAATTCTGGTGCAATCTATGCAGCCATTAGTGTCTTTGAAAGTAGATACACATTTACATGGAGGGGAATTTGGTATTACATTATCATTCTGAAAAGAACCAAGGTGAAATTTAAAAAGTAATAAACATTTGTAATAGATAAGGAAAGCAATCATACCTATCCTACTCACTAAGCAAAATTCAGTACTTTACCAAACAAAACTCCTAAGAAGTAACTTAGTCTTTGAAAGACTATGAAAGACTTTGCAACTTTCAAGGCACAATCTTGCTTGGAATTTCTTATAACTCATTCTACAAACAGCTGTAACTTTTTTTTTTTACATTAAACAGGGTATTACATTTGATAGGAAACCAGTGTGACTTGGATTCCCTTTTTCCCAATGATTTTCTTTTAATGAATCATTGACCACATTCAAAAAAGCAGTAGCAAAACACAAGGTTCTCGACAGACTTTCTATCCTGGATGCAGGGTATCAATGGGAAAATAGTATTACTATCACCCTCAGCTACAACAGTCTGAAGTCTAAGTCTTGGTTTATTTTTGCTACAATAAATGGATACACACCCTTGAAAAACAGGCAAGACTTTGAATACACAAGACCTAAGTGAACATAAAAATAATAGCTTTGATGGGATGCTTCCGTGTGCCTCTGCACAACACTGCAGTTAAAATTACCTCCACAGTTTTTAATAACCTTCATAAATGCCTGGGATTGCTGCTGACAAACAGCTGAAGTCCCTCCCTAGCACTAGTGTGCTTACACTAGATGCCCAAGAATGCACTCCAAAGAATGAGAAAGTGCAGTGAGCTCTTTGAGCTTAGTGCTGTACTTTACTACATAAAAGGTTAGACCAAAGTTTAATATCTATGTTTGCAGAAGCATTGCTTAGTCTTTAAAATAATTACTACTACCAGTGTTCATCCTGTTGCATCTGCTACAAATAATGCTTCTTAAAAAAACAGCATCTTTTTGTATTTGAAAAAAGAGTGGCTACACACATACACACAAGAAAATTTGCAGCAGACTAAACAGCAGCAGCAGGAAAAGATAACATTCTCCCTACATGCTCAATTTAGCACTGCTTAAGTGTGAGGAGCGAGGTGTATGCTTGTTTTCAGAACAGACAAGGCAGCCTCATCTCTCACCTGTGCATGGAACACAAAGTTAGACACTTGATAAACTTATGGGTGACCATAAAACTGATGGGTTTGAGATTATACCATGGAGATACAGTGGCAGCAGGAAACCGACACGCTGCTTTTTCTCACACTTCCACTAACTAACAGTATTTAAACTCTGTTAGCCATCAATGAGCAGCACTATATGATTAGGTCAGATTTGAAATAATTTTATAATAATAAAATTTAAAAGGTGCTTCTCAGGTAGCATCCAGGAAACATTGAGCTCAAGTAAGTGCATGTATTTACACTGCAAAAAATCCCAAAATCCCAGTACGAACTGCTCTGTCTTTACTGCTGTTTGTGCAAAGAGGCTCCACGGAAATTTTCAGGGATGCACTTTAGAACAGGCAAACACACTTCCATTTGCTATTCCTATTCTAATACAAAACTAAGAATCTTTGCATAAATATGGTTTTAAACCTTTTCAAACTACATGGGACCACTGACCAATACTGCTTTTGTATAGTCACGTAATTGTAAAGACTATGCAACAAAATTATGATGGCGCAGCTATGGCAAACCCTACCAGGTGTGTGGTTTTGTTCCAGGTATTGTTACTATAATAACCTATTCCTGCTCTCGTTCCCTCACTGCCACACTAATGAAGTCTAGGTACATGCTATTGCCAAAACTTCTTTTCAATAACATAAGGGAGTTTAATTCCTGCCCAGAACGCCCATGTAGTTCCCTCAGTTCATTTTTAAACTTTCATCAGACAATGCGGAATTATTTATTTCTTTAAAATTATATTCTCCCAGGTAGACAGTGCATACTCACCGCACATTCCCTAGTCAAAATTACCTAAAGAACAAAAGCCAGAGACCAAACACATTATAAGAATTATTAAACGATCAAAGGCAGTGCAAGCAACTAAAGTTTCAAGCCAGCGGTGTGGCAAAACAGCTCACCCTCCCCTTGCTGCAGCTGCTCCGAGCATCCCTGCGGGGCGGCGGGTCCCTGCCGAACGCGTGCAACCTGGGGCAGCGGGGTTCATTCCCCCGGGCCCGCCTCGAGCACAGAGGCAATTCAAGCAGCAGGCTGCCTTCCGCAAAAAGCCACCCAGGCAGGGAGAGGGGCCAGGGCCGCCTCCTGCCCCGCCGGGAGGGGCTCAGCTCCTCGGGACAACCCCCTGGGCTGCAGGAAATCCGCAAGAGGTGATTTACGGGCAGGGCTCATTCCCATCCCACTGAGCTGACAGTTCAGCTGAAAAGTATTAATCTGGACCCTGAGAGTTTGTTAAATAAAGAACTTTACCCTTAGGCTAAATTAAAAAAAAAAAAAAATGGGGTGGGGGGTGTTGCACAAGCTTATCAGTACCCACTTGCTGCAGAATATGCCCTTGCAAGAGCTGTGTGTGAAGAGCTACTACTATTTATATCTGTAACACTTCCAAGTTGCTGCAAAGCTCTAGACAAGTTTAATATGTGAAAATTATCTGCTTAAAAACCCAATGCCCCTATCTTTTGGCCAGCTTTTCCTCCTATGTTGGAGAAGCCTCAACTTCATTCACACTTTTTAAAGTGTTTTCTAAAGCTCTTGAAATAGGAGTGGAGAGAAATAAATATTATTGTATAAGGAGCTGACCCAAAGGCCTGTATGACCTGTACTTAGGCATCAGTTTAACATGCAGCACCATGGCATCTAGATGGGAAGCAGAAACATAAAACCTGTGAACTTTTTTGAAGTTAACAAAGTTCAAGCAGATGACTTTATACTGACAATACAATCATACTTTACTTGAAACAATTATTTGCAGTTTACTTATTTAATCTTTTCATAATTACTTAAGATATTCATCTCAACATTCACAGAAACAAACATGTGCAGTACTCACTCACTCAAACAGTTCCAGCAAAAGCAACAAACTCACAACTAAAGACTTCCAACACGACTAAGACTGCTTGGATCCAGAATCCTTCTCTACTTACTACTCAGCAGTTGTCAGGCACAAAAACGTTTTCCTATTAACGTAATTGCTTAACACATGCTATCCCACTCCCTGGTCTCTTGACCTTTCTTTCCTTTGGTTTGCTGACAGTTCCTCTTTTTCCAGAGAGCACTTGCACTTATACACAATGCACTACAGTGGCAGGTCCCAAAGACTTCGAGGTTTCTTCAAGAAACAGAGTAACTTTCCACACCACAGGTATGGGAACACCAAGCATCACTGAGAAGAGTATCTTCACTATCAGCTGTTCTACCTCAGCAGTCTAAGTACACAAAATACATGCTGTGCTTCAGTTTGGATTCTTTCTACCTTTCCAGCATAAGCTATTCTTAGGCTGTAGAACTCAAATGCCAGTTTCACCCAGTAAATAACTGACTTACAGTCATGGGTTGGATGGAGTTGAGGTATTTTTACCCTCCACTAAGTTTTGATTTTTTTTTTTTCTTTTTAAATAAATAGTCTAAGTGGTAAGAGTGGCTAGCTGAATTGATTTTGTGTTCCTACTTTTAAATACCTAAGTGTGGAAAACATTTTATAGGCTTCTAAGCAATATGATCACTGATAGCATATTAACACTCAGAATATTACAATGTAAGCATTCAGCTGCAGTTAAAATATTTTAAGAGTAAGCTTTTCCTATGCAGATTACTATTTGAAAAGTATGAAAGCATGGCTTCTGTGTACAATGTATAGCCTACAACAGTTTGCATACCTGAAGTGCAACTAATGTATACTATCAAAACTTGCCTTCCCACGTAGTTACTGTAAAATCTCCCAAACTTTTAATCAGTAAAGCAAACAGCATAGGGGGAGGAAAAAAAATCAGAATATTAGTTTAAATTTTAATCCACACAGCTCCCTCCCTGCCCTGTAGTGAAATGAATAATGAATGAGCTAGGCCATGATTGCTTTCAATAAGTATGTCAGAAATCTTCAAAACAATGAGATGAGGGTAAAACAGACATCAAAGGTCTTCCTAACAATGCCACATGCTTATACAACCACATACTATGCATCTTTTTCATGCATCAGCATACCAGAAACCGCATAACCACAAGTACCAAAGGTACTTGAGTTTTATGTTACGAAACTTAATATGCAAACAAAAATTAACCGAGAATTTTAAGTATTTGGGTCTGGAATCCGAGAATTTAAGCCCAACCTTCATCATGCGTCTGGGCAGAACCAGGGTTTTCAGACTGGAGTGTCACCTTACACCTCCCGTCAACTCCGTCACGCAGCGGCAGCTCACCCAAAGCGTCAGTAACTCCAAGAGACTTTTCAACAAACTGAGAGTCTAGGGTTTTGCTGTCATCGTCCTCCCACGCCTCTCTGGCCGTTTGGTTCTCGTGCCCAGCTGCTCCCCTGAGCGCTGCCCGGGGCAGGACCCCGCAGGAAGGCGCCTGCGGAGCGCGCCCCAGCTGCCAGGGCCGGCATCGGCACCGCGATGGGATCGCTGCCCGCCCGCAGTCCCTCTCCACAGCAGGAGCGCAGCCCCGCGGCTGCCTCTGCTCATCAGGTGTTTCGCGTCTCTCCGCAAACGCGGTTGTTCCCCGTGCAGCCCGCCCTCCAGTAACTCCAGACATTCAGACACTTCTCAAAAAATTCCTTCCCCCACTTTTAAGGAGCCCCTCACTTCAAAAGGCTTCTCCCACCTCTTTTCCTTGGTGGAATTCCCAAGCCGTCCGTTCAAAGGGACTCGCCGCCACACGCCCAGCTGGCATCTACAGCGGGGGCACGGGCTTACCTTTGCCTCCCCCGCGTCGGGCTCCTCCTCGTAGTAGCCCTGGCCGGACTCGTAGGCGGCAGCAGCGGCCGGCTGCCGGGGTCCCAGGAGCACGGCGCCGGCAGCCAGGCAGCAGCTCAGGGAGAGCACCTCCAGCAAGTGCATGGCGCGGGGATGGCACAGCGGGCGCGGAGCGGGGCCGCGGGGCACTCGGAGGAATGCGGCCGAAATTATGAGGCTCCTTCTTTTCTTCTCCCCCCGCTTCTTTCGGTGTCCTCTCCCCCCTCCCTCCCCTCGCAATATCCAAGGCAGTAAAATCCGTGGGATGGAGAAGATGCGGTAGCAGCAGCTCCTATGCGCCTGCAGGGGAGTTCTCAACTTTCCCAGCCGCTTTGCAAATTCTCACCAAAGTTATCCAGAGTTTGCCAGGTAAAAAACCCACCAGGAAACCGGACATCCGAGGCTGCGCTCACTCAGGAGCAGGGGAGGTGGAAAGCTCAGAGGAGAGGAGGAGGAGGGAAGGGAAGGAGGGAGAGAGCCCGGGAGCAGCAGAGCGGGACGGAGCGGCGGTCGCAGCCGGGGAGATCCCTCTCGGCGGGCCGTGCGGTGCCGGGGGCTCGGTGCCGAGGGGCCCCGCTGCGCTGCGCTCCGCCCGCCGCGCTGTGCGGACGCCTGTCAGCGGCGGCGCGGCCGGGGGGTGCGCGGCGCCTGGGGCTGCGCGGCGGCGGCGGCGGCGGCGCATGGCGAAAGCGCCCTCTGCCTGCGCCTCTGCGCGCAGAGAGGGGCCGGGGCCGCCTTCCTCCTCCTCCTCCGCCGCCTCTGCCTCCTCCTCCAGCCGCTGCCGCTGCGGCGCCGCCGGCCCTGGCGCCCCGGGCAGCGATCGCCCCGCAGCGCGGGCTGCAGGCCGCGGCTCCGCCGGGAAGGGCAGGCGGGAGCGCCCGGCACCGTGGAGTGGGGCTCGTCCAGCGCCGAGCTCCGGCTCCGCGAGGATGAAGCCCGCGGCAGGTCCCAGCCCCGAGGAAAAAGCGAAGTGCCCGGCTCGTTTCATTTGGCTCGGAAGCCAAGGGGTGAAGTTCGGTAAAACTCTCACAGAGAAATCATACAAGAAAACTTTTGTGAATCCTAATCAGTTACTTGTTGAGCAATGTTGGCAGCTTCACTTAAGAGAGTACACAGCTATTTTTGGCCGCAGAAAAAAGGATTTTGCCGTGTTAGAAACAGTAATCAAAAGAGCACCATAATTATTTGTAGCCTTTCTATCAACGATATTTTGGAGCCTTCTTCGAAGAGAAGTAACACTCCATTCAGAGCCCTGAATAAAACTTGAGCACAGATCCTGCGTTCCAGTTACACTGTGATTAAAAGTTATAAAAGAATGCACATTACTATCAAAGTAACACTCTACAGCCTGAGCAAAAGGAAAATGTTGTATTCCCTATACTCTTCTTTTTTGCTTGATTATTGAACCTTGTGTAAATATTTCAAAAGCTTTTAATTTGTTTTCTGCATCACTTGTGTACATCTTTTGGTAATTAGATTGTATGGGACCCAGCTGTGGGCGCAGATCCTTGACTGCCTTGACTAGATGCTGCTAGTATGCTCATGTTACACTGCTCTTATTCTTTGGGAATCCCATTATCTTATTATTCTGGGAGCAACATTCTGGAACTTATACATAAAGGTGGCTCTACCAAGCTCTCAGGTACCTCCTGGGGTTTTGTTTTTAAATTTATTTTTTATCATTTCCAAAATGGTATTTCAGCAATCTGCTGAAATATTTTGATGATAGAAAGTAATCACTTCATTTGCAATTAGAATGAAATCTTAGGTTTAAATAGAGCCTTATTTTAAGAGGCTGTATAGTCATTAAAAAATTATTTAAGCACTAACATTGTTCTGAATACTTTCAAAATGGAGTAAAGCAATGAAGTAAAGATGGGCTAGAAGTTAAGCAGAACAGCTATGAAGATACAAAATAGCATACATAAATTAAAAAGGCCATTGTTCTTCACAGGACCCTTACAGCGCTTCAGATCAAAGCATAGGATTAAAGACTAAAGGGAGCATAGCCCAGGATGCAAAATCCATCTAAACAGAAATACAGCATTTCAGTTTAAACATATTAAAAATTTCTCAAAAGCATCACAAGCTGTTGTAGAGAGGAAGTTCTTTTGCAGCACTTTATTAAAATCTGCCTGAAAAATCATGCACATTTATTTCAATGAGTGAGTGCTGTGCAAGGAGAAGCTGCGGAACTAAATCACAAAACAGGATGAAACATACCACTCCTGCTGTGCCATCATAATATCAGCTGGCTTCATTATTTATTTCCCCAGTTCTCCAGCACTTTCATTCTTCCCCCCACAATTCATAGAACATCCATCATGGGATCAAAGGCTTCTATGTAATACAGCATTTCCACCAACTGCCTGTATAGCAAGTTTAAAGTGTCATAATTGAAAGTTAGTAATCATGGTCATGGTGGCTCAAGTCTCAGGCTAATCAGTTTTAACAAGAAACTTCTTGAAATCTGTGATAGATTCTGTGTACAAAATATAAATATTTCACTGGCTCTGGGACACTAAAGTTTTCCTTAATTTAGACTGTATTTGTCTCCATCTCATAAAAGATAGCTAATTTAAAGGTTTACAAATTAAAATACATCTTGTACTTTCTCCGCCACTTAATGGTTAATATTTCTCCTCTTGTTTTCAAATTAAGTAGAAACCAGCCTAAATGACAATTAATTTAAAATTCTAAGTGACACTGTGTACACTAACAATGAGCTGACCTTATAAACACAGATGACTAAAGAGATACCCTAATAATGTAAAGACACTGGTCTGGATCCTGACAACAACAGCTACTGTTAAAAAATAAAAAAAACTACTTTATGTTGGAAGTAAGATTCTTTCAAATGAATTTTTTTAACATTGTTTTAATAATAAGTTTTAAAATCCAGGCCCCAATCTCTTGTTCAAGTTGGTGTAACATACATCTGCCAAGAACACTCCTCTCCTGTATCTAGAAATATCTGATGCGTTCCTTTCAGATACACTCTGCTTCTGAAACATGGATACATTTCAAAGCCTGTTTCCTATCCATGTGTTAGTGTGAAAACTCACTGCAAGAAATGTGAACTGAGAGTGGAAATAGAAGAGAGTTAAGAGCAGCCAGAAAAATCAGCAGCATGTTTTCATAATGAGGTTTACTTGCTTAATGTAGAAATAAAGACTAACAAATGTTTTCTTTTCACAGAATGTAATTTCCATTATCTTTATTTAAATTATTGTGTTTGGTTTAAAGCAATCTCTTTTTCATTCTATGAAACAGAGAGACAGAGGGATACTCGAGTTAAAATCAGATACCGTGGTTTGTTTTTGTTTTAATTCACATCAGTCTTACTGGTAAGGTTAAGTGGAATTTATGTTTAATGTAAATCTCAAAGGTAGAAAACATTGCTTCCTGTGTGCAGCAACTCAGAAGACTGTGGAAGTGGCATTTTGGAGTCATCCCAAAAGACGAAGGCACTAAGTAAGCCTCCTTAGTTCCTGTACAGATGGGACTCCCCAATACTTCCTCTCATGCTTAAAAAAAAAGAAAATTGGGTATTGATCAATGTCTAAAATAACGATGTCTAGTGTAGATACTGTAAATTAGCTGTAAATGTTTAGGGAAAAAAAAGTAAAGGTAATTCAGTTTCAGTGCCAAACTGAAAACAAAAACTGCACACTGAATTGAATCCTTCAATCCAAAGTTTTATTACACATTTCTTTTCATATTGCTTATCTACTCAGAGTAACCAGCTTTACAGAAGACTTAGCTACTGAAAAAGGAGGGTACTGTGGATTTGAGGCTGTAGTCCACTTCTCTACATTTCTTATTTGTATGAAACATAATTTAATGGAAATATTTAGGCATACTGCCAGTTTTACTGATTATGAGACTAATGTCCTTCCTCACTCATCAAAAGCACATTTAAAACCCTATATTTTTCGTGGTTTGGGCCCTCATTTAGTACTTCCTTATATAATCCTAGGAAAGGATCTAAGCATGGTAGCTTGGAGATCATCAATAACTACTGAAATATTTTCCTTGGATTTGATCAGACATCCTCACTTGTAAAACCCCATGGGAAACTGTTCTACACCAAACTTTGCAGCTAGGACTCCTGAAATGTAGTTTTATCCATTCATTCGCATTATTGCCAGGACAAATAACTTCAGTTCAACGAGAAAGAGATCATTGCTGCAAGATCATTTTCTGCAATGCTTGACCTAGCAGCCTGCACTTTGTTATCTAGAGATTTCTCTTTTGTTTAGTATAAAAATTGGTCCCTTTTGAAAATTAATTAACAAGACAAGAATCCTTAGAATTCAGTTTTTTGACACCAGTTGATATTCAAGGATTACAGGATTATTGGGATTTTTTTGTTCTCAGGGATTCCCTTTTTAAACTGTTAAAATCAAAACCATTGGCATCTAACTTTAGAATTTCTCTGTGTTACAGACTAGTGTAAAACTCTTCCCACCCTTGCTATAATAAGGGGTTATTATGATGCAAAAATGGATAGCACCAGGCTGCATCTCAAGAAAAGTGTTTGAATTAACCAAAGCAAATTACATGTCTCCAAAGCTTAGAATGGAGAAAGCCCCAGCACACATTTTATTCAGCTGACTTACATTATCATTTTGTCTGTACCATAATTTTTCTTTCCTCTTGTGATGTAAGGTCTCACACAACAACAGGTATCCATAGAATACTAATTTAACATCCTGAAAACTGATGATGCTCATTGTTATAACCTCTGACTATAAACAATAAAATGACTGATTGCAAATTTATGCTGCCTCTTAACTGAAAGCTGTGCACAATCTAACCTGTGTATAGCTGAAGCCATCTTACTAAATAAACAGCCTTAGGTTCAACAAAAATATTAGAAGCTAACAGCACATGACCACTAAACATACAAACACTTAGCATACCTTCCTGCAGTAGTTTTCCAAGTGACAAGCTATGAGAATATTCAAAATCTTTTTCTTCCCATTCCATACTTAAAAAAATTTAGTAGTATACTGGGGAAAGATGGTTCCACATCAATTCAAAAGACTTTTCTATGTAATTTCTAAATCAATGGCAGAAATAATGTTTCTTTAAAGAGATGCAGTTTCCAGTGAGTTTACTCCTGTGTACCTCCTCTTCACTTATATATCTGCTGCATTCCTTCTCTTTAGTGCTTCAAACTTTCTGTTCAATATTTGGCCTGTTCTAGAAATTAGGCAGTATTGAGACCAGTTCACTTCCAAACCAAGAATAGTGTAAATGCATTATTGTAATAATCCTAAATTTTTTGCTTAATAGGATTTCTTTTAAAAGTCTCCTATTTAAAATAGCCTTTTACATATTTGAACACTTCTTACCTTCCTTACCTAATCTTCTAGTTTTAAGCTAAATAAGATCAGTGTTTTCAAAGTCTTTATATATAAATTTTTGTTTTCCAAAGTTATGCTTATAACTGTCATTTGAATAACATTTATCCAGGGGTTCATAGAAAGATGATGCTCAACACTGAGAAAAGGTACTTCAAAAGTGACTGTGTTGGGCAGAAAACACCCCAACCCATTCTTCTGAATGTACATTCCCATGTGGTATTTGCTTTTTAGGCAGATTCATTTTAAGCTTGCAATAGGATGAAATTCTTGCATATTTTTTGAGGATTTTCTATCCAGATAGATGTTCCCTTTCCTGCAGTTGTAGATTTGGCTCTTCCAACATAAATGGAACACTTGCATTTCCCCAGAGAAAGATGTCCACGATCTCCTATTTTTACTAGTCATTTTTTCACTTTATTAAAATTACTTCAATTTTAAGTCTTTGCTGTCCTTGCTCCCTAAGTCCCATCTTTACATATAACAAGCTAGAGGAGTATTGCCTCTATGCTGCCCTTGATTCCCTGTGGTCAGAAAAAGTGTTTTTACTGACCTATTGCAAAGTTTAAAGGTTGAAAAATCCCTCTTGATGTTCTGATCCACAATTCAGGGTTTGCTTCAGACCAACATACTGATCCAGAAGCCATAAATATCAAAATGTGAAGACATTCAGGTCTGAGATTCTTGCTTAGGTCCAACCTCATTTTTCATCTAGTTGAAAATAGTTGGAGATTAATTTAAAAATTATGAAAGAGAGATTTGTGGTTTGGGTTTGTTGGGTTTTTCTTTTGTTTTCCTTGTAACACCAGGTAATGAACCTCTGGAATTTGTTGTAACAACGGGTTTAAACTGTGACATTTAAAAATGCACCAGTTTGGGATATCAGGACCATAAAATGATTTTTAAATAAAAGAGAGCTGGAGGGGTGAAAGGTAGGATTAGTCCAACACTGGATACTTTATTCAATGAATACAGATGCTGGAAAAGCGTGAAGGAAATGGATTGCAGTAGCAGACATTTACTGTGCTTTCCTTAAATAGCATATTCAATTGTAATTGTTGGAGAAAAAAAAATAGATAAACAGTCTAGACAGATGGCTTGTCTAAGCCAATATCATATATTTTGAGGGAAACTGAATCAATTTCTCATTGATTCAGGTCCAAACCACAGAGTAAGTTTGTTCTTCTCTTAGAGTCTCATGTTCAGACCACTATACTTAGTCATAACAAAAATATTTATTTTTACACATCATTATTACACCAAAAGTCAGTCCAACAGATACGGTTGAATGGAAGTACACAGGAAATAAAATCTGTTAAATAATCTTCAGAATTTTCAGTGAAACTAATAAAGAGTGCTATTGTCATTCTCATTGAAATAGATTTAATCATTCAGTCTGAAAGAAAAAAACCATGTATCAGCTTTTTGGATACATTACATCTCACAGAAAAATAGTTTCAGATATTGTATTTCCTCTGTTTTGTTTTGTTTTTGTCTTTGTTTTTGGTGTTTTTTTTAATAACAGTTAAGACAAAGCAAAGTGAGAAACCTACATACAAACTTTCAGTCAGGAAGTTACCATTACTAAGTCTGAATTTGCAGCATGCTGAACTTGGTTACTAAGAAGGTTTTGTTCTCTGCTAAACAATTGCTTAATAAAAACTGTGACATATTCCCTTCAAAAAGTTCTAGGTTTTGTGCTGAATCAGGAGTGGTTTTGTTGCTATCAGACCTCAGTATACATCCTGGGCACAGACCTAGAAGGATGAGGACCCAACAACTCTAGGAATTCAAAACTCAATCCCTAAGCTTTTCACTTTTAAAAAGCTAAGAAAAACAAACAAGCAAAAGTAATGACAATAGATCAAAGAACAAAGGTGCTCTGATATGGAGATTGCATCAGAGAACCCTGAAAATACTTCCTTCTTTCACTGTCTGGCCAGAAAATTTCCTTTTCCTACACCCTTAACACTGTGTGGCAGACATCCTAGCTCCCTATGATATAGTGAGAGCCATGCTAATTTTCCCCCATTATCATTAATGAATTTATGCAATAAGAGACATGCTTAGACCAGTTCTTGACTGCTTCCTACTTTCAGCACAACTTGTTAATTTGTCTCTGACCAGAGTCTTGATGTTCAACACTTCAGGCTAAACTAGGCAACTGATGCAACTGGTATGAGACTGTCACTGGGCAGAACAGGCTGCAGAGGAGCACATCCATCGTTCTTTTGGGTGCTTATCTCTTTCTAACTTGAATTCAAGCAGCTACTACTGACTTAAAAAGCAGGTAGCATGCTGGGCCTAATCTTTTTTTCTAATTCCTATCCCATCACAAACCTACAGCTATACTCCCCAGGGACACTTCAACTAATCTGTCCCAGCATAAAATTCTTAAGTGCAAAGGGTAGATCAACAGATCACTTCCAGGAGCAGGTTCCAGCTGTGGAACTCAACCTAATCTTCTCTATTGGTAATGAACATAAGCCTGAGTGCATTCAAAACTAAAACTAACCCCAGCTTCTCAGTAAGACTCCCTGCAGTGATGGCATCTTCCCAGGGTAAGCAGCTGATCTAGAAAGAGGAGGAGGTAGAGCAATATACAAGCATGTATATTTTAAAAAGCTAGAAATTGCAAATATTTTGTTTAAAAAACTAAAAATGATAGGTTCCAAACTGTGGATAATTGCATTAAAATAATTTTCAGAGATGTACAGACATTACATTTGCTTACTTTTTCTGCTTTATAATTCTGAGAGGAAGTTACCAAGTTTGAATTTGCAGCATGCTTAACTTGATTACTAAGAAGGTTTTGTTCTCTGCTAAACAATTGCTTAATAAAAACCATGACATGTTCCCTTCAAAAAGTTCTAGGTGCAGAATCAAGAGTGTTATTGTTGCTATCAGACCTCAGTACGCATGTAACTGCATGGCCACTCACAGATATTTTGCTTAAGCAGGATAGAGCAAATTTTGAGTCATCCTTCCATCATATTTTCCTCTTCCCTTGAGATGTGACCAGGCAGCAGCAGCCCCTCTGTTATGGAAGGACTCTGGGATGAGGGAACATGCTGGTGTGCTGCTGGGTTCCTCGTTGCTCCATCTGAGGAGGTACAGAGGAGGTTGGGCTGTCAGAGCACTTGATGTTAACTTACTTTAATCTGTTTTATGGACTAGTATACAGCCAAGGACAACCTCTTGAAGCCCATGACCTCAGCTGCATGCAAAGAGAAGAAACAAGAGACGGGATTTTTTTCTGGATCTGGCCATATTAGGTACAGTAATTTCACAATTATAAGCCGCACGTCCCG
>VRYO01002355.1:5934688-5950718 GCA_009812075.1 Sialia sialis
ATTATCAAAATGAAGCAAAACATTATAGAGGCATAATGGATAAAATAAGGAGATTATTTGATTTTTGACTCATAGTGCTTTCCTATTAAAATTGGTGTATTGCTCATCTTTTTGCTCTTATTTGAACAAAAACTGAAAGTTGTGGCAAAAGGTGATTAGGACATATCAGTAGGTTTTACTGGAGAATTATCAAATGAGTGAATAAAAAAAATTAACATTGCAATTGATTAAGTCAGACTAAAAAGCTGATAGGTGCTTAATATTCTCATCTTGCTCAAGGAGTGATTTCTATTAAAGTACATACTTTGATTTCTAGCTGAGACATTTGGACTGTTGTAGAAATAGGATATTACTACTATTACTACTGTTACTACTATTACTAAATGATCTGACATTCTGATTGAATATTGGGATGCAGTAATCTGTTGGTTAAAAAAGCTATATGATCTACGAAGTATGAAAGTAAGCTACAGATTAAACGAAGGAAATTCCATCTGAGACAGAGCAGGTATGGGGATAGCTTAAAAAGCTGAGGTAGACCAAAAAACAGATTGATTCCAGGTCAAAAAAGAAAAAAAATCCTACATTTAATCTGATCATTATGAAGTCTTTTTAAAGTAACCCTAACTAGAGAAATAACTTCACTGAGTCAAAAGCTTCTCATTTAATACCCCTAGGCCCAGAAAAAGCTGACTTCCTCCCTGCCTCCCACATTGTTTTCCTGCTAATCTTTTAAACTTCAGAAACTAAAAATCCATTTGTCTATCTCTGGTTAGAGAACCTCTCTTATCGAAGTCTACATTGTGAGACAAATTTGCTAACAATTTTGGTGATCTGATTAATCTTTTATACATAGGTGGAACTGACTCTTTCATGGGTCCTTTGGTATTTCAGCATAAATGCATTCAAAGTTTTCTGGTTACCACAGTAAACAGATATTGCTCAACAAGTAAAGGTTACAATTTTATCATTGTTTTATGCCAGTAGAGAGAGCTTGCCATTTTCTACCCCGTTTTTGTTTGGTTTTTTTTTCACTGCAACTACAAGTTTATACAACATGCCTTTTTGATAATCATATGAGGATTTTAATGTAACACAATAAAGTGCCGTGCCGGACTCTGTATTTTTTTTTTAATTTTTTTTGTGAACTAGAAGAGATTTCTATAGAACTGTTATGTTTCTATAGAGTACATTTATTATTGGAATTGCTATGGGTATCACATTATATATATAAAACATACTAACTCTGCTGTGTAAAAAAGTAGGCAGCTGTGTATTTTAAAAGTCCAATTTTATTGTAGATAAAAAAAGCCATTTAATAAGATCTCCCACAAAGTCTCTTAGATTTTATCATGGATGACCAACACGCCTAATATTAAGCATTAAAATCCAACATAATTTCATTTCCTCACTTCCAGACTAGATTTCGAATTATGCTCCCAACAGAAGTGAGATAGGTTAAAAAAATCCAAAACTAAAAAAAAAAACAACCAAACCAACCTTGCTTGAGGAGAGGAGAAACATGAAGCATTTTGCTTAAAATTATGAAATCTTCTGTATTAGAAATATAGATACCTGAAACAAAGTGCACACCTATGTCTATCTCATTGCATAAAACCTCCTCTGATTCAAATCACAGCTCTGATCATAAGAGATTCTTTTCCAGTTATGCAGGACTGGTTCTATGTCCAGATCAGGTTTTGGAAGACTGTCATGGAATGGTGGTTTCAGTAATAGCCTCAGCTTTTCACAAACCGGTGGAGAAGCGCACAGAGTTCCCTTACTCACATATCACTGGGGTAGTCCTTATACTCTAAATGTATTGCAAGATGGCTTTTTTAGCAAACCAGATGTGAAAACTCCCAAGTTGATCCATTCCTTCTGTTGGAACCATGTTTGTGGTTAAAATGTAAACAGCACTATTTTGCCTGTGTGCATGTCACAAGAATTAAATGGAAATGAGATAACAGTGTTCCAGGTATTCAGGTATTCTTTAATTTATAGCTAAATATCAATCATTCCATATAAATGGTGTGATTTTCAGAAGTAACATGTTTTATGGGCTACTAAATTTAGTTTATCTGAATGAAACCCTTGATTTCTCTAATATTTGAGGCTCAGACAGTTGTGCCTAATTTCTTTATAGGCATTCTGATTGTGAGTGGTAAATGCCTACCTGAGAATGGGGAAATTTCATACTTATTCACCGTAAGTTTCTTGTGCAGTAAATCCAAACTGTTCAACTGAATTAACAGCAGACTTGAAAGAGAGCACCAACCAAGGCATGATTTCCAAATCAGAGATCTGTTCTTCAGAAGCACTGTACTTTTTATCTCTTATATAGAGTGCTGATTATCTTTTACAAAATTATAAACAGATTAAAATTCCACTGTGATTTTTTCTCCTGAATCTTGCTGATCTGCCACATAGGTGTTTTTTTTTAATGGTACTATGTATGTAGCCTTCAGCATTACATAGTTAGGAAAATAAAGTAGCCCTTAACTTTCTCTTTTATTAACTACAGAGGCTTCTGCTTGACTTTTATTAAAATAAAGAAGAGGTAGTTGCCTTTACTTTTTTTTCCACTTATTTGAGGTAACATTCTAGGTATGAGGTAACATTAAGGTAAATTCTAGGAAGCTGCTAAAATTATAATTACATTATGGCATTCATTATGTATTCTTACTTCAAAGAAGAAAAAAAATTGCATGAAGTAACATATCCTATTAATCACAGAGATTTGAATCCATCTAATCTTTTTCTATGATTTTGGCTAGACATCTATTATAATGTCAAATACTATTAGTGAAGCTTTAGCTACTCAATACGTGCAACACAAGTTCTTGCATGAGAATTGACACAACAGAGCTATAAGACAATAAAAGGGCAGCAGGGCCTGTGGCCTCTGCTCTCCAATTCTGTAATGTGAAGAAATAGCGAATTCACTAGGAGCTGTCAACTCTAAAACATCTCAGTTCAACATGATTTCACTAAAGATCAAATGGAAAAGGCTAATCTTGTTTTCTAGACACTTAAATCCCATTTTCCCAGGCAGATTTACCCCAGGTTCATCCAAATGTGTCTTAAGCAGAATATCTTATTCTGAAGTGTCTTTTTTTTCCTAATAAAACAGGCACAATAGCACTGAATACATCAGTGTCACAGTTATTGTTTCCAAAGATCAGGCAGAAGGCCACAAGACATCTATGGAAAGTCGAAAGCATGTCACTAACATTCTTACAGTACATTTATATTTTATTAAAATATTTATTTATACTTGCATATCAGAAATTTTAAGTTTGATGTCTTTCCACACTTGTAATCATCCTCTGCTGCTCGAAAGCAACACAAAACTTTAGTTTTTCCTTGAGTCTTTAAGTTCTTTTATGCTTTTGTTTAAATAATAGATTGACAGGGATACAATTTACTAATACTTGGTGTTTTGTGCATGAAAGATATCCTGCTGCTCAGTCAAATGCATGCTACCATAATAGTTAAAATGACATGAATAAACCATGTACACAAAATATTGTTTAAGATTGGTTACCTACAGAAAAAAACATAAAGATTCTGCAAATATGAGATTTTAAAAGGTATTTTCCCCTTTTGGCATCCAATATTTAAGTCTGAAAAAAATACTTTGTCCTACTCTAAAGATTTGCTGTCTCCATTTCCATGATTTTTCCCATTTCCCTTCAGTAAGATTTTATTTTCAATTCAAGAACAGAAATGTAAAAATGAATTAACATCTATGTTGTACTTAATTAGCAGAAAAAATGTCCAAGAATTTATCTGCAAATATGACTCAAGTCCCCATGTTTATTAATTTCTCTTTGGATATTATTTAGAGCCTTGTGATCATTATTTGCCTTCAGGACAGGGGTGAAGGGGAAGGCGATATTCTGATAGTAATAAACCCCCAAATTTACTAAAAATCAGTAACAACATTTTCCACTTCGGTGGAAAATTCTCATCTTCAGTGAGAAAAGTGCCTAGTGTTTTGCTTTTTAGGCAGAACAGTACATGAAGAAGAAATCTAGACACATTTTGGTTTTACAAATGCAAAACCTAAAGCAGCACAGCACCAGTGTTTTGTGTTGCAAAACCAATCACTAATTCTCCATCAAGTCTGGTCCTGTATTGAAAGCAAGGGAAGTGTTCCTTTTTCCAACTTGGCATACTCAGCAACATATCTTTCTATTTCTTCATTCTATAGGAATGAAAATGTAATTTAAGGACAAGATGGGGCTTACGCTAAGCTGATTCTGTCATTACAAAAGTGCTTTATTTTCCTTTTAAAAATTTGTACTTATTTTGACTAGGAGAAAACAAGCCAAGAATCTTGACAGTTTGTACTTTTTCAGCAAACAGCTCCCACAAGAATACTTCTTTTTAAACTGTGGAAACTTACAGGTGTGTACGTTCAGAAGTGGAGGGCAAGGCTTAACTGTTTATTTTCCTTCAGATAAAAAATGACTTTTTTTTCCTAATTTTCCCCCCTCTAATCTCAACTGATGGAGCAGACAAAACCTCATACACTACTCTATGCCTCTTGAAATATTTATACCTAGCTCTGAAAGCAAAACAAGAAAACCACCAAAATATTCCTCCTCCCTTAAATAAAACATGTAAATTACTGTTTTGCAACTTTGAAGAAGAGGAGTAGTTAAAACAAGTGCTATACATGGGAAATTGGCTAAAACCCCAGGATTTTTCTCTTCAGATACTGAGCATCAGATATCTTTTTCTGTTAAAAAAATTTAATTATTCCTTCTTGAGCTTTATATGAATAAAAATTTGTAAAGATGATTTAGCAGGGTTTGCAAAGCCATAAAAGTCCATCAGAGGCAGGGATTTCTTGCCAGTCTCTGTATAACTCCAACTATACTGTTAGAGATGTCTACTGGGAACCCACAGTAAACCACCATAGAGCATGAGCCAAAAACCAAAACCACATATTACCAAGTTTCTTTTCCTTGGTATCACATAAAATGTAATAAGTACAAATTGAGAAAGATGGAAGTCTATTATTTTCAGTATATATAGTGTACTATCTCAGCCCATAAACTGAAGGTACAGCAATTTCTAAGACTGAACATTTAGTTCTAAGGTTGCATGTTAAGTAATTTTAATGACATTGCTTTGACCAGGCAGAGAAAAATTGTGAAATGTGTATTTTAATGTTGCAAAGAAAATGCATTCCTAGCCAAAGACTTTTTTGTGTGTCTCTGAAATTGAATTCTTTGAAAGGAATTTGCATTTGGGACAAAAATCCCAAAAAGCTTTCTGGTTATAAAAATAGGGAAAATGCCGGAAACAAATATACAAACAACAAACAAACAAAAGCATTTATCAGAATAAAGAGACCTAGAATAAACTAGTAAACAAATAATGAGTGATCTCATTTAAGATTAAAATAAAAAAAAATAGAAAGCAAAACCCAAGCAGTTAACAGATGAAAATACTTTACTTTCTCTATTAAAAAGAAATAAAGCAGCTATTTTACCTCTCTTATTACTACAATATTTTAGCTTAAACTATAGAATAAGAAATAAGTAATCAAGAGGAGACAAGAATAATAACAGTACTAGATTAGGCAGCATGTATCAAACTAGATGAATTATTTTGCTTGTATGTAACAGACAGTACTATAATTTTGTTTTCTATTTTCTACTCCAAAAAACTGAATATTAATATGTTGTTGCCCAATCAGAATAAGCATGAAAACTATGTAAAATACCAATAAAGGAAATCAGTAAGGACACAAAAATTCTGAACACATATTTTTTAGAAGATGGAAAATTCTCTCTGATGCAATATATTAGTCATTTTAAAAGTGATCATATCAACATATAATGGTCATTGTAGAGGATATGCTTATATAGGCTAAGTGAGAAATAATAACTTATTTGAACTAAAAGTGACTGAGAAGCAACAAACATGAAAATCATAAAGCCTTTTTCAGGCAGCTGTATCCTCACAGAAATGTTTCTTTTTCAGGGAAGTAGGACTTTTTTTCTGGAGATAAAGTCTGACATACACAAAATGCTCTCCTACATTTTGTTTTCTGGTTAGGTACCATCAAATATTTCTGGAATAGATGCAGCTTGTATGATGAGAGGAAGGAAATATTGGGGGAAAAGGGTTTCTCTAGCCTGCTATCTTGACCCTTACAGTGACCAACAGCAGGAACCTGAGGAAGATGAAAGCAAGCACATAACTATAACTTTCTCCGAATATTATCTAAACCTCAGCAAGATGCAGCTTAAAAACTTCTTGAGCAGAAACATTATCTATTTTTCTATGTAACAGTTCTTATTTTTCTTCCAGGAATCTGAACTGTCAGACTTTGTGATTATGTAGACTTTCACTATCCATAACACCATGTGGCAGCTTAATAAGTTGTGCGAGGAATCATCTTTGGTTTGGTCTGAATACTACTAGTTTTATTTTATTCCTCTCATTCTTATGACAGAGGTGAAATAAATCCCTATCCACATTCTCCTCCACACTCTGTTTTGTAAACTTCCTTCCATTTATTCTTTAGTTTTATTTTTTGTGAAGAGTCTTAGTTAGTATGCTTTTTGCTCATGCAGATGTTGGCTTTATACATTCAATTACCTTTGTCATCCTTCTCCAAACATTTTTTCATTCATAACTTAAATGAATAAAAAAGAACTGTATACAGTTCTTGTATGTTTTTTACAGATTAAAATAATCACAGTAGTGTTTTCTATTTAATTTATTTATTGCGTTCTAAATAATTTTTAACATTTATTTCTTCCTTTATTACTAATCATTGAATCAAAAAATATTCCCTATGTAGTTACTAAATTTCGCTCCTGGAGTGAAATCTAAACAAACAAAAGTTTGCTTTCATATTGCAAGTCTTACAGCTTTTTGTGCCAAGCCTATGACTCAATTTTAAAGTTACAGATGCTTTACTAAAGATCTAATGTAGAAACCAAGCAATGCTCAAAAAAAAAATAAATATAAAAGTGTTCAGTTTTCTAGTATCACAAAAACTGCCCTTGCTAAGAAGTAGTGTAAGTGTTTCCAGGACAGCATATTAATGCTGCCGTAAATTGTTCTTCCTAAAGTCTTATCTACACACCATCCAGAATCTTCTTAAGAAATAAAGACACACTAATACTTTAGGCCTAAATTCTGTGGACAAGAAGTGGCTCAACAATGCACTGTCGCACCTGAAAGGGTGCTATTGCTGCTAGAATAAGATCAGGCACCCTGTTACTGTCACCCCACATGAACCCCATCGCATTTTTCTATGTAATGGAGAGTAATTTATATTAATGCCCTGTATGAACCAAGGCTTGCAGCGGCAGAGTGATCTTCTGCAAGAGCTGCTGATGCTGTACCAGTCAGTTGTAGCACTGCCAGTGATGTATCACTCAGAATTATCAGAGGCCGTTTTGCCCAATGAGCCACTGACAGTGACATCTGTCACAGGCTTTCAACTGACAGCCATTTCTGGAAAATTACATTCATAGGAAAAGTTGTGTATGCAGGAGATAAAATATTCAGTTGAGTTGTGGTCAAGATGTTTCCTGCCGCCAGCTCTCAAAAGATTTACAGTTTTCAGTGTGAGTTTTTGCTTATACAATAAAAGATAATTTTAAACGCTCTTCACTTTGAATTTTGGGTTAGTTGAAGAGCAAAAAATCTTAACAGATCAAGTAAAATGGAGTCTTGTTGCAATCCCAATATTGCCTTCACTTCAGACATTTGGCTCCAGAAAGCTTAAACCAAATGAAAAATCAATGGTAGAAATGAGAACATTTAAGGTAGCAGAACTATAAGACAACCAATGCACTAAAGCAAGTACTAATAAAAAGAAGAGATTGATTTGTAATCAGTGAGTGAAGCGAGCCATAACTACGAGTCCTCTTGTTAGATCTAGATATTTCTGAAGACATGTTCTAGGTTACTAAACTCAAGCTAACAAATTCTTGCATATGGTGTTATGCTGGTCTGATCAGCTTTAAATCTGGAAAAAACAAAAAATGTATTTTATTCTTTTCTGTCTTCCAACTCCCAAACTTCCAATGTTTCCTAGTAAAACAGAGTACTTACACATCAGTGCTATGTGCACTTTTTAATCAGATGACCTTGATCTCCCAGTGTGGCAAGGATCTGAAAGGCCTATTAGCCATTTTTCAGAAGGTATAGGTAAGAAAATGTCATATTTGTTAGTAATCTTTGGCATCAGAAATACTTGGAAAAGAGGCTATAAACCAGAAAACATTTGTTAATGTTCAAGCTCACAGCACCAAAATTTGTAATTAATATGGTCTCTGAAATACCAATTTTAACTGTGTTCATCTTACAAGTCCTGTGCATTTCAGTTAAGAGTTCTTGTGATAGGAATTATCAAACTGCAAGTTGTGGCTCCCTGTACTTCACTTCTCTACTTCTCCTTTCCAGTTGCTCAGCATAGAACATCCATACGAACACAGCTCAAATTATATGAATGGATCCATATGCACTGGTGAACTTATAGGCTTATTTGTCTAAGTGAATAGTAACTAAAAAGCAAATCATAAGCCTCATTTTTGCAGGTTTTTTTACTTCTTGGTTAGTATTTGAAGTGCCTCTGAAAGAAGAGCGCTGAAATAATTACCAAAACTGTGAACTTTGTAGAAGTGAAATATAATTAAAGAGTCAAGAAGTTCTATTAGCTTTTTGGAATACTCTGACATAAGTTGCTAATAAACATAAATATATGTTGAACTATATACTATGCCACATTGACCACTATGCAAAATGTTTTATGATAGAAATTATATCTGCAGTCATGGCTGAAATTCATTAAGTTTTTTTTCCAATCATTTATTCTAATATAACTATTTAAGAGTAACAAACAGCTGCTGTAGAATGAAAATGCCCAAGTAATGTGGTTTTCAAAAAATTCACATCACAACCAATTCCCAGATTACTGTACTGTATTCTGCTTGCACGTTGTAAGTTTTGTTTCAGAGTGCTGTTCCCTGTTGTGTTGTAAGTATGTATGTAAGTTGTAAGTATGTTGTAAGTGCTGCTCCAGAGGGATGCCTAATTGCTGGTGCAACATACTGCTCAAGAGGTGGCTGGGGTGCAGAGAAAAAGGAGGTACTCACTTGTGCTAAAAATAAGGAAGCATTACAAAATTATATTCAGGATATTATCCACCTAGAGATCTGTCTCTGCTCAAGCAGGACAGGAAATTACAGGACTGTTTTGTGATGGATGAAGCACAGGTCTAATACAAAAGACAACACAGCAATCGTAAGAGAGGAAAGCAACTATCATGGTTGATTCTGTGGTGAAAAGAATGCTTTTTTTTAATAAACATTACAAGGTCTGAAGCAAATAGAATAGAGGAAAGGACTGACAACAAGAGCAGAGCAGACATGACTCTGAGACTCTGACGTTGCCTACCACAACTCTGCAGACACTGCTGGAACACATCACACACATCAGATAGGGGAACTTCACATATAAAGAGAGAGACACCTTGAGAGATTAGTGTACAAAGCAGAACATCTACAAACAAATCACAACCTAAGTGCAAGAGGTGGTAAGTGCAATACATGTAAGCATAATGACAAAATTACAATTGGTGAAGCAGACTCTCCCACACCCCCTTCTCATTTTCTGGTTTCTAATGCTAGGAGTCTCAAAGAACTTAAAATGGGACAAAACATTTTTCAAATCATTATAGGGAATTTATTTACTCAATAGAAATTGTTAATAATTAAGGAGAAGGCACCCAGGGAAAAGCAAAAAGGAAAACACTGTTAGGCCATGAGTTAATGAACTTCAGTTTGCTGGCTGTAGTCTACAAAAGACAAAGAAAAGATGTTGTAGTGGTCAAACCCAAGGATTAAAATGATTTATTGTTAACCATTTATGATATATAGGATAAAGAAGTTATCAGGACATTAAAATTAAGTTATATATGCTAGAATCATGTACAGTAAATCATTAGAATTTCTACAAACTCTAGATAACTTTCTATTGCAAACAGAACCAGGTCCAACATACAATCTTTCCAGGAGACTGCAGCTTAAACACTGAGCCAGAAACTGGTTACCTAGGGACCAGTAAGGATGGCCTGTTTATATTATGGATGAACAGAGGACATTTGCAAGCAACACCCACTCACTCATTCTCATGTATCACATATACAGTACATTGAAAGGGCTAAATGTTCAGCAAACTCAGTATAATGAGCCAAAGTTAGTAGTGGAGTGGTAGTACTGCTCCCAGGAGACACAGAGTGTTTATTTGCTATGTGGGCCTGGGAACTTAGGTCATATTCCTAGTCTTAAAATGACAAATAGCATTACAATTATGGGTATCTTGCGAAGTGAAAAGCAGCCCATGTGGTCTGCTGACTACTTGAGTTTCTTTAAAAATAAATGATAATTTAAAGTCAGTACTGACCTGTAAGTCGCCATCCCTTCAAGGAAAATTAATAGTTGGATCTAATCTGCGAGAGACTGAGATCCATGTGCAAAAGAGATAAAACACTGTCAGCTATAAAAACTAAAGTTAAGCTGTGACAATCAGTAAAGGCAGGAATGCTGTGCCTGTCTCAGAATTACAATAAACCTGCTCATCCTAAGTAAGTTACATTTTCATGCAAGACTACACTAGTATCCATGCCAAAATGTGATATGCTATGCAAAAAAAGATGTAGTTATAAAATCATATTATGTTCCTATTTTCAGCAGTTTTCTTAAAGATATCATGAAAAAAAATGAAATATAGAACTGTATCCTAGTTTTTATGTCCGTCTGGTTTTCTGTTGTCATCCTACCTTTAACCAGCTCAGACATAACAAAAGCTTTAAGGGGACAGAGATCTTTTAAAACACCATGAAAAAATACATTCAATCCTATTTGAATTAGTTTTAAACTTCATAAACATCTGTCCAATCACAAGGCTTTACACAATAAGATAATTAGAATAATGAAATTAATTTGAATATTTTTTCTAATGCTTACTTGAGGTAACTGGAGGGGGAAAAAAAGAACTGAAACACTAATAACCAATTTATAAAAAGATGCAGTCAAGAATTCAACATATTTGCCTTACATAGACTACCATTAATTGTTTACAGTCAAATTTAACAGTGATGGCTTTTCTCTCTACTCTTGCCCCAGCCCTTGAGAAGAAAATTTAAAAGCTTAAATAGTCAAAATATGTTTTTCTCTAGTCACTCTTTCCATAAGAAAAGGTTGTAAAAAAAAGGGAAACGGGAAAATTTGAGAAAGCAGTAGCTCAGAGATTAAACCTACATAAAAACTTAAGTCAAATTGAATCATTTAATGGACTTATGCCTTAAATCAGATAATTAGGCAGGTAACTGCAACAATATGGACACTTTATCACAGCAAAATATCCATTAAACACGAAGTCTGGGTGACTTAATCTAGAATTGCTACAAGCTCTCAGGTGTAAACTCTTATCCTAATTGCAGTCCACCATCACTTGCCTACTGCATGTCTTGATGTTTCACCTGCACACAGCTAGAGAGACCAGCACAGCTGCATAAGAGAAGCGCTTTGCTGGGGTAATATCAGGGAGAACTTTTCTACTGAGCATTGAAACTAAATTTGTATCCTGAAAGGTGGTTGAATAAAGAGCCTTGCTCTTCCCCTTAACCCACAGTTTGCCATTCTACAGATTAATCAGGTTTTTGCTCTTAAAACCCTATTTTGTTCCTTTCATTAGTGAAAAGATCTACCACTTGGAGACCTACGGATATTTGACTGACTGTCTTCAGAACTATTTTGCCCCCAAATAGATTTAGGCAATTCGTAACAGACCTTTTAGTGGCATAACAGTACTATACCAAAAAGAAGAGAATGTTTTGAAAACACTCAGCTCAAGATGGGAGACACATTCAACTCTCTACAAAAATCTCATTTCAAGTCAAGAACCTTAGGGGATCATCTCACCATGGTTAAGTTAATTTTAAATAAAGAGTTAAAATGTTGCTGAGATCACACTCAAGACTGAGAAAGAGACTGCACTAAAATCCCTGGTTTTGTCCAAATTTTTATCTTATTTTTTTATTAACTTGTCTTGCTTACCTGATCCAGCAGCTACAGGGTTAAATTCCAGATAATTTGGGAAAATCCTTTCTTCATCTGAGAGATATCTGAAGGTGACCAAACTAAATTACTTTATTAGGTAATGTGTTATTTATACCTAATGCATTATTGTAAACTGAGATTTTTATGGAAGATTAAAAAACCAACAAGGCTAATTACCATACCCAAAGCTACACAGATAATTAAAAGCAAGGAGATAAATAATACTGTCTTTGAATTCACAATTTAAGCTACTGTTTTCATAATAATCTAAGACAACTAATATTTAGGCAAGTTTATCATTCACTCCCAAGAGCTCAAATGTGACAGTGAATGTATTTTTTATTCACCCTCTGGGAGGCCAAGCAGTTCCTGCAAGGTATGATTTTAAAAGGAATTTTTGAAACAATTACTGTTGAGAGAAGAGTCACATAAAGCTGCAGGGGCACAGCACAGCACAGGCACATTCAAAAGGTTTTGAAGTGGCCAAACTTTATGTACACAGAAAGGCTAAACATTTCTTGTTTCTGGGTCATAGGCGACCAAGACCTTTGACCTTCCAGCTATAGATCTCTTACGCAGGCAAATTACTTACACTGCAATACTTCATAAACAACAGAAGCCCCATGTGTCCCACCAGGCATTACAAATAAGGTGAGGTTACACTCGCTATAGGTTTGATTTGGATGGAAATGAGCCTCCCTGGGAAGTCTGCATAAGCCTTTTAAATAATGCCTGATCAATGGTGTGGCTGTTTAGTTTTAGAATTGTAGATAATAATGCTGCTATGCTATTTTAGGAACTTAGCTGGTATGAGTCAGCATAAATATTTGACTCAGTTTGGCTTTTTTAGTTAGAAATATTACACAGTCAATGAAAAGGAAAATACATCCATTATCAGTCCCTAATTTGCTCTAGAGGAATTCAGTATTTTACTGCTTTCTCTTGTATGTGCATAAATACATACTTAAAATACGTGGAAACAGGAAAAAAATGCTAAGTAGACTGGCAATTTGTCTAGGTATGCCCAATTCTTGTTGCCATACGTTCTCTTAGTTTTATGTATTCAGAGCCTAAAACAACAACAACAACAAAATTTAAGGGGCACCTACTAAAAGCTCATACTTCCGCTAGAAGAAAGGAACAGAAGCTCTAATTATTTCACTTTGCTCTAACAAATAACCTGCATATATGCCCTGTTATGTTTCAATAGATGTTAGTGTGAGAAATGGGAGGATTCCTGTTGGAATGATGACTTTCACCCTTACAGTTGCGTCATCTCTTTTTTGTCTCTCCTTCAATTCAGTTTCTTTAGGAAACACCTTAAAGAATTAAGAGCTACATCAGCATCTGGTACTTTACATTCAGAGGGATGCACATAGTGAAGTCACAGGACAATTGCCCATGATTCAGTAGCATTTTGCTCAAAATAGAGAGTGAGCTAGGGTAAAAAATTTACTTTCTTCTCCTGCTGTTTTAATGCTTGGTATGTTATTCAGGCTGTTAGAGCACTAGCAATAAACAGACATTTAGGTAGGCTCCAGCCATATTAAGCACATCAATATATGTGGAGTTGTGACCATTTACCTGAGATGCAAAAGGCACAAGATTTGTCCTTCCCCTCAGGACACTACTAAGTAACCAAATTCAGACTGTATTTTTAACTGCTTTTCTAGAGCTGAAAGAGCTCCTGAAACAGTGACTAAGGGTTTATTGAATCAAAAACAGGGAACAGAAGGTAAAAATATACATTTAAAATCTCCTGAATAAACTCATTTAGGAGGTGGGAAACTGACACAATTTCCTTATTTTCAAGGTTTAGGCAATAGAAACCATGTCTTTTCATTGGACAGGTAATAGAAAATTAGACACTTTAGAGTTACCACTAATTCTTACTTGGCTATTTTTTTTTCTAGAATATCAGAGTTGCTTAAGGATATAATAATATTTCAAGATTGAGAAACAACCTCCCTCTTTATTTTATTTAATACCAGGTCTCTCTCTCCTTACTGCAAGTGCAAATACATTTGGACCTACTGTTTTGGTAATGTTTTTCTGGTTAACATTTTTGGCCAAAATTTTGCCTGTACATAAACATCCCAGTCTGTTGGGCTGTACAGGATCCAATAAAAACAGCACAAAGCCTGATGAAGTAAGATATAGCCTTTTGCTTTGATCTCTTCCATTGAACTTTTCCAGGAATCAGAGGTAGTCACTTATCAGAAATGGGATTGCACTGAAGAAAATTCAATATAAAATTGCATATCAAAATAGATTAAAAAAAAAAGTTTAACAACACCAGTGGTATTTGTTAATTAGATGTTAACCAGCCAGTTGTGGTGAAGGGGTGAGGAGGCAAATCAAAGTACTACTTTCTATGTATTCTGAGGAGGCAAATCAAAGTACTACTTTCTATGTATTCTTTCCCTATGTTTAAACTTTACTCATGAGAAAAGAGAGAAAAGTCAAATTACAGGCTACAAATTAGCATATTTTACACATTTAAAGTTGTCTTTTTGTAGTGTGCTTTGCATTGATTGTCCAAATCCACTGAGTAGGGAACAGAACAGTAGTTACTTAGACACTCAGGTCACAGATTTTTAGTAAGAGTAGAAAACATGACAACAACTTAAAATAAATTATCAACACTACAATCTCAAACATGAAAAACACCTTTCTAATGATCATTTTTTTACTCTGAGAAGAAAAAAGTAACACTTTTCACAGGAAGATCTCATTTCATTTAATTTTTTCTCTTCACTTACTCCATTCGTTTTCCTTCAGTTACAGATTGTCAACTGAGATATAGTTTCATTTGCCCATCCAGCTCCATCTCACTTTAAAAAAAGCAACCCACTAGCTAAAACTAATTGGGTCACTCAAATTGCATTAGCAAACATCTGCTACACCTATTGAAAATTCTTTAAAAGAAAAAGTATCAAAGTAGTATGATCACCTGCATTTTGACCCACTCACCAAATCCCAAAGGATTAACATAACTTTTCACAGTTCCAGACATTACCCTGGATCTTATTCTATCTCCCTCCTAATTCCATGAATAGTTCACCAATTAAAAATACATCAAAAGGCAACTAAAAATGAATTTTACAGTCTCTGTATGGCACCTATTTAAAACTGGGTTAGATTTGTAAATTCCTATATCTGTAAGAACAATATCCATTAGTAAATTATGTAGGGTTAGATGTGAGAAATTAGGAAAACTCATTCACTGAGGTGGTTTCAGTAACAGCTGCCTGGCTAAGAAGCTAGACAAAGTAATAAGCTTGAGTGATTTCAGTGGCTGAGAAAACATAACCAGACTGTAAAAACAGCGCTTGTCATAACAACAGAGCTGTACTGATTTTGCTTGCAATTTGTGGTATATAAATGACAACATATTTACTCCTGTTAATCTATTTAATACTACTGAAACATTACTTCTTCAGAAATACTGAATTAGATTTCATTTTAAAATAAACGTATTTCTTGTTTGTCATCTTAATGGTATTTTTTCTTAGATTTTTGTGTTTCATGCTGTTCCCTTACTTCCCCACTAAAGGTGCTATGAAGTCAACAAAGCACATAAATGAGAAAACAAGTATTCAAGAAAGTATTATACATCATAAGGTTTTCTCCTAGTCAAATAAGAGCTTTACCAAAGAGGATAATAAAAATCAGGTGCTAAATGCATATGTGTGTGAGGCTGTGCTTCCTTTAACAACCCATGGACTAATTCCTTGAAAGCTTTTCTAAAAACTCCTTTCCCACTCATTACAGCAGAAATGTTGTCATCAAAAGAAATATTATCCATATTAGTTTATAAAATTAAGTAATATTACATTAATGCTTAAAAGTAATCTGATCTAGAACAGTGTAATATAGATTACAGTAATTTCATTATTATAAGATGCACCTTCTTCATGAAGAATCCA
>VRYO01002355.1:5951718-6008138 GCA_009812075.1 Sialia sialis
ATTCTGTTACTAACTCGTTACTTTGTCACACATGGATCCTCGCTAAAAAAAAAAGAAAAAAAAGCGGCTTATATTCAGGTGCGGGTTATGGACAAATCCTGTGGTCTACCCGGCTACCCGGATGTGCGGCTTATAATCAGGTGCATCTTATAATTGTGAAATTACTGTAAGTATAATTTGGTATTATTCTAGAGACCAAAACAACTTCCTTTTAGAAACAAGAAAATACTGCCCAATTTTTTTTTTTTTTTTTTGTCCCAGGACATTAGTCCATGTTTTCTGGCCATATTTTAATTAAAAATTAATACAAATGTCAGTTCTGGAACCATAATTTCTCTCACAGAGAAAGTTGATTGTTACCCTTAATCTCACTCTTTTGCTAGAGTATTGAAAAATTAAACCATTACAAAAAGAGAGATTCTGCCATTCCAATTCCTCTGCCATAGAGAAATGAGAATGCAAACGAAGAACATTTAAAGCTAAACAGCTATTAAAATTCATTACCTCACTTCTACTCACTTCCTACATCTTCTATGCTATATAGCACTGTAATATTAAAGGAAGTGAATTTTAGCTAAACACATTGACAAAAGGCCCTACCAAATTAGGCTGGTTTTCAGGAAATATAGATTCACCTATATGACTACTGTGCTTCAGGTCAAACAACAACAAAAAGCTTTTAAACAAAGAAGCAGTCCTTTAATCTAGACTTAAGTGGATATTTATCAATCCTTACATAGATATAGACTGTCAGAAACAAACAAAAAAATGACATAAAAAATGTGTTGTATTAATCAAGAACTAACCAATGGATGTGATGCCCTTCTGACAAACCAAGGCTTGGAGAAGCATGCTACTTGCACCTCATCTGGGCAGCTGTGCTTCATCAGCACACAGGAATCAGAAGCAAGTGTCAACACCTGAATCTTCCTTTCCCTGCTGCTCAGGAGAACTGTGATTGACTAGAACAGCAGAGATGATTAAAGACAGCTGGTTCTTAATTCCTTCCAGAATGGAAGGAAGGTAATAACTTTGCATTGAAACATGGTTCAATAATACAGATCATTAAAGTGAGGATATTCTTTTTCTTAACCTGAAGCAGTATGAGGACTTCTTACATAGCATGATGATGCTGGGGAATTTTCTAACAGAAAAATTTATGCCAAAATAATGAGAGAAAAGAGGATTAAGACATTACCCTTTAAAAATTGCTTTGATTGTTTTATACCTGTTTGAGTAAATTTAGTAATTTACGATAGTAATGCTGATTAATTTCTTTTGCTTATTTCAAGCATATGAAGGATGTTACAGCTCTAATATAGACCTACTAAAAACCTGTGGGGAAAAAAAAAAGTAGAATATTTACATATGAGGGTAGCCATTTTTAGTAGTCACCTCCTTCCAGACTGGTTTAGTTCTGGCAGAAGATGAGCCATCTTTGTTTACTGAGGCCATACAGACTCTGCTGGGATTAAATACTTCATATGGATGTTTATGTGATATCCCTATGTCCTCTATTTCTCATGTTATAGAAATGGCTTTGCAAGGCAGACCCAAATATTTATGATGTTCTTCAAAACCTCCATCTTCCACAAAACTGGGCAAAGTACTCTTCCCTTTGCTGACCTGAGCTATTTCTTAACTCTCTATTTCGTTTTCAATAGCAGTTTCAAAGAATTGCACTTAGTTAAAAAAAAAAAAAAAGGTCAGATTTGGATGTGGTAAGGGTTCTTTCCATGCTGTATTAGAACTTCTCTATAATGCATTTCTTTTCATTATGAGAGTAACTGTATCCCCCGGGAAGCCAAAGCATTATTCCACTGGATTTTGCTTCAAAGGACATGTAATCATATCAGTTATCTAGTATAACTTGTTTTACTAAATGCATTCTAGTAAACTGCAGTCATGCCTAGGAACTAGGCTGGACTGGAGTCTGACTTGCTGCTACATATGGTTGTCTAACAATGAAACTTGAATATTTCTAGCTATTTCTATAAGCCTTCAGAAGCTTGATTGCCAGCTTTTCTAGGTTAAATAAAAATATTGTACTTTGCGATGATTCTTTATTAAATTACCCTCACTGCTCAAACAGGAGCCTGTCACCTTAGCAAAAAAAAACCCCAACCAACAAAACAACCTTTTTTTTAGGTGATAGTACATATTCAAGTTGGATGATTTACAAGAGGAAGACAGAACTGTGTTTCATCAGTTTTGTAATAAAGCCCAATAAATCTTACTTAAACCCTCAGGCTAAGTCTGAATTAATCTGCATGGTTCAAATTGGAGATCTGAAAGTCATGAAAGGAGCAGTCACTGTCCTTGCCCCAGTCATGTTAATTAGCTTCTTAGTTTTGAGTAGCTCAAGACTTTCTTGAGCATTACCCCCTTCAAAGTTAACAAGAAGACTTGTGACACACAACAATTAATAGCTTGATCAATAACTGTTACAGTGATCTTCTGCAAATCAGCTATATATTTTTAAATGACACATCAGCAGAATTTTTATGGCACACATATTTATGGTTTTCTTACTTAGATTTTTCAAACTTTTTTGTTAGTTTTTTTTTCTTGGAACTATTGCCCATCATCTAATGGTGATTTTCTACATTTCATTAACTGGGAAAAAATATGCAGAGTGCAAAACTTCCTTCTTCCATGGCAAGACCTTCAGCCTTGGTTTCATGCTCTTTGGATGCTTCACATGGACTTAAAAATTTTAAGCCACTGAGCAACTTGCACACAAGATTTTGTGCAATTAATAAGAAAATTCTGGAGCTTTTCAGAGTAAAGACAAAAAGAGAGCTGACCTAAACCCATCAGTAAGATCTAAATATTTTGAAGTATCTTTCTTAGGGTAGTGACCTTGTACTCTTATGCATCTGTTAGCAATGAATAGAACAAGTTGGTATTTTTCTCTTAATCTTTCACATATCCAAGATACAAACACTGATATTTTTCTTTATCTGTTTCCTTATCTGACCAGAATAATTGCAAATTAGTTTCTAATGGGAAACATTTGTTTGCCTTTATCTGCTGAAAAGCCAGAAGGTGATACAGAAACCACATGTAATCATATTTTTGTGGTGATAGGTCCAAACTTTATTTTAGTAAAAAACATGAAAAATTGTTCTTGCCACTAAAAAGACCATGGCCTTTCTTTTTTAAAAATTACTTCTACTAAAGTTATACCAATGAATTAAGACCAGTCTACAAAAGGTTAAATTCATATTCATGTAGGCATCAATAAAAATATCCATCATTGCTTTTTAATTAATTGGATTCTTTTGCTTGATTTGACTTCAATGTTCAGCAAGGATGGCAAGAAGCAGTAGTTTCTTTAGTCACTCTATTTAAAATCACTAAGTCCCTGTTTTTTCAGTCCCTATAATATTCTTGTATAAGGTTAAACAGATATTTCATCATGTTCCTGAGATGTTTTGATAAATCACATAATAAAAATTCTCCCTCCTTCATTTGAGAAAGGACCCTGGTAGTACTTCTATTTTTCAGGTCCTTCTTTCTTGAAGTAGTGACTTTGTATTACTATATATCTGTTAGCACTATAAAAGTAATATTAGATTCCAAAAGGGAGAGTATGCTGACAGTTCTTGTACCAATACCCTTTCTTAATTTCTCTGTGGTTTCAGGTTTTGCAATGGAGCTGAATATCAATTCTGATTTGGAAAAGTTTTTTAGTAAGTAAATTGATGTGTTTCTAGGTTTGGATATCTCTTTATTTAACTTAATTTCATGGAGTGAGTGTAAAATCGCCAGCTACTTCCTTCAGTTTGCAAATTATCCTGTCACAGAATTAAAACAAAATACCAACACCATCACCACCAAAAAACCACCCAAAACCAAAAAATCAACACCCCTCAAAAAACCTCCTCTCCTCCCAAAAACTAACCAAACAAAAAACTTCAAAACCAAAAACTCAACAACAACAAAAAAACCCCCTACCCAAACAAAAAACTATCCAAATCCACCTCCCAAAACTAAAACCAAAACCCAGTCAAATAACAAGCAAAGAGATTAATCATAATCTCATAAATATTTGCCCATTCCTTTTGGGAAACAGGAGTTTTATCTAAATTTCAGTTAGAAAAGAGCAAATTTTCCTTGAGATTGTAGAAAAACTCTCAAATATCTTACTATCAAAACTTAGAACTGCAGCTTCAGCTATTGTAGAGCACCTAAAAATCAATTTCTCTGTGGGTATTTTCTTTTAAAGTATCTTAAAAATCTATATCTTGTTTGTTGAAAAAGACATACTGGCAATAGCATACTCCATACAGCAATTTATCTTCCGTGTTGGCACACATAAGAAAAGAACTCTCTCAGTTGTAGAGGACTGACATTCATCTCCTTCCCTTTTCTGAGCCTTAGCACAGGTAGCATGGCTCTTTCCAAAACTATTCCTTCTTCCCTGTCAAACATTGCTGTGTCCTGCAAAATCACATATCTATGCTATTTTTGTCCCTGTGAAGCACATTACGTGCTGAAAGCAACCCAGTCTGACAGTGTGAGGCAAGAGTGCCTGCAGAAGGGTGTTGAATATGCATAAACACATACTTTGTTTTTCTCATAGCACCTGCCTAAATCCTGTTGCTGACATGTCAAGTGGTGAAAAACATTTCACAACATAACTCTCCAGTACATCTCTCTTCTTAATTCTCAATCAGTCAAAAAAAGTTTTTGATTGTTTCATAAATGTTTCTGGGCCCATACAACAGAAATATTTTTCATGTTTCTTTAAAGCAACCAGTAAAGTACCTGCTCTTTATGTTTTTCTAGCCAATCTATAATTCAAAGGGTAATAAAATTGTTCAGCCTCTGTCATAGGTCAAAAGCAGCTTTCCTGGGGGCACTCAGACTCCTTCAGCTTTCTTTAGAGCCTCATTATAAATGTCTCCTGTCTTCTATCAGAGCTGCACATGCATTTCCTAATGAAGTCATGAAATGGAAGGGTTTAATGTAAAAATGGGTATTTCTGACCACTTTTCCTACCCCCACAACATAAAAGAACTAGCATTTTATAAGCATAGTAACTGAGTAGCTTCATCTAGAAAAAGCTTAAATTCTTCCTTATTTTCTTCTTGTTGTGATACCTGTTTGAAAATGTGATGGCTTGCCTACTTGATTTATATGGGAAGTAAAGCATAGTGCAGATTTATGTACATAACACTTGGTGTAGCAGGAGTCTATCAGATACGTTGAAAATAAAACTATAGAAAAAAACTGCAAAAACATGATTGTTTCAGCTGAGGAGCAGAAAAGCATTGGTGGGCATGGAAACAATATTCAGATACAAATAAGGAGAAGGGAGTAATATATTCTCTGTACAGGCAGAAAAGAAGGAAGAAACAAGGGATTTTCATTTGTCATTAGAAGAATCCAAAGGTAGGTCATAATTAAGGACTGAAACAGGTTGGAATGTGAAGATATAGGGTGTACAGTAATTTCACGATTATAAGCCGCACCTTTTTCATTGAAGAATCCAGTCTACCCCAGTAGTGCAGCTTATATTCAGGTGCGGGTTATCTATGGACAAATCCCAGTGAAATGCCAACCCGGAAGTGAGAGTTGGCAGGGGAGAGTGCCTGGGGCTGCCTTTAAAGGCTTCTCTGGTCTATGAAAACTGTTGCAACTTGAGCACCTGACACCAATTTGTGTCTGTTACTAATTTGTTACTTTGTTACACATGGGCCCTAGCTTAAAAAAAAAAAAAAAAAAAAAAAAAAAAAAAAAAAAAAAAAAAAAAAAAAAAAAAAAAAAAGGTGCAGCTTGAATTCAGGTGCGGCTTATATATGGACAAATACCGTGGTCTACCCGGCTACAGAAAGGTGAGGCTTATAATCAGGTGCGGCTTATAATTGTGAAATTACCGTAATCATTAGACAGAAAGGTTATTTTCATGCTGCCATGCTGGAACTAATAATATTCTATTCCAAACTTGAAAAAAACATATTTGTTGATCTAGCCACAACAGTCAGGCAAATAGTGTTTTTGTGGTGGCACATGAAGCTTTGCGGTGTCTGGGGGCTATGAGTGCTCTTTAAAGAGCAGCAGCACTCCAGGAAAGCCCTGGGGCAGCTCTCAGACACAGTGGGAAGCTGTGCAGCACTAGGCCTTGCGAGGTGGGGCTGGTTGGCACCATCAGCTCGCCAGCAGTGAGCACTGCACTTTTTTCAGCTCAGGCTGGGGAACCAGCCATGGCTGTGGCATTTCACTTTCTATTTTTGTAAGTACTGGAGGATCCCTGCGGAGTTAGCAGAGCACCTTATTTCCTTGAGATGTTTGTCTCTTTTTATCAAGATAACTTATTTTAGTGACAATCTAATAAATGCCTCTTGAGATATCACAAATTGACAAAAATGGAGGTGGGTCAATCAAGTCTTTTAGGATATACAGTAATTTCACAATTATAAGCCGCACCTTTTTCATTGAAGAATCCAGCCTATCCCAGTAGTGCGGCTTATATTCAGGTGCGGGTTATCTATGGACAAATCCCAGTGAAATGCCAACCCGGAAGTGAGAGTTGGCAGGGGAGGGTGCCTGGGGCTGCCTTTAAAGGCTTCACTGGTCTATGAAAACTGTTGCAACTTGAGTACCTGACACCAAACCCAGCTGGCAGCAATTCTGTTGCTAATTTGTTACTTTGTTACACATGGATCCTCACTTTAAAAATAAAAAAAAAAGTGCGGCTTGAATTCAGGTGCGGCTTATATATGGACAAATACTGTGGTCTACCCGGAGGTGCGGCTTATATTCAGGTGTGGCTTATAATTGTGAAATTACTGTATTTGTCTGGGATGTTTAAGGCTAGACAAGAACCTTCCAGGAATTACGTAGGGTTAGCTGACCCTGTTTCTGTAGAGTGGTTGAGCCTGATGAGTTTCTAAGGTCCATTGATTCCATCCTTGCTGCCATACTCTTAACAGTTTTCAGACACTGTAGGTTATTCAGCTCAGTCAGATACCATGAAAGATAAAAGTAATTTTTGAATATTCTCCATGTTCCCTAAAAGTTTCAGCCTTTTTCTCTTTTATTTTTGCTTTCAATGATTTTTGTTTAGATTGGTTTCTCCTTGTACCAAATGTGGCTCACATTGTATGTGGCCTGAAGTAGCTAATCTTTCAGGGAAGAAGGATGATTAGAAAGATAAGTATGGAAGAGTCAGTGAAAACTTCCACACAATCAATGCCAGCTATCAGACTGAAACTATTCAACAGAACATTTTATTATTCTGTGTACTTTGAGTTAGATAACTGTAATCTCTGCTGATCCTCCTTGGAGGTGGGTTTTGCCAGCGCTTCCAAAATCTCAGCTTTAAATTGGCCTAACCACGCAGCTGAGGGATCATCTGAAAGCATTTCTGAAGCAATACCTATGATTGCTTTCCATTCAGTGAAAGAGATTTGCCAAGGGAAATTACTGTTGTTCCAATATGCCAAGCTCAATAAATCGCTTTCTTATTAGCAACATGTTAGAGATTATGTATCAACTTCATTCTGGAATAAGGGTACAAAACAAGACCTGAATGATCTGCGGCTTATCTAAAATAAAGTCTCACTCATTCAAATTAAAAACAACAAAATCACAGCACATAGTCATTGCCCAGAAGAATGACTAGGAGCATGAAGAAACCTTTGTATCAGAAGTTCTCAACATACCATATGACTGTCTACTAAAGAGAAGATAGGAAGGGGCATGGTATTTGTATTAAAGATAACGGGTTTTCTTCCCATTCTCCATCTGAAATACAATTTTCCCAGGCTATGAAGCTGTAAAATAAATATTCAAGTCAATAGCAAAAGGTTAGAAGTCCTTATTTCTCAGCTATGTCTTAGAAAGGGAAATAATAAATACAAATGTAATGTAGTGCAAGGGATGAGAATTTAATCGCACTAAAAGAATTAGCTTAAAACTGTAGCTTTCAATCAATAAAAATGTATTTGATAATGCTCGTAAGAAATAGCTTACTATTATGTATTAATTAAGACAGCTTCTTTTTAAAATAAGAGTGAAAAATGACCCTCTAATCTCCCATGTTCAGACTGCCTCGGGCATTTTTTGAACTTTCAAAATGTTTGCAATGATCTTATAATGCTATATACACCACTAATGAAGCACATTTGTTATAATATTATTTAGAAATGTGAACTCAGTGGCTAAATATATGTTACAATTCTGCCAAGAATGCTGGCAACATTAATCATCCTTCCTTCAACTTTCCCTATGGAAGGAAGAAAAAAAAAAAAAAAGCTGAGGATTCACAAGAACCATTTGGGCAAATTCTCATCCTTTTATTTACAGGAGAAAATTTCTTTTCATTCTGAAGATGGATTTTGCCTTTTGCCTTAAGCATCATAAAACTATTTTCACCCACAAGTCTATATTTGCAAAGAATATAAATTTTTTATTTCAATGACTCAATCTTTGCTTACAAATTTTAATTAATTCAGGTGTTCAGGTGGACGTTTTTTGGTTCTCTGTTGTGAACAATAATTCCATTAATTCCAAAGATTTTTTTTTTTCATTTGTAATTGGAAAAGGTGAGTACCTTACACCTTAAAGTGAACATTTTCTCATGTTGTGATATTCCTCAAGGTATCTGAGGGAAAAAGTAATTTATTTGGGACCTAGGAGCCTGTAGGAATGCTTGCCTCCTAGACAGTGCTTCGCCTTTCAAAAGTAGAAGGCAAAAATCTGCTCTGGGAGTTTTTTCTCAATTTCTTCTGTTGACATCCAATCTGAGAAAATAACTAAGCAAGTTGTAATAAAATGTCCCACACTAATGGGTTTGGAGTAGGTTTTAGAACTGTAAATTACTGATTTAACTTAGGAATTTCCCACATCCGCTTTGTCTCCACCAGCTCTTTTTCTCGCTTACTCTACCCTCACTTCTACCCTCATTAAATGCTGATGCCCCTGCTTGGAGAGTCATGCTGTAAACTAGATCACTGAGAAAGCCCTGATTAACAACAACAAAGATAACTACTAAAAAGGAGCTGTAATTCAGTAATAAAACTCCTTCCTTTATGTATATTTTTAGTTATTCTGCACTAACGTGGGGCAAAAAAAAAAACCCAGCCATGTACATTTTTCTGTAATGAACCGGTATTTCTTTAAAATGGGCAGCCTAGGGAGCTGGAATGGCAATGGCACTACTTCTACAAGCTTCTGATCAGCCATGCACAAAATTCATATAGCATGGAGATTTCTCTGTAAACCATGGATTGTTTATTTAAAGAAGATACCAGGTAGAGGCATGACTCAACATTTGGTTTTGGATAACTTTTAAAGCTAGAAAAATTGATGTCAGAGAAAACAATAGGAATCAAACATGGTGAGTTATAGTCCTCTTCAGTCTTGTTCTCTGGCTAGCTTTGCAGGGATAAAGATCCTGAGAATAGAGTATTGCAACAGACAGGGGAGAACACAGATTTATGACTTTTCTTATTTGAGTGTCCCACAGTTTTCAATACTGTTGCAGATTTATTTTATGTCCTCTGTGGTACAGTGATGTTTCTTCATGAAGGCTTGCCTAACTGCAGAGGTCGACTGCTTTCTGTGGGACTGCATGGCTCAGAAGGTCATGGGTGTTTTGTGCTTGGCTAAATCTTAAATTGCTAATGTCAGTGAGGATGAAGGGAATAGCTGCAGCTGGTATGCCTTCCTTGTATATGTTTTCAGACAGGATCCTTCTATACATTCCATAAATGCTTTCAAAATCGGTTCCCATTAAACAAACCAGCATGTGCTTAGGGATTTCAGTAGCTGGCTAAAAGTAATTTTCTTCCAATCAAGTCAGTTTTTAAAGGGTATGTGTTTCCTCTATTATAAACATGCTGTTATGCTTTGGAAGACAAAGCCCTAGTTTCCCTCTCCCTACTGCTTCCCCACTTCTTGAGTATACTCCCTTGCTCTGGAATGCAAGACTTTTTATTCATGTCTTCTTTCATTCTCAAGTTTTCAGAGTTATGCCATGTTGGTGGGAACAGTAAAATCAGGCAACGTGTCATAGCTTTCGCTTAAGCACAGCTCAGAGGGGACAAAGATACAAGAGTGTGGGATTATTTTTTGGAATCAGGAAGTGTTCAAAAATAAAGTCCAACTTCTCTCTTGCTACATTAAGCTCTTACTGTAAAATTTTTTAAAAGTTATGAGATAATGAGTAGAATAATTAATAAATAATTATGAAAATAAAAAAATATTAATTTATGATATTCAAAATTACATTTTGATGAAAATAAAGTTACTGTAATTTTTTTATTAGAATTATTTTTTCATTACAAAACAATTTAAATTTTGTAGAATTGCTATTTCTAAAAGTGAAAAAGAAAGAAAGAGATCAGAGAATTTAGGAACTGGGATGCCTATGAGTTACTGCAGTCATAGTGTTTGAAGAAAAACCAAAGAAGATTGATTTTTTTTTTTTCCCTTGTGACCTGGTTTTTATTCTTCACAGACTTCTGATTTAGATGAGAACCATGACTCTCCCTGAACACATCTAATTGGTACTGCAGTGCATGCCATAATATGTCTCAGCAGGAAGATGCAAACACTGCCATAGAGAGCAGTTGAATAGAGGATACGAAATAACAGTTTATTTATGTTCCAGATCACGGTAACTTAAATACTCTTCCTTTCACATTTAGTAGCACTAATGATACCTCTTGCTAATATTAGTGTGGTGCACTGCCAACAGCTGGAGGCCAATGCAGCACTCGAGAGTTCAAGGACAAACTACACAGTACAGTGCATTTAGGGACCAAGCTTTATTGCCCATTAAATAGCTATTAAGCAGCATCAGAAATGTGAAGACTTATCATCCATATGTGTACTGCTTGAGGTTAAATTTCAGCTTTAAAAGAAATTCTTTTTATTTCAAATAGGTTGTACATATAATTCTTCTAACTAAAAATCTAGAGTTCATTCTGATTGGATATGCAGGGTGGGAAAGATGTTCATACCTATTTCAGATTTATGATCTTATAGTACATTTTTAATGATTTTATAGTACTTTCTTGCAAGAAATTTTTTTTATTTTAATTTATGTCTTTGAGGCTGATGATTTTGATTTTAGCAGATTTTTCTTATTTTGTTTAGAATAAAAAGTAACCTAAGCAAGGATGAGTGACAAAACCTCAGTTATAAAATATATATTGATACCTACAACTAAAATTAATACTTCCTCAGGCATATTTCAGGAAAAAAAAAAATCCCATTTTCTGTTCCATATACTTTACAGAATGTCTTCCTGAATTGTTGAAATTGGTATAATTATGAAATAATAGCATTTCTTTTTCTACCATGCAGTTTCAACTGGTGAAGGATTCTTTTCATGCTGTTCTAAAGCACTTTGCTGCTATTAAGTTTAAGAGCCACTAAACTCTCTGGGGATAAAGATAGGTATTCAAGTGCAAGGTCATTAAGAAATCCCGAAATTTCCCAGTTAGTTGCTATGCCGCTAGCTAGGAAAGCTATCTTTAAAAATGTGTTTTAAGAGCCATGGTATCTTAGCAGCATCGGCCAAAACCTAAAATTGAGTGTGTTACTATTGACTTAATAGCACAATGGAATCTCAATTCCAGATGAAAAAGCAATATGGTAAGAGTACAAAAAACATGACTTTTTTTTTTTAAATTCAGGATTGATGATTTGATTACTCGATTACATCAGTTCCTCTGAGAATTCTTTAATAGGTCAAAATTCCCTTCTTACCAAATTTGGTTTGGTACACAAATGGCAATTCCCTCCATTCTTAATCACAGTTGCAGAAAACGTCTGATTCCATTGAGCAGTTGCTAGCAGAGGGTAACACCTCATCTAGCTCTCCAGAGGCACTGAGGCTAGAAGAAATGTTCATCAACAGTGCTTAATAAGAAGGCTGTCCTAATTTTCACCCTGCCTGTTGTAGCTTTAAGTGTTACCTTCATCTTCCTCTTCCCAAACCCTATTGTGTTTTCTCCTTTCTGCAAACTAAAAGTTTTTACTTCATTCTGCTCTAACAAACTCATCAATACAAGTGGCTAACACAAATATTCTTCTTGCTGATAAATACAAAATGGTGAGAGAAAAAAAAATGCTACAAAAAATTTATTCCAATGTACAAGTGTTTGGGTTTTTTTCTTTAGATCCTATAGATTGCTATAGCAGCACTTTGAATAAACTATTATTTGACTTTGGAAATTCAGTATCAGCTCTTATTTTTACAAGTTCTTGATTCTCTTCTGAATCAGTAAGCTCCTAACCAAATACATGCTGTTTCTACAAACAGGCTTATACAAAAAAAGGTTTTTAAAAAAGATTTATAAAACTAATTAATTTAGCAGTTGAGTGAAAATACAGAATTCAAACTTTGACTTATTGTACATAAAGATCCAAGTTACACACGAAATGCCAAATTCTACTATTAGCCTTTGCCACTAAATAGCATGTTATTAGAAGTTACACAAGTATCTCACAGCTGGTCAGCTGAAAGCTGTATGATAATATGTTAATATAAGAAGTCTTGAAATAGCAAAAAAATCTGCTACATTTACAATAAGATATGAGTGTATTATTTGGAATGAAAGAACCATTTCTTAAGCTTTGTGATTCTTTTTTGTGTAATATGCACCTTAGATCTTCAGTATTGACTTAAAGTGAACCAACTCCTTTGGGTTGTATCAATCAGATGTGTTTGATCCAACCATCCTTCACTTGAAGGGAGTGAGAAGAATCATGATAGACAAGGACCATTTTTTTTTGGTTTTAGTCCTGATAACCAAAATTGGATTCAACTAGCAAAATGTTCCTTCTGAAATGTTGTATGAAATCTGGACTGCCCTTTGCATGGCTGTAAGATGAAGGTTATTGTAATTTGCTTAACAACACAGAAAGCAGACATAGTGTCTGTCTTGAAGATCTTACAGGTGTATCCAAGATACAAAAACAAAGTAGTTCTCCTCCTCCAAAGAAACTTTTTAACTGAAACTGACCACATACGAAACCCCCAGGAGAAAGCAATGAAATAATAATAAGCCTGTATGAAAAGCATTCCCATTAATATTCAGTGTTAAACCTGTATGGGAGATAACCCCATTACTGCTAATTGTTTGTATTTATAGGACTATAGAAAAAATCAAAATGTGAGCATTCATATGAAACAGTGAGGTTGAAGAAACTATTCCAGTTCTAAGAACAGCCTTCAGTAAGGCCCTAAGTGAAAAGTGAAGTGTGAGGGAAAGGGATGGAAAAAAGAAAACAGGTTAATGGAATGAGGGTAACAAGGAAGCACACTTGTGAACAAGAACAAAATTACATATGGTTGAAACTTGGACAGACCCTTAGCAATAAAGAATAAGTTATCAAAGAAAACAAGACCATGCTGCAAGTTAATCGAGGAGTGCTAAATGTGAACATAAGTCCAGCTGTTCTGCCTCAGTGAGTGGAGATGAAGAATTTAGCAGTGGGATAGTTTAGGTGACTGTGACTAACAGTCACAGTCAAGGTAACAGACAACATGGTTTTAGCACCTATTCCAACTTTTTTACTAGGATGCTTCTGAACAGCTGTGCCCCTTAAATGATCTACAGCCAGCTTGTTCTTTGCAAGTCCGTGCTGTTTCCCTGTTTACACCAGCTCACTTGTGGTGTGTCCATGTGAAACTCTGGCTGAGCTGACCTCCGGAGTGTTGGCCATACAGTGCTACCAGCAGTCACACTATCAACTGCTACCCACCATATCAGTCTGTGACTCCAGCACTGTCCTGTTTCAGAGGACTTGTCTGCCTTGACCTGTCAGTATTTGCACTGACATTCTGCCTGGAGATGTACTAATGAGCTATTACAGACACCCTAAATTAGACACTGATAAAAAACACATGCTGAGTTTGTCAGAAAATTTCTCTTTTTGGATGCTCCTGAAAGACAAAATCAGCTTTTCTGCTGTAAAACTACCAGTGTTATGGACTGTACAAAGCTACACTATTTTCCTTTCTTCACTAAGATGTTTTTATATCATCATGGCATGATATGCAGTACATGTTCAGAACTGAAGTATTCCACAAATCAAGTAGAAGAAAACTGAACTAAAGCAATTATGACAAAATTAACTTTTCTCTGACTTCCTCTTAGTTATCATGAATATAGTTGTATCATCAAGGGTCCAGTCAGCTGTGTCCAGCTGTTTTTGCAGGACACATCATTAGCAAATTAATTACATAAATTTAAAAAAGTATCTGTTTTCTCCCATGTTTTAAAGGGTTTTGTACATGAAAATAGGTTAAAAACATGAAAAAATGTTAAAGAGGTTTTTTTTTGTGTTACAAAACATAAACATAAGACTCCTATGCTACTTAAGCAAATGTCCTTAATAAATTTAGTTAAAGTAAACAAAAAACTTTTTAAAAAAATTGGTGAGTTCCTAGACTCTTACAAAAAACAGTTTCCTTGTTCTGATTTCTCCTCTGCATTCACACAGACCTAACAGGCATCTCCCTGAAAGTATTTTTGGCTAGATAAAAGAGTTTTACAGCTCTGGGGAAAATAACCTCACTATTGCTCTTAACTATCCCCTTGATACTTTCATAAAAATGTTAGACCAAACAGAATCTCTCCAGGAAATTCCTAAACTCTAACCTTTTGGGGTCAGAGAATGCAGCAGACAGTTTGTTGTCTTGAACAGTGACCTCAGTGCAATTCTACTCCAAACAAACTTCTAGATGCTATCTGTGTATTATCTCAGGGGAATTCAGTGCTAGCCCTTAGAGATCAACAGTAGCACTTCTTGTACCACTTTCTTCACTTTCTACAGAGAATGAGGAAATGACTCTCAAATCCATTAAGTTCCAAGTATTTTGTAATTATTGGTTCTCTTGGAATAGTCCTAGTTAGGCAAAAATTCTACATTGAAAATTATTTCTGAGAGGATAAAAGATGCAATAATTCAGTCATTATGATATGAATAATTCTCAAGCCAGAGAAGTTTTATACATATTTAGGATATGATAGGACTGAATTAGATTTTCTGGGTCACCAAGACCATTTCTTTGTAATACAATACATGTTGCATAAATTCTTTCACAAATGTAGGAAGTTACATCTTAAAAGAGGTTTTTAAAGAGTCATTTACTTAATTCATATAAGCCATTATCAGATAGAACTTATCTCAGGATTCTTAGATGAAACACAAATTAGAAAGCCTTGCAGAAATAACTGAGCTCTTTTGTGGAAATAAACTTGGACAGAAAAATGCATGCTTTATCATCAAAACTCGCATATTCCTTACTCTTCTATTAATTTAAAAATTTCATCTTAAAAAGTTTTGCCCATATATCATTCTAAATTAAGGAAAAAAATCTTCAGAAAAGGTTATGTAGGGAGGAATTTATTCATTGGGTTTGTCAACTACACTAAGGCCCAAAAACTAATAAATATTGTTTGGATAAATTTATATAATACAATTATCATACAGTTCCATTGCTCTTTTTGGTATAATTGAGTTTTCAGTCAACAAAAAGCGTTGTTTTACAGAGACTCCTGTGAATTCTTGGGGCTTCTCAGGTCACGATACATTCCAAACCTTGATCAATCTTTTCTGGAAAAATTGCTCAGTGGCATTTCTTGCTATTTTACCCACTACTTTCTCCCAGAAGGCCAAAACTCAAAGATGTCTGTATTGCTCCAGCTGTAAAAGCACATCTGTCAGTTTAAATTAGATAGACAGCTTCCTATAGTCAAGGGGCAGACTTATGCCATTAACCTTCAAGCTTTACAAGAACTTTTCGGTGTTCAGTTTTCAAATGCAATGCAAAGCAAATGCATGTGAAAATGACAGATGCTATGAAGAGTCAACTATTTGGTATTATTTTGTTTCATATAATTTGAGTTTTAGGTCTCTATAATATCTTAAGCACTGATATAAAATTATGAAAATATTAATTTACCAAGTAGCAGTTTTTAAACAAGAAATATGTCCTTTGTGTTTTCCTGTAATCTTATAAACCTCAGATTAGATGGGAACAGTATTCAGTGGAACAAAAGAGAGCTCTCTTGACTCTTTAAACCTTGCAGTTTTTGTTTGCAATAGTAGAAAACATATCTCTTTATATCTATTCTTATTTGAGAGACATATAGAAAGAAGTGGGAATAAAAGCACCCTTTTCACCTCTCCAAATCACAAGCTTTCTGCTTGAAACATCCCAAACAAGTTAAGAACAGACTGAATGATCTGGGTAGCGAGGAGACTTCTAATACAGAAACAGATGCACAGCACTAGATAAGATTATTATGCTTTCCTGTGTCTTCAATACTTGAATAAAGTTGCAGATTCTTTCTGTCTGTCATTTATAGACCTGTACATCCTCCTTAACAGATCATGTGTTAAACAACAAGGAGTTTATCACTATTGTGTATAGCATGGCTCTCATGACAAAGGTGGTTTGTTTTTTTTTTTAAAAGATACATGTGTGAGATAATGCTGAGTGGAGATAAAAATCTAAAAATTACCTACTTGGGGAAAAAAAATCCTTGTTTTTCAGCAAAGAAGGAAACATATAAACATAAGCATAGGTAAATTTAATAAAGCTGGAGTTTAGATACGTTATAATGCAAAAAAATATATATAGATAGCAGAGGTTCAATAAACTCAGTGTTGCAGCCACCTCTTCTCTAAAACAATAATAACCTTTTGAAATTTCAAAACAAATATATTGATTATATACATTCTTCTTTTTTGCATTTCACTTTGCACTTAATTTGGATGCAATAAACAATGAAAACAATGAGCTCAGTTTTAAGAGAATCTTATGCAATTCTGTGAAGTTCAAAGAACACAATCCCCATTCCCACTGGCTCCTGTGGTGTCTAAGGTTATTCAGTTATTTTAGTAAGACATAATGAAAGAAGTGAGGCAGACAGTTTAATGCAGAACGTCAGAAAAATTGTCCTCAGGGAAGAACACCCACATGTGTCAATGGATATAATAACCTTTCAGTTTTATGAATCAGATATAGTTCTGTTCTGTGGTGTGTCCTTCATTACTCAAACCTACCTTTTGAAATTCAGTCTATGATGGAAGAATTCAGATTCAATATAGAGTTGTCAAATTCATTAGGTGAAAGACTTAAGACACTTAAGACTATTCCCATGCAGTTAATGAAGTAGTACTGATAGCACTCTTTATCTGTCAGATTAATCCACTGTTGCCAACAGCAAAGCTATGCTTGAATGGAGAATATGAGTTATCAGCAGAAAGTAAGTGAGCATTTATTGAAAAATTTTAGTAGAGAAAGGAGAGTAAAAAATACAACAATATAAATACTGCTCCATGCTAAAGACAGCATGAATCAAAATACTGTGGTTAAAAATTTATTTTGCAAGCTTTTAAGAAACATCTAATATAAAGTATCAAATATTTCCAAGTTACAATGATTTTAAGAGTAAGAGCTCTTTTTTACCTTAAGACTGCTATCTGCACAATTTTCTTTCTTTCCAGCCTTAAGCATCTCATTGATGAGCTCATATGTTTTTTAGAATAAATTAAGAGATCCATAAAAATTTGGTAAAGCATTATCACTAGAGCCTAAAGAGACAGTTTGAATCTATGAAGAATAATGTATTCTCATTTATTTTCAAGATGCAATGTAAATACAGTTTCTATCTGTGGTTTCTACTCATATCCCATATTTTGTAAGGGCACGTGTGACTGCAAAATTGTGATAAACACAGTAGCCTGTATACTGTGCACTGCTGTAGACTCTGCACTCTCATTATAGGCAAGTGAACTTCTTTGTCAAAAGTGGTCAGGTTAATGGAAATAGCAAAGGAAATCTCTTCCACAGACAACAGAACTAGGGATCAAGTCTTAGTAGAAAGGCTTTTATTATCCTGCTGCCTTTAGCTAAAGACCTTCACCACTAGGCTGGAAGGCCTGCTTGCCTTAGTGACATTCTCTGATCTAGTTAACAACTTTTTTCTTTTTCCCTCCCCCTAACAGAATAGTTAAAACATGTGGTAGGAACTGTACTTATCTTTTCATGAGCTTTATGTTGGTCATTAGGAGGGAGATTGAAAGGCTAAATTGTTTTAATTTTCTCAAAGCAGTGTATTCAATCTGGGTGTTTGTTATCTTAAGAGAGTGCTTTGACCAGTAAGGTACTGTATAAAAGCAAAAGAGAGAGGGCATCACTATCACCACTTGTACATGGGTTTTGAAAGAAAGGATACAGGCAGCTGTCTGAAGAGTAGAATTTGGACTGTAAAGTTGGAATGGGAGGCATTCTCTGCAGCAATGAGAAAAATATCTAAATATATGATAAGAGTTTAAAATTAACCACATTCTCATTTTCAGGATTATGTTGGGCCAACGAGAAGTGCTTTTCTGCTCAAAGTGTGGCTGAACAGGTCCTGTGCGCTGTCTAGAAACTGAGGGCTATGAAGTGAGTTAAGCACAAACCTGCTCAGCACTTCAGCATCAAGTGTGTTTGTGTTTGCCAGGTTTGGTTAATCTAGCCTTAAATTCCATTCTAGGTATTACCCAGGAGAACTAGTAGTACCAGAGACTGAATGTGTATCTGCTGAGTCACAGTTCCCTGCCATAACCACAAGACCAATGTTTCTTATGAGGAGCTACAACAGACACGCGTCACTGTGATTGTGGCTCTGCAAAGTAACGTTTTACCTCCTCATTTAATAATTGTCCCATTGTACTTATGTTAATTTGTTGACTTTTGAATGATGCTTTATATTTGCTTTATGTATTTTCCTTAATTTTGTTTGTTTCAGAGAAACTGCTAGAAAAGTTCTATTTCAAGTAAAAGATATTTCTTATAAATTGTATATAGTACATCCAGAAATAAACAAAGCAATTTTTACACTTCTTACATCAACATTTAAATGCCATTATTATGATATTTCAAAAATATTACCAATATTGCATAAAGCATTTACATGCAAGAATACTATATTAAAAGTATTTATAAAATAGATGTTGAATACTCACAGCATGCTAAATTTTGGCTAGATGAAATGACCTCTAAATTCTGCATCTCACAAGTTAGACAAGAAGCTGTCAGTGACCAAATATTATTACATGTTTTGTTGTTCATTTACTGATGCTGACAGCTATGCTCTACAGTTTGTGATTTTTCTTCCTATTTTGAAGATGGTAGGTTTTCCAAACACGAAATTTTTGGAGAAATTTCCCAGGTGTTCATTTATTAGTACCACATAAATACCGCTAAGAGTCTTCACTAAACTAAGAGGTGATTTTTTGATCAGTTAAATATTTGGACTGCTCAGCTGAACACTAAAAGTCTGCATTTACCGAGTCAGTACACAGTGGTATCTGAAAAAATGGAAGGGTAAAAGGCATTTTCTTACACCCCACAGTTTGGTAACTGTTGGGAAATGGATGTTTTTATAAGTAAAGATAGCTGACCACTAGGCACTTTTAGCACAGTAGAAACACAGCTGGGTTCAGTCCATACTGAAAATAAATTCTGAGTCAATTAAGTTTGCTTGTAAGCAAACATCTTAAATTCCCTTGCTAACCAAAGCAGGAAATTTTAAGTGTCTGTTACATATTATCAGTAATCTTTAATGGAATGTCTTTACAGCTATGTAATCTACAAGAAGTGCCAGAGAAGTCTGTCCTTTTGCCCTTTTATTTATACCTGATTGCTTTAGAATCAGTGCCAACTAATGATACTAAAAACTGTGGTAGGTCAAACTGATACAAAGCTATACTAGTACCTCTTTAAAAACACTTTAGAGATTACCCTCAAAAACCTCATCATTTCTTCTAGTAAAGACCACATTGAATCTCAGAAGAAAATGAAACATGGAAAATAAATTTAGTAAAAGTTAAAAATCTATCCAAGAATTTTCCACTCAAATGATGTTTCAGGCTACAAATACCTGTTTTTCAGGAAGGAAATCCAAAAGAGTACTTAAAAAATAGTTTCTGTATAGCTAGAAGTCATCTCCAGTGAACATATATTTTTTGGTTTCAGAAATATTTTTCATCCCCAGTCTGAACAGGGCTCTGAGGTACAATGCCATCTGTAGAAATAAAGTGTCCTTCTGTATTTAAAATTATTTCATCTGGAGAAAAAGAACAGACATTTCAGAAGTGACCTAATATGCACACTAAAAACAAAAATGCTTCTATACTATAGAAAGGAGTTTCCTTAAATTGTTCTCTACATTTAGTATCCTTTCCTTTCTTTCTTTTGGTTTACTCTTCTCCAATGTTCATATCATTTGACCCTGAAAGATGTTATTTTTATAGTTAAGATTTATTTAGATATTGCCATGCTTCTACATTATACTAAAAATGAAAACAAGGCAGACTCCTGCTAATTGAATCCTAACATGTCCCAGAATACCACAAAGGCCAGCACTGCACAAATATTACTAAGAAGTTTAAACCCCTCACATTCCAAATGTTGTCAAATCCTTTTTCTTTTTTTTCTTTAGCAGGGGTACAAGCAAGCAATACAGTTTACAGTTCCTTATGTTATCTACTACACTCAGTGCATGCAGCAGTTACGTGAACTGTGGTAAAAGAAAAGTAAGCAACCAGTAGCATGCTCCAAGCTGAATTCAAACTTTGCCAAAAATACTTTCAGCATATTTTGGCAGTACACCAGACATGAAACAATTTGTACTGGACTGCTATTTGTTGAATTGATTGTGTGATCCATTTACAGATTTATTTTCTTTAAATGTAAGTTTGTGCATTTTCATATAATAAGATTATATGTGCTATAGTACAAAAATACCAGAATATAAAATGTCATCCCTTGATGTTATGTTCTGAATTTAACAGTTTCTTACAGGAAAAATTCTACATTGGAGAAAATGATCTATTTGCTGTAGGAGCCTAACTCTGTAAAGCTGGATACTGTTGATCACAGCACTCAATGGAAGCCTTTGCATGCAAGGTGATTCACATGCATTCATAAATTTCTAATTCCAAAAAGCCATTGTTTCACTGAGATAGTGTACATGTTATTAACACTACAGATTCATATATAAAGGATTAATCACTAACTTCATAAGGTGTATGTGACATAAAGTATACAGAATATAGTATATAGTTTACAATGTGCAGTATACAGTAGATAGACCATACGTAAGTATAAATATTATAGAGGTTTGTCCATGCCAGTTGACAGTAATAGTTGCTAAATGAAGCTTCTGTAAATAAACTTGATTCAAGGTCTTAGATAAACAAGACATAAATGGTGCTTTGAGGGTCAACAGATGAGAGAAGAGGGAAACCTCATGTTCAGAAGAAATCCTTGATATTGGTATGAGTTCCAACCAGTCAGATTGAATTCCAACCATAACTTACATTTTGTGAGATCCATATCTTTTATATTAGTTAAAATCCAGGAGAATTTAACGCATATTTTAGCCTACAAATGGTGTGCAAGCACAGAGAGCAAAAATTATACCAACAATTAGGCAACAGGGAAGTCATGAAAGAAAAAACTCACCAAAAACATTTTCAAGAAAAAAGTAAAAAAAATTCAGAAATCTGTTAGGAAAAGTAGTTTTTTCCTGGATACACAATGAGTTCTATCAAAGAGAATGAGAACCAGAACCGTCTAAAACTTCTTCATCCTTTGTTGCCTGTTTCTGAGTGATTAGACTGCTCTACTGCCATGTGAATTCTCTCACAGGTTGAAGAAATAGTAAACAGTCTTGCAGTCATGTGTCAGCCAGGTGAGCTAAGTTAATCATGATATACCTCACAGTTGATATGTTAATCACAGTAAAGCATACTGTTCAAAACAACATTTTGAGTCTTCAGAGATGGTGCAGCACCTAATATAAGTAGTAAGATTTAAAAGTGGTTGGATAAATAGTATCTACCAATTTATTGTTAAAAACAAGTAGGAGACACTTCTGCCCCTCCATTCCAGGCTTTATTGGTTTCTTACTTTGCAGTCAAAAATACCTCTACATTATATTCTCCTGATTACCAGACAGGAGTGCTCACAGATGCCTTATTTTCATTTTCTTTTATCAGCTTATGTCCTCATTTTTCTCTTCTCTCAGTTTCTGATATAGATTTTGCTAGCTGCTTCCTGGAATTAATGATCTAGCAACTACTTTTGCTTTGGCCTTGGTTCCTGAGTGATGCTCTAGAGCTGTGAAGAGAAACTTGCAATAAAACTATCCCTGCCTTTACTCCACTGTGAAATAATTTGTCTAAGTGTTTCATTTTTGGTACAGCTCCATGCATTCGATCGATCCATCTCTCCCTCACTGAAAGGTGGAATAATATCTTCTAATTCCTAGATTATTTCTTCCTTCTGGTGCTTGAGACAAACTATTCAGACCATACAGTCTGAAGAAAATTTCTGCGGGTTGGTGATTTACATGTTCATTTATGGTTTAAGAGGCAAAGTTCTACGCCTAGTTGTGTCTCTTGCTGTTGTGCTGCCCTGAGAAAGTCATCATTGCCATGGATTTTTGTTTTGAGAGCTGTAGAGCTGACTCCTGCCAGTGAGGTCATTTGAGCTGTGTGGATGGATAGTTATGGAGAAGAGCTTGATACTAATAATGGAGTCAAGCAAAGCCTAACAAATGGATTTCGCCAGAATCACAAGATGCTGAGTGCTGACTAATAACTGGAAACATGCAGCTGTGGTAGAAAGTGCTCAGTTCATGTTAGGAGTATTCTCACAGCCATCAGATATTTTTGTTGGAAGCATTATTTTGTATTTAATGGAAACTTTACCTGAAGAGATACTAAGAAAAGTAGGAATATGAAATCCCACTGACTCAGTATGACCTCTGCTGGCCAGAGTCCTGCTTTAGCAGAAAGCAAATGAGCAACTACAGCGTAGCCTTCTAAAGGCATGTTAATCTGGTCATGTATTATCTTTGAGTAAGGGTCATTGAATACCACATAAATTTGTAATGAATTTCATACCTCAGCTGAAAATTTCTGGTACTTGTTTTATAATACAAGAAAATTTTTAGCAAAACAGAAAGCAAATTCTAATCTTAAAAAACCATAATTTCTACCTATGACAAAGAAAATTGCTTTGATATCTACAATTGGTAATGAAATGGCCTAAATGAATGAAAGCTTATGGTTTTCAATCCTACTCTTTCCTGCATTTAAGACAATTAGCAAAGGATAAATCAGCAAAGCAGTAAAAGAAATAACTAGAGTGAGGTCAGTATCTTCCAACTCATTATGAGTTTTATTGATTACTGAAAGATAAAATATTATTTATGAGCTAGATTCATAGAAAAGGTATAAAAAATTCACAGATTACCTAGTTGTGTTTTTAAATTTCTTTTGGTTGAATTTTATTCCAAAATTTCAGTCTCAGGGTCTAACTCTGAGGAGGCATAAAACCACTGAATGTTTAAGTTTCTGTGAGGGAAGACAGGTACACAGTAAGAAATTAGGACTTTGGGACACTTAGAAGTGGTCAAAATTTATTTGAGCAAACCATGGCTTAGGAGGTGGGAAAACATTGCATTTAATCTCCAAGAAAGATATTTTTTGCCTTACAGGCAGTTAAAAAAGCAGCTTGTGAGCTGGTTTTGACTTCAGCATTAAGTCTCTGATCTGCTATCTCACTGAGTTTTTGAGCATTAGGTACAACTTCCCTTTAAGAATAGCTCAGGCCCACCTAACTACAGGACTCTGGACTCTCTTCTAAACTGGCACCTAAATTAAAGACAGAAAGAGAGAGATGTCTTCTAAGCTTTGCATCTGTGAGCATGCAGTGCCTTGCAGTTATTAATTTGCATGTCAGAAGCAACAGCATAGTGCTAGGAATAACTCAGCTCCTGACTTTTTTTGTAAATTTGGGAAAATCGTGTGACTGAAATTAATATGCTCCTTCAGATATAAGTCTACATCTGGGAAAAATCCCTTTCAGGATAAAACAGCCTCAGCCATCAAGGGAGTGGTCTCTGGTGTTGTCACTCTGCCCTGTCCAGTGAATGAGCTGTAACAGTCCTGTTAGGGCATCTCCAAGAGCACAAGCTGTCATGACTGACATACACCTCAGCTAGCTTCATATAGGTAACAAAACACATCACCAGCAACTCAAGCTTTAGAACATATGAGAAAACAGCAAAATAAGGCTTTGGGAAGAGTGTACACTGGCTGCTGGCATGAGGTAAAGCATATGCTGCTCTCTCTTTACTGTCACTGATATGATAGAGTATCTTCCCATCTTCATTCAACTATCTGCCTACAGTTTATCACCTAATTCTGCATCATTAAGTAATATTGGATGTGTAACAGATTCTATAACAGCTGGGTTTTTTGACAGTAGAGGAAAAAATGCTTAAAATTTTCTGGATCCAGACCTAGCTCCACAACTGCATTATTCATGCACTGTGTACCATTAAATATTCCAAGCCACACGTAAGTCCAAACAATCAGTGTTTAGTAATGAGACCCATTCCATCAATTTCAAGGCAAAAAACCCAGTCACTTACTAGCAACTGCTTAAAATCGCATTTAACTAGTCTAAAATCTTCTTAGTTAAATTTAATTCCATTTTGAAATTAATTTCCACTTGAAAAAAAAATTGAGAACCTAAGCTTTTGATAAATTGCAACAAATATATTTTATCAATAAAAGAATTCAATAATCAGTATACAGAAATGAGAACATGAGCATACAGCTGAATGATGCTTGGGTAATTGGGTTAAAGTTTTGTAGTGGGATTTTAAAGAATGTGAGAGAGATTCTTTCAATTTAAATTAATCTTGGAACATAGAGACATTAATGTCATACTTAGGTTATCCAACAGTTTGGTTCTTGGTAATAACTAATAAAACTTTTCTGTTGCTATTAAAATTAGCTTAGTCATGTTTCCAATTATTGCAGCTCAACTGCATGCCCACATAATTATGTTGATTGATGTAACATGAATTATAGCCCTCATTAAAAATAAATTACTCTTTTAAAGCATGATATCAAATATAGTATCGTTTCACTCTTTGAAAAAGTTTGTATCAACACAATCATTCTACCCAAGGGGAGGTGATAGGCTAGTACTCAGAAAACTGATGATGCAACATACTGCACACACATAGGAGAGCAGCCTGTGATGTATGTCATGATGTCATAAAGTCAGGAGACTGAACAAGAGTTGTTTGGCTTGATTCCTTAGGAAATCTTCTCCTGTATTTAACCACTCTTTATGTTGATCTTTATATCAGGAATACCGAAATGTTAACATATGATGAATACCTTAAATCAACAAAATATTACAGCAATTGCCCTTGCTGAGCACATTGCAATATACATTACTTTTGTTATTCAAAAGAATTCCCTAGAAAATAGAAGAAAAAACATTTGACCTAGTAGATATTTAAAAGTTCAAACAGCATTTGAGAATGAAAAATTCAAATATTCTCTGTTGGTCCAAGAATTGTGATGATCTGATAACTTTAGCAGTTGTTTCATATTCCTAAGAAGAAATGCCAAACACAGTTCATTGGTTTAATTATTTAATAATATGATCAAATCCCATTTGCAAATCCAATCATTGCAGGGATATTCCACACCCTCTTGTTACTAGGTACGGTTTTGTCTGCAACACTTGAGTACTATTCAGTAAGTGCCCATCTTTTCCTGTTAGGACCTCATTCATTAAAAGCAAATATGCCTTCATTGATAGCCTCTCTCTGTTGTACACACTTCCTAAAAAAGCCAGGAATGACTATGAAATCTTGGATAACATTTTCATTTCAATCCTTAATACATATTATGATAAGTTACATAAATCACTGCCTTGATTGGCTCTATGATGCAAGGCCACCACATTTTTATGAATAACATATAAGTGAGCACAGGGAAAGGTGCTTTAAGAATTTATTATCAGTGCTCCTTTAGTTTAATTTTTGGAACTGCCTGTAATACAGATTCTATCTGAACTGCTGACCTTGTCCCATAACAAGGAGTGCAATGTTTCATGTCAGTGTTACAAGAAGTTTGAATTCCTTCTAATAACAACAGCTCAGACTTCTCTTTTCGAATGTATTTCAGAATTTGAACTTCATGTTCCTACTTGAAAGCATAAGTAATGTGCACAAATATCTTCTGATTCTATGGGGACTTGGATTTACGATAAAAGAAAAGCAGGCACTTGAAGCAATATGTGCTCCACACATAAAAAGGGAGCAGTCAGCTAAGCCAGTGTAGTGATGGAAAACAGAGTGGCCTTTGATTGATCTGTAAGTAGATATTTCTTCATCATGAGAAAAGGAAGCATTCTGAAGTTGAAAAAGATATGTAAACTCTAGCACTAAAATTCGTTTCAGCTCAATACATATCAGGAATGTAGTATACAAAAACTGTAAAACGGGATGGAGGAATGAAGGGAAAAACAAAGTCTTAGTTTACTTCCAAAGATTATGACCTAATTTTGTTTAAACTCTGACATATTTCTCATCCTCATAGTGCCCAAAAATGTCATAATATTTTACCAAGATTCTCAAAGCAGTATAAAGATGATCATTAAATTAAATTAATTACCATGAGATTGTAATATTTTAAATTTAAAATTTCTATATCTTCAGCCTTATGATTTATTTACACAGAAGGATATCTAGATTTACCAGAATTATTTAGGTACCTAGATCCTATCTATGTTTTGACAATATGCCTAAATATCTTACCTTCTTATTTGGAACATAGGTTTTAAAATTTTCCTAAATGTGTTCTCCTGAATCTGATCTATTTCCATTTTATACTTAGAGACTACTTCTTGATAGACTTTGCAAAACTAACACAGATGTTTAATATCTTCAGTAATTCAATGACATAATTTCTTGGACCTCTAGATCTCATTATAGTATGTGCTTTTTAGATAATGATTGTACATAGTACTAACCATAATTTTTAAATTTAACTATGGGAAGAGAACTATTTATCTGAGTGAGAAACAGTATCAGAATTAACAAATTTAAAATACAGACTGAACTTGCATGATTTATGAAACTTTAAGTATTCCTATCTATATTATTACTCCCTAGATTTTTCCTGTTGTTTATGAGATAATAGCTAAAATTTCAGTAATGTAGAAAAAAACACAGCTAGGTCAAATTCTACTCTCATTATATCAAAGGCATCCAAATTTCACTTAATCAAATCACAAATTTTTAAAAGGGAAAGCAGAATCTGAATTATTACTTCTAGATAAGGAACTTCCTGAAAATCATTCTCTTAAATTTTAGTGCTGAAAATATGAGCTCTTTTTATTCTAAGAAAGAATCACTGTTTCTTTGAAACTTTATCTGGCCTGGTTTAACATCACCATATCATTCCAGCTAAAAAACATTCTGTAGTGGGGGGAACTCCAAAATGTTTTGTTACTGCTTCAAACCCAACTGTTGCATTGAGTGTGGAAGAATGCACAGTATTTCAGTGATTCCTTTTCGATATTACATATTCATTAATATTACATATTCATTTGAAATGTATATTACATATACATTTTCAACTCTCCAACAATGAGAATTTTCTTGGAGGAAATCAAGCAGCTTCTGCTATTTTAGGTCATGTACATGGTGATGAAGAAAGCAAATATAATATCTCATAGGGCAAGATTGCACTGCAAACTTCATTTTTAGTACTGTAGATGCAAACTCTAACTTAGTGACCTGATAGACAAACAGTTAAGTCAACCGACAGATTTTTGTTAATATTAATTAACATTTTATCAGACTCTGAATCTGGAAAAATATGTCTGAATTATTACTTTCCTGAAAGCAAAATGGGCATTTTTGATAGTGTGACTGTTAGCATACCAAATCTGTGAGCTTCCTATTAATTATGTGATGCATATCCCACATAATTATCCACTGGCCTGTTTAGAAACCTCAGACTGTTTAAAGAGCTTATTTATCATCTCTCTCATGCTATTTACAATGGGTTGTCCACCTCACACTTGACATGAAATCTATATTCATATAAAATAAAACACATCAGGCTTAGTAAACAAATCTGCTGAATAGATTTGATGCATACAGAAAAGTGGCTTTACTGAATGCTGTTGTTATTGAAAACAGACTAGTTCCTTAATCACTCACCCTTGAAAACATCAACCTGAATAGGCTGGATATTTTTGCAGATATGGAAATTTATCAAGACACTCTAATTACTTCCTGAATCTACTAATTTTTTCTCTCAGAACATTTTAATGTCTGAGTGCATTGCCTTTTGGCTTTCATTCAGAAGCTAGAAGTAATCCAGAAGTTTATTTATAAAATTTGACAGTTTGTCTCCTTATGACCCAGGAAAGGACTGGATTTGGCAAAATGATCTGAAGAATTAGCTTTTTCTAGATAAAAACAAGATGTCTGCCACCTAAGAGAATCCTCCTGGGACACTACAGTAATTTCACAACTATAAGGTGCACCCTTTTGACTAAAATTTTGATCAAAACCTAGAAGTGCGCCTTATAATCCGGTGTGTCTTATAAATGGACAAACTTCGGAAATTTGCCAACCCGGAACTGCGAGCCACGCCAACCATGGCAGCTGGCACCAGGGGTGGGTGGGAGCACCAGGGCCCGCAGCACAAGGAGGGTGCCTGGGGTTGCATTTAAAGGCTACACTGATCCATGAAAAATTTTGGCAAATTGAGCATGTGCCAGTAAGCCCCACAATTGCCCAATTCTGTTACTAATTCGTTACTTTGTTGAGCTCAGATCCTTGCTGCAAAAAAAAGTGCACCTTATAGGCTGGTGCGCTTTATATAAGGAAAAAGGTCGGAAATTTGCTGACAACCCAGAAGTGCACCTTATAATCCGGTGTGCCTTTTAGTTGTGAAATTAATGTAATTTTCATTAAGCAAAAGTTAAAATAATTTTATTTTAACTAATATGATATAATGGCCCAGTCCAAGGTATCTGTTAAAACAGAAGCAAGTACACACTCCTTTTTAGCTATCTTAGAGATCGATCTGATGTTAAAGAGAATTTTCAAAATGGAAATAAAATTTTAATTTACATAGAGTGACAACTTACATATAAACTAAGTATTTTCATGTGCAGTGGAAACTCTGTACTCATAATTTTTGATATAGGATTTCCCTAAAAGACAAACATAACAACATTTTGTTACAAAAACAAACCCCAGAATTTTTCTGGATCCATGTGCTTAACATTATTGCTTACATTTAACCACTAACTGTACTGATAAATCTTGAGCATTCTGCTAGAACTACTTTGTCATTTATGTAAATACTATGTGACAACAAAATATGTGAAGAGCATGAGAAAAAGCTAAACAATAGTGCCATAGATTTTCCACCATTCATAACTCTCATTTCACTAAAACCAAAGTTGCTCATATAAGACAATATCCCCAATTGCTCTAAATTATGAATCTTCTATGACTCATCTACCAGAAAACTTAGATACAAGGAATAATTTCCTATGTGTTAGGCATTCCAAGATGACAGTGGTGAATTTAATCTGACAGACAAGTATTCTCTCATATGAAAAGCTATATGAACCTCAATCTATACTTAATTTATCTCTGAAAATAATGCTTCACATAAAACTTATTTTTAGATTAAAGACTGTAGTGATTTTAAAGTGTCTAGGAAACTTCAGATTAAATTCTATATCTTGGGATATTTTTAACATAGTACAGTTAATTTTAACAGTGTCAGTATTGTAAAATAATGTTTATTTTCTTTTAATGCATAATACTTATTTCTGGAAAAGAAAGACAAGATTGCTTAATCCATATAGTAGCATCACACAAATTCATAACTCTTCTAAAAATTTCAAGAGTGAATCACAAAGTTGAAAATAATGAATATGTCTTTATTCTGCCTCATGAGTAGAGCGGATTTAACAAGACAGTCTGAAGAATCATCTTTCTGTAGAAACAAGATGCCTGCTACTGCTGGGTAAACAGATTCTTTTTAAGCAAAATTTACAATATTTCTAGCACAATACTGAGATATTTCTCAGTTTAAGGTAGCTGTTGAAACAGAAGCAAGTACACAGATTTTTTTTTTGTTTGTTTTTTACATAACATGAAAACATGAATGTGTATAAAATATATGTATAAACATATACCTCTCAAAATTGATGCTAAAGTGTGTTTTTTTAATCCAACAGCCCAATTCAGTCATTATTTTAACTAATAATACTGTCCAGTGGAGACTGAGAACCTAATTCTGGATTTGTAATCCATCACTGAAAATTCTTAAGGTTACACTATTTTGGGGCTCGTTTGTCAATGTTTTGATAGCTGTACATTTTGAAAGGCTTAGTGACACTGCTGCTGGCAGTTCTTGCCAGGCATTCAGTGGGAAATTGGCATTTACTTTTTTTCCCAAGCCTGTATATATGTCTGTTTACATTACTGTTATCTCAGGAAATAGGCTGGAGTGTTTTTCTGTACTGTAGTTCATGGGCCTTACTGAGATTAGTTGAAATTATAAAAATTAAGGACTGAAACATTTTTTTTCTTTTATTGTGACACCAGATTGGGGTTTTTCTGCTTCTTATGAATTTTGATATTACTTGCTACATGTTGCTTTTTCTGCAAGAAATATAATAAATTGTTAATACTTAGCACGATATGATGGGTAACTTGTAAGTTTTATAGTCAAATATCAAAATGTGCCCATTAATTATGGATATACAGCTGTCCACAGGAAAAATCTAAGCACTCTATATTTACAGTGCATGTATGTTCATAATACAATATAATAGGATGTATAATACTACTATTCACCTATGTACACACACCTCATAGAGTTAGGAAAAGTGAAAGCTGACTCTCCAGAAAGTATAATCTTCTATTTGCCAATCTTTTTTGTAAGTTTTGGGTCTGCTTTTCCCTGCCTTTATTTACTTATTGTGGCTAGCAAAACTGCTAAGGCACTTTCCAAAGTTGAGAGAGTTTTCTTGGGTGCAAAGCGTCACAAGTTTTCCGATTTTCAGGAGAGTGTGCAGAAGTAGAAATTATGAATAGTGGGCTTCTAAACAATGAAACACAATGAAGCCATTCTACAACAAAAGAATGTATGTAGAAGTGATTTTTGAATACTGGATATATAAGATCCTGTGCAAAGGGGATTATCTCTAAGTTAACTGCTGTAGTTACTGAATATTGAATGAAATGGGGAGAAAAAGACAGAAATAAGGAAGCTCTGGTGTGCTTCAATAACTGTTTTAGACAAAGTTACTCCAAATTAACTACACAAAAATCCTAAAGTAGGAATTACAGTGTTAATGGACCAGATATTTCATAACAGTCTTTAATTTACAAAAAAAAGGGTTAGCTTCCAGACACCTCGTCTATTCTTAGAGACAGAAAAAAAATTCTCACCTCTTAGCAGAAGGTCCCCAGAACTATAGACAGAAAAAAACCTCCTAAGACTTCTAGCTCAGCTCCATTGATGTTCTTATCATTCCATGTCCGACCCAGTTTGCACGTTATTAGGATGGGATTTCTGTCATTTTGCTCAAAGTCCACCTTATATAAAAGTGAAAGTCAAGATCTAGCAATGGCACAAAGGTTGTGCAATTAGTTGTAGTTAGGGTTTTTTAATCACCAGGGAATTTCTTTTGACAGTTAATAACATCACTTGTATTTCATATATTTTTAACTTTGGAGTAGAGATATAAGAAAAAGAAAGAACTGTTTCCTCTTCAACAGATTTTTCTTTTAAATATATTTCTGGATTATATTAAAATACTTTGTTTTCCAACAAGATATTTGTTATTTTATTGAAAAGACCAATAAAAGCCTAAATAAAGTAACTGTTGTTGGATTATTTCTCATGGAACAACTCACGTTATTTCTAGCTGAGAAAATTAAATCACAATTATATTTGGAAGTCATATTTTTAAAAATTGTGGTTTAATTTTTTAAAAATTTTCTACATTTTTACATGAGGGTTTGAAGTATAACTTAAAAAAAACCAATAACTTGTGTTAGCACTTGGCATGTTTCAAAAGGATTTTTTATCTTATTTCCTGCCTTTAATTTCAAACCAACTTCTGCAATAAGTAGTCTTTGGCAGCGTTTTACAGTAGTCAATTTGTTTTTTAGAATACTAATGGAGACACTTTGTGGATAAAACCCAAAATAAATAGCTGATAATCTCAACTAATGAAAAGTATTTACTGTAAAATATTTTGCAGAGAGATTTTGATGTCAACATGATTTGCTTGACCAAAAATGCTGTTTTGCCCTGATCCACTAAAGAGAAAATCAGAGAACAGCTGTGTGTGGGTGTGATTTTTGTCATTGTGCTAATCAATGAATGTTTTCCATGGAAAAGATTCACTTTAGAGACCATAATACTAAGCTAAAAATAGAAAATAATTCCTTAACCAAGGGTATCTGAATCTGAAACAGAAACAGAGATTATTGGATTAGCCAACATATCTGCATTATTAGTGAATTAGTAATAAAAACTGGACTGAAAATGAATTTTGTATTTATCTCTAGCAAATAGTATTGATTCATTGAAACTTGTCACAGAATATTAAAATATTATATCCACACTCTCTAAAACAATGTAATATATGACAAATGTTGGAATGAGGCTTGTATCTGACACAATAAAAAATTATAAGTAAGGCTGAAACTGTCTTGATGTTAATGCAACAGCCAACAGTGCCTTTAAAAAATGAAAAAAAAAAAAAGTTTTTTGATGTAGTAACACTTAAGACTCCATGTGCCTCATTTGTCCTTCATGCTTTCCTCCATTAGGCAATGCAAATGCGTGCTTTGCATTTTTCCATTAAAAGGGTTTTTTTTCATTCTACTTCAGGAATCATTTGTAGGATCCAGGCACTAGAATTCAACAAATTATTTTAAAGTAGATACTTCTGTCTTTAAACACATCTGGGTAGCATGTCAAAATATCTGAATATTTAGTGATGTTAAACAAAACAAGATCCTTTTCCTATAGTCTAGCCTGTTTCCATACTTCTTCCAAAGCATCAGTTGTTTCTAAAATAAGATCTTCTCAAGGACATCTACATAATTTCCTGTCACATCCATATCTGACTCTTACCAGTACACCAGTATGGAATTCAGTTATCAGCTGGGAAATGCAGACATACTAAATTTCAGTCTGTGTTAGGAGGTATTCTGCACGTTGTTAGAGTGGAACAATACCAGAAATGACATAAAAGTTAATAACAAAAAAAGAAGTAGTTCAGTTATTTATTCAGCATGACATTTTAAATGAAATTTTTTCTTTCTGTCTCTGCAGTAAATGCAAAGCCAGTTTTTTTCAGTACTTCAGGCAACATTACAGGATCTTCCCTTACAGAGTTTGTGAGCTATGCTAGCCAAAATTCTACCCCAACAGAATAACCTTTCACTCAAGTTTCTCTCCAGATATTTTGTATCTCTATTGAATACTAGTAAAGTCCAAAAAATGTCACTATAAATGGTATTGTCTGTGACCTGCTCTGCAAAGCTGATTGTTTTGCTGGCATTTTTCCCCTCTTGAAGGAAGGAGGGTGAATTGAAGACATTAAACAGAAAGAATGTCAAAGACAGATTGAACTTTGTGGAAGTGTAATTCCAGTGGATTAAAACTAAGCTTCATACCAGGCAAACGGTGTTAGGTGCCATTTTTTGCTCGCCCTGGAATCCTAGTTTAGGGCAGGTCCAGGAGATGCTTAATGAAATTATTCTTCAGTACTTAAAATCATTTTATTATAACAGATAATATATGTGACAGCAATATGGGTGCATAGCTTGGTTATTTGTTAATCTTCTAACAGCAAAATATCTATTTATAAATAAAGGCTTCATTATGGAACGCCCAGACAGAGAAGTAACAAAGAAAACTGTTTCTGCTCAGGCAAAAAAAAAGAAGAAATGCAGAAGGTATGGGCAGAACAGATAACCAACCTCTGCAATTTCTAGAAAACAATGTTCAAAATGTCCACTAAAATTGATATTAAACTACTACCACAGCTGAGAAACCATTGAACAGAAATATGTCCAGATTGAGGGAGTGGCACATGGAAAAAGAGGGAAAGAGCACTGAGGTAACTGAAGGAAAAATGGATCCATCATTAAATATAATCCAATTATTATAATAATTGGAAGAGTGTGATCTATCAAAGGTGAGTAGATTTGACACTGAGGCTGTGGCTAATTGGGGAGTGTGGCAAGAACAGTGTCAGTGGCAGCAGACAAATCTCTTTAGGTACCCGAATCACTAGCACAGTATTTTATCTAAAATTACTTGAAAATTAGTAATTTTCAAAAACATGGTTGTTATGTTTTCAAGAGAGGCATCCATCAAAACACAGCATATAGCTAATTCTAATTTCAGTTCTGATCCTATAAGGAATGAGTTAATGGCTTTGAATCAAGTATCTGTGTTCATCTTGCTTGCTCAGTCCTCTTACATTCTCTTACTGATTCACCATGTCTACTTTTAAAGTTAATCTTAGATATTTGATTCTCAAAGCAGACAGATATGAATCTGAGTATTTCAATTTAAAGATGCTCTAAAATACTTACACAGCTGTCCACTAACTTTGGTGCAGATATTACTTAGTGAAATCAGTAACTGCTACATTTTACCTAATTATATGCATTAAGAAGGATCACAAAAATTGTCTCTTGAACTGACCATGAAGTATGGTGCAGTCCTAAACCATAAACACCTTTGCCTGAAGCAAAGTGATAGATTCCAGTTTTACTTGTTTATGTTTGTACAGGTAGAAGGAGAACCCAAAACAAGGAATAAGCAAAAACACCTTTTGTGTAACAAATGGACCAGATTAAAAACTCAGGACAGCTTCAAATCCATCCTTTGCCTAATCTGAAAAATGAATTTTGTCTGAGGTCATTTATCCACAGAAAGCCTTTTTACTGTAAAACTTTCTAGATGTTCTGCAGGTACAATATGGTTAAAAGTAAAAATTGTTGATCAACACCTGGAGCAATTTTATTCTAATCTGTTTTTTTATTCATGATCAGAACATGCCTTCAATACTGACCTTAGCTTAGGAGTCTTCCTCTGGGACTAAACATCAGCTAAGATAATAGCAGACTGGAATGAGAATGATACAAATACAAATTCATAGACAGAAACTGAAGTACAGAGAGAGTATCCTGGGCTTTGGAGAAAGGTGACAGTTTGTGATATCAGTGTAGCCTAAATGGGTATTTAAGTGTCTAAAGTGGTCTGCATTATCACTAAAGTACTTTCGAAGAACCTGAGTGAAAATCCAACCATAGGTCGTTCTCCAGGTATCTTCTAACTGAAACCTGGTAGTTTTATTTTGGTCATATTTTGACTTTATCTGTTCTTTTCTCAGGCACAGTATTTGTTCTAGTAAACTGTGATAAAAAGAGGTCAGCTGTGTTGTTTATGTAACTTCTATTTCTGTCTTATTCATGTTCCAACACTACCATTAACTTTGCAATCCTTGATCACAGGATTATGAATTCTTGGTGTCTGGCACTTTTCTTGAGCTTTTCAACAGTAACAAAAAAAACCAACAAGTAGAGTCTGGGGGAGTTCAGCAGCTTACAACTTGTTACTATTTTAACAATAATAGCCCTGCAGTTTTGGTCAGATTAACATGTCACTAGCATCACTGACCTAAAATGTCAACCCCTTCTAGGCATCCCTGACCAAGTAAATCAGGAAATTATAAATAAATAAATTTGTATATACACATATGCACTTTTCCATTCTCTAGCCAAGTAATTAAAAGAAATTGAATGGGCTTCTGTTTGTTCAGTAGAGCTACCAAACTCTTTAACCTAAACTGTTCTTTGTAATCTTTATAATCTATAACTGCTCTTATTTATAGACTCTGTCTAGTGCTAATTTGCCTATAGCAATTATTTTAAAACAACCTGAACAGGTCAGGTATGTGTTTGAATCTGATGTTAATAAATGTCTGGACATTTCTTCATCTTTATTGTATTCACTCTTCTAACATACTTTTGAAGTAGATTTTATTATTAATCGCCTTTTATGAAATACAGAATCTACAGATTACATGCACAGACACATTGCATTTTTGAGCTGTGGGCATTGCAACATTTGGCTTTTAAAATCCCATGCAAAAACTGCATCCATTATTTAGTAGAGACAAAAATATACACTTAAATATAGCCTGGGAAGAATTAGAATGGAATTCAGAACAGTTAGGGTGTTGATCAGAGGTCATCTGAGTTATGGATAATTAGACTACGTGCTTAATCCCAACCCAGTGCTTCAACAATAGCTTAAACAACTTCACTGACAGTGAAGTGTACAATATGTAGTTAGGTAGAGACAAAGGTCTTATAAATAAATTTTCATTTCTTTCTGAAAAAAACAGAGAGTTATGAAATTTCTTCAGCTTCTCCAGTGGGGAAACATTAATTCTCATTTTAATACAGATATTTTTAATGCTGAATATGCCTTCAATTACCATACATTTTTCCCATTTATGAGTTATGTTTGCATCAACTGTGGGAATGCATTTACTAGCAAGTGCACTTTCAACTGAGGTTTATGTGAAACTTCATCAAGGTGAAACTCAGTGAAACTGGAAAAGATGTAAATCCATAGATTTCAGAGCTTCACTGAAGATAATATCATCTATCACGCTAGAAAGATCTCTCAATGTTAGAACTGTGCCTCACTTCAGCAACAGATGCTTGGTAACTGTATGACTCAATATGAACAGAAACAAAACCCAAAAAAGTTACTTTTCTTTCCAGACAGTATGAAAGTCATAGAGCAAGACTGAAGGGAAAAGATTGGCGAGAAGGATGCTGGCTGGAATTTCTAAAACAGAATCTTCCTTCACGTCTAAAGCTTTTTATTCACCCTTGGCTTTGTTTCTCTCTGGATGTGAAACTGTTTTACAAAACTATTTTCTCCCAAAAACAAATGATATTTCTTTAAAGGACAAAGAGGGAAAGAAATATTGACCTGGCAATTTTCCTGATTAGTTGTGCGAAATATACTTGCCATTTTTACATTTCTCTTGTGCCTACTCTAAGTCTTGTATCTTTTACTGCATATGTTTCTCATCCTCATCTTTCCTTCCTGTCAATGGGAAAAGGTTGCCATGTCAACATTTTTTTTCCCGATATATTTTATTTGGAACAGTTCACATAGTTATGCATTCTTTTTCTACTTCTCTTAAGAAAATATCAGCAATCCATTCTTTCACACTGCCAAGTTTTATCTACAATTCTAATAATTATATAATTCTATGATTTCTAAATTATTATTTGGTAGTTGGAACTAGAGATATTCCAAGGACAAATTTCAACACAAACCTTGATAAAAATGTCAGTAAAAGAAACATTCACACAGGAGAGATTATTATTTATACTGATCACGTGCTTGGCACTGACTGATTAAAGCTTACAAAATAAACCCCAACTTGATCACTGAAAGGATGATCAGTGATCTGTTTCAGTTTTGTCTCACTTTGCACAGGTTGAAACCAATGGCGATTTTCTAGTGTATTGCTGATCTTTGCACTGGGAGAAAAGTCTCCTAGCAGAAGCAGTGAGGCTAAACAGAAACACTGAAACTAATACTCTGTCTGAGAAGATCTGTAGATTCCAAGTTCCATGAAAATAGGTTTCCTTGCCACAGCAGCTGTGTATTTTGTTTTAACTGGCATAAATACTTTCAGTATTAATGATTTTTTTTTGTAGAAATATTCTAATTCAAGCAGGACAGATATCATGGGGATATTAGGCAGAATAAAATAATCAGGAAGCAAGATCAAGGCTGAACTGAACATTTCTGTTTAGCACAGAAAGTTGATAATAAGATAACTAACCAACCTAGAAATTATGAATGTAGGTGCTCATGCTGGGATAAGTAGATATTAGGACACATTTTAAAAAACTGAAGGTTCACAGACAACAATTCATTAAAGAAAGGATAAAAAGTAAGATAGAAGAAAGTTAGATAGAAAAGTTACAGAAGAGCAACTGCTACTCTGCTGGCATACCTAGACTGTTTCTGTTCAAGTAGTTGGTAGAAATTCATTAACTTGTTGAATCTTGTCACTTGAAGCATTGTGCTGATAAAAGTAACCACATTGTTTTTCAGATTTTGAAAGTGAATTTTTCAAAAACAAAAGCTTGAATTAACTATTGGGGAAAAAAAACAGGTTTTTCTAGTATTAAAATTTCAGTTTATTCGAATATTGGTTTTAGAAATAAGCTGACTTTAATATTTTTCTCAACATTGATTTCTGATGGAAAATAGATTTTGACAACAGCAAAAATATTTCCTAAAGTATTTTTACTAGATGGAAACTTTGAGCTGTTGAAAACCCAAATTTTTATTTTGTTAAAAAATAAATACATTTCAAAGTATTCTTGTATATGCCTGCTATCGTACAGATTGATAAAAGTAGTTTAATTTCCTCTTTTCCATTCTTCTTTATGTAGAAAGCACTGCACCCTGACAATTAATTTTTGAGTAAATTACAACAGCAAGCCATGGTAAATCAAAGATAGTCTTACCAGAGAACCTAAGGTTTAGAGGAAAGAAAGCAGCTACATTTTCTAACAAATAATGAACAGAAATTCCATTTGGTGTTTAATCTAGCTATTTCCTCCAGAAAGCTGAAATTTTGGTCTCATTGAAGTGAATAACAGAGAAAACTTCTTTTCCAACAGCTAAGTCATAATTTACTGATTCTGTTAATGCATATTTGCATTTTATATTTATATGTTGAAGACCTCATATGGCTTGCAGTGTTGTTAAAGGCTCGTTCTGAAGATCCACATGGCAGATCAACCTAAGGAGGATGCATCCAACACTGCTTGGACCATTCCCCAGTGTTTGTGGCCTTTAATACAATGCAGAAATCCAGAGTTTCACCAACCTGACTGGAGTCTTACAGACAATTAGGAAGTGTAAGATGGATCTATTTTTTCCACAGATTTGGCTAGAAATTGTTGTCTGGATCTAAGAAATACTTTTCCAATGGAAATGTTCTTCCAAAAAGGTTTTATTTTTGCCAAAATGACATTTTCTTAAGGGGAAAAATATTAACGTGTTCCCAAACAGCTTTAGAAATTATTCATGCCAATAAGCTGCACTTGCACTGAGGACAAAGACAAGCTTTTTTACTTAAATTGAATGTCTTAAGCAGCTGAAGTAATAGTCTGTAGTTTCAAGAGTATTAATATCAGAAATATTTAGAGACTGACACAATATTTCTTACCACTGTGAATAAATTTTGAGTGAAAGTCACTAATTAGATACAGAACTATCTCCCTTGTGGATTGTTCTATCATACACAGACTGTGAGAGTGAACTGCTGGGAGCCTGACACAGTATATAAAAATGAAAAAAAACAGGACTATCCACATAGCTTCTTTAACAACTGAAAAGCAGTATAAGATAAAGCGTTTAAAAAAAACTTTTACTTGGCCTCTAACTTAGCCAAGAACTCATTAGCTGGAATGAATTTTTTACTAACTTTAGTGAAATAAAATTTAAAATATTTTGTTAACATATTTTAACTTACTTGTGTGCAACTGCACTTTTGACTCATATTTAAACTACAAAGTTCAAACATCAGAGGTGGCAGAGAGGCATTTGAATTCCTTCTGTCCTGTGTGACCATTTGGATCGGGTAGAGGAAAAAAACCTAAGCAAATATAATAAAGAGCTACTGACTGGTCTTCACCACAGTATCCAAGCAGAATCCACGAAGTCCCTGAAGAAGGACTCTGCTGAAAGACCTCATCAAACAACTGGAACTGATTCAAAGCTAATATATCACATTTCCTATTCAGTTAATACATATTCTTTCATTAATGCATCTCTTTGCTTTTTGAACCTCCACAAAACTTTGGCATTCCAAATGGTATATGAAAAAGCGACCTGTTGCATGACAATATCATCAATATTCCCTGAGCTTGTTTCTGCTTACTTTCTAACTTTTGGTTATGTTTTTGGGATTGCTCTTGAGCGATGACCTCATGTTTTCTTACAATTCTCTCTCAAAGCTTCAATTTTTTGCCCTGAGAGTTGATAGCCCAGGTTTTTTTTAATGTGTACTGATTTGCCTTTAACAATACTAAATTTCATCTCCCTTTTTACTGCCTTCACTCCATAATTTCGAAGCTTACCAAAACGTTTTGCAAAATATTTAATTTTTAATTTCCTTTTTATGTGAGCAAATAAATTAATTTACAGCAACTAATTTTTTGTTTACTTGGTAGTTTCCACTATATATAAACTTTGAGTTCAGTGGCCCAGAAGTTTGTGTCTGGAATCTCAGAACTGCTCAGTTCAGTTTCCTTTCCTCTCAGTATTTTTTTTGTTTAATCTTCAAAAATAGACCACTTAGTCATAATTTGCTCATACTTTATCTTGTCTTTGCCAGGTGTTTTCAACTGATATTACCTTCACATTCTCTAGCTTCTAGGTGCTTCTTTTATGAGATGAGGTCCTCCATTTATTCCTCTTTTCATTTTTTCCCCCTACATCTCTGTAAATGAATCCTTCCAGCAACCTATTTGCTGCCATCTGAGCACTCTTTTCTCCTTTCCTCCCTCTTCTACCTCCTTTTCTTCAGCTCTATCAAATTTTTCACTGATTATGTCACTGTTTATTTGTTATACCAGTTCAATTAATTCTCAATTTGTTTTTAATCAATGCTGAATGGCATTCAGCAGAAACTGAGTAGAAAGAGGCTACTCTGTATGAGATCTGAATAAGAGGGTGCCTTAAAAAGGTTCTACCAGCATCAATGAAAGCAATCTAGAACATGAAAAGAAAACTTCTAGTATAAATATGGTGGAGCTGACATCACAGTTTTAGCTAGAAGGAAGGAGTAAGTAAGACAACAACATGAAAAGTAATCTGTGAATTAGGGAATGAGAAGGTTAATGAAACAATTTGGCCTGGGTACTGATATTTCAATGTTCAAATAGATGCCAATGACCCTCAAATCCCCTTACACTGTGTGTCTAAGTGCTCTATGCATTCTTAACTCAGCTTTCATTAGCCTGAGGGTATGAATGAGATTACCTTGGCAAATATAAATGAATAGTATTTATTTAGCATAGTCCCTTAATCATTCTTGAACAAACTCCATGAATCTTTTAAACCCATCAAATCCTCCAAGGCATTTCATTCTGGCACAGAAATATATTTAAAGTCATTCTGACAAATCTTTGGTAAAAGTCTAGCATCCCTCAAGGCAATGGCAGACCTCCAACAGGTTTCAAAAAAATCCAATTAATAAATATAATGCAAATGTAAACATATACAGGCACACACATACACAATTCAGAAGCTGATTTTTAAATATAATCTTGCATAAACATAATAATTTTCATTCTGTGATATTGCACCTGATTTCTAACCATTCTAACCATTACATTGCAGAATGGCATATATGTATTCTGAATAACAAAAATTGTGTGACCTCTATGAAGATTGCCTCAATATGTTCTTTTGGCATATTGTTTCTGAAACAGGACAGTTTTAGGTGCATGCTTATGACACGGTGTCCCTTTATTATGAGAATTATGAGAATTTTATTATTATGAGAATTTATTATGAGAATTTTATTATCTTTATTATGAGAATTTTCCTTAGCATTATGGATTTTCCATTTATTTGGAGTGAAATCTAAACTGAAAACTGAAATTTGAAAAAACTCCATTGAATTCCAGAGTCGTGTAAGTACAACAGAGCTAAGATTGGATGTATGGTGAGGGAAAAAATATTTCTGTAAACCAGCTGTGATTCTGAAAACTCGGTGAGCAAGCCAACACTTCAGCTAGTATAAATCAGGGAAAAAAATATTGAAGTAATCTGAACCACACTAGTCTATTAGACAAAAACTTGATCTCCATTCTCTTTGTGTGCTTTCTCCATCTCAGTCAGAACTAATTTCAAAGCCCATTATTAAGCATAACTTCATGTATATTTAATATATGATGTATATCTTATTTTCATTACACTTGAATACTGGACTTAGCTACATCACACAGAATTTTAATGGTCAGAAAAAATGGATTAATTCAGTAGCATAAGTAGGCATATGGAAATCCTAAAACCAACTGCCATTTGCAGTCAGGATGTCTTTCCAAAGCAAAACAATTTAAGCTTAGATTGCAGTATAATTATTTTGATAAAATTTTAAAACAGATTTCCTATTGCTCTGCTATAACCTCAGTTGAAAATAAGAAAAGCAATATCAATTGTTAACACAGAGAGAAAGTTTTAGATTACACACCTTCTTGCAGACCAAAATCTAGTCCACTATAAAACACCCAGACATATACATTTGAAGAGTAGTTCAGAAGAAAAAAGTTGGCCCATATTTATAACAGCGTATGGGAGTAAAAGAGCACTTTCTCCAATGTACATAAATTATTTATATAGCTTCCACAAAAGGTTAATTTTAATTTCCTATTATCATACTCATACAATTATTGAAAATATCCCTTTATCCAGTTAAGTAGGTATTCTGAGAAACTCTTTGTGATGAGAAATTTCTCAGGGCAGCTTACTACGTGTGCATATGACATAAATAGTCAGGATGGTAATTCCTTATGCATGGTGCATTCAAGTATTCCTTTATTAAGAAATTAATTTCTGAAAATTAGAAAAATATGTATTCTAATGAGAAACACCTTAGAAACACAAAATTAAAAGTTCTAATTATATTGCCTATAGTGCCTACAGCCTGTTTCAAAACATCTGTCATGATTTAAACTATACTTGAATCCAACTTGTGCAAAACACAAGAACAATAAAAAGTTAAGTTTATTATTGCAGTCACTGAAATACATAGGAATTTTTCCTATTCAGCTTTAGTGGGTAACTCATAATTAATTAAAATTATCTATTGAGACAGGTATCTAAGTTGATATTAAAATTCTAAAATAAAAAACAAGTGCCTCACTTAAAAGCTTGAGGATTTCAAATTATTACATTATTTGAAGTTGGGGTTTCAAAGATTTGGAGTTTCAAAAGCTGAAACTTAAGGAGACAAGAACCTACCAGAGGCATCTGGACAATCACCTTAACACCATGTTTTAAATTCTCGTCCACCCTGAAACAGTGAGGCTGTTGGACAAGATGATCATTGTAGGTCCTTTCCGAAAGAAATATTCTACTAATTCATTTCTATTTCTATTACTTCTATTATTTCTATTATTTGTGTTATTTCTATTATTTCTATTATTTCTATTATTTCTATTATTTCTATTATTTCTATTTCTATTTCATTAAAGTACCCCAAAGTAGTTTCAAGAAGCAGTAATAATCACACCATCTCTCTAAAACATAATGTCCAAAAACCCTCAAATACTGGTAAGTAGGTGGTTGCAGTGTGCCCCTTGAAGGCAACAAATGAAGTGTTTTGGGGTCAAAGAGGGTAAACACAACACAAAATGTGACAATTTGCTACAAACACACTGTCAACAGGCTTTTCAGTTTCTTTGTCCCATGTCAAGTGACAAGATGGCTGTCTCAGTAAGTAAAAAAGTGTTAAAACTCATGTCACTATATCTCAAGCCTCTTTAGTCCACTTATGCAACTCCTTAAGGAACTACTTTTTACTGTGCCTATTCAACATAATACACTGAAACGGTTCCTACTTAAACTCCCCAAAAGACCAGATAAATTAGACTTATCCTTGTTACAAAACACCCCAAAAGCAAGGTTAACCCAGGTTCTTGCTAATAGATGCCTTGGGGCAGATTAGAGTGAAACAACACTGAATGTCCAGAGTTTGTAAACATAGGGGTTTTTAGAACCATTTGTTTGTGACTCCACGAATGAGTGCAAATTGCAAAAAAACCCATTTTAACTATCATAAAACTGACTCAAGGTTTGTTTTTAATTTTTTAGATTTGTATCAAGATACCTCAGTAGCCTCTTTTTGAGAATATTTAGAATACGAATATTTAGTAAAAGGGAGAAACTACTAACAAATATGAAACAGATATTGCATGAATATTATACTGAAAATATTTTTTCCCATTATTAACTTTCTTTCTTGGTTTAATTCTGCTATTTGTTTCCTCTCTGTTTGTTGTCACGTTCGCTTTTTACCCCAAGGTATAGAAAGAACATTTCTGATTTTTGTTTTATAATGACACCGTAGAACAAACTACAGTACATTACTGTGTTTATGAAATTGTGTTGTAGTTTCCCAGAACAAAAAAATATAATTGCAAACTGCATATACTAGAGTATGAATCACTTGCCTTCAGTTATACAGCATGCATGAAAGAAATGAAATTTAAATTTCTTCATTTATTATGACAGAACAATGATGAATGTATTCTTCTATTTATTTTGAAAAGTCGTATCTTTCTGTGCAGCAGCATAAGATTTTAGTAGTTTATGAAAACAGTTGGATTTATGGCCACGGTTCTGTTCACCGTTATATTCAACTGCTCAAATTTTCTCAGTGGAGTTCTTAAAGTTACCAATATGGTTGAAGTTTATCACGGTACAAATATTTTGCTAGAGCACTGCTTATGCCCTAGCATATTTTCTTATGTGACACCTTTGTTGTGAGCCACTCCTTTGTCTCACATATAGATCCTAAAGTGCATAATCCGGAAGTACAGCTTCACTTCAACAAATGATAAATCTGATAGCTTGGCCACAGCAGGAAATTAATTTATGTTACTGCAACGTTGTATTGTAGGGTGGATATAAAGAAAATAGATATATCTGTTTTTGACATGTCAAATAGAACAATAGGCCAAAGAACAAAATAACACAGCTTGTGCCAACAAGTAAGGTAAATACAGTGCTGCTTCAGATAACTCAGAATGGTGATTTAAGATAGTTATGATCTTTTTCAGTTGCCCAGAAACTATCATACTGTACTAAATCTAACTCTAAATAAAAATAAAAACGTCTGTGTTAAACACAGACTCTAATCTCAGTATTTTCATAAACTATTCTCTACAGAAAGTAAACACTGCAATTTATCCTTCTAAAGTTGACAAGATTTCAAAGGGATGAAAATATTTATCAATAAAAAAATAAGTTATTTGGGGAAATAAGTCCACCATTAAAAAAAAAAAAAAAAAAGAGGTTTTATAGTTTATATCATATTTAAGATTTGGAAAATCATTAAAGATACAGTTAAAAGAGTTGTTACTTCAGCTTAGCTGATTATCAGGAGAAGTCTCTTTTCACCATAAATAAAACATTTATTGCTTCATAGTTTCAAGTTTCTATTAACAGAAAAAAATTGTTTTTCAAACAAGGTTTGATTTTTCTAGGCATCCACCTGACACCTGTATCTTTAACCAGCAAAATATATAATTTATCAACATGAATAAATAAATACATGTATACAGCTTTTCATGTACTTTTCCTACCCTGACTCCCATTGGCTCTACCAGCTTTCTATTACATATATATCACATAGCTTTATCTACCACATACCCTGTTCTGGAAAGAAGGTTTCTTAATCTAGATTAATTAAGTTGCTTTCACCAGAATGAGTCCCTCATAAGGAACAGATAAATCTCACTTCTACTGGAGTTCAAAAAGCACAGCTACAGCTTGTTCAAACTGGGAACTGTATGCCATATATATGATAATCTATTTCTGTGTTTCTGCATGCCCTTTACATTTCTATTCATACCTGTTTATACCACATCTGTAAAGCAGTCTCACAAACTAGACATGACAGAAAATTATTATGGTTTTTTAGTTCTAAATGAGCAGAACTATGGTACCAATCAAAATTAGATACATTCTAGCTTAATATTCGTTACTCTATGATGCTTCCTTTTGACTTATATGTTCCTATGCAATTGGATAATTCTGCTACCATATCAAAACCTTAGAAATGTGTTTATGTAAGTGTCTCAAACTATTGACTAAGCAGTCAAGCTCTACAGAAAGGAAAAAAATCCTGTTTACAGGAAATGCAAAGTTTGTAAGAAATTGCATGAAAATTAGTACTTACTTTGGATGTCTATAATTTCTTTGAAACTTAAGAATTATTTTCTTCTCTTAACAGAGCTGAAACCATTTGCTACATTTTAAGTCTGTCTTAAAATGTCAGTTATAATATATTTTACACTACATTTTGTAGGACAGAACATGCAGCAACAATCATTGACATCTGGAATGTTCTTATTGTTGCTGTAATCTTTTTCACAGCACAGGTTGACTGAATAAAAATTTAGAATAATTATGGAATATTGTTTTCTTCCAATGCTATGTTTCCGTTTTCCTGGCTTATGCTAAGATTCTGTTTCTGTTTCTGCAATCTGCAGTTGTAGCAAGAATTGTATTCCCAATTTTTTTCATTTGGAGTAACATTTGGCAAGCTTTCTCTAGCACTGAACCATATGCATATGGGTCATCTTGGACTGGAGGAAATAGTTTCTATGGGAAAGTTGTAAAACTGGGATATTGTCCTCCAGAAATACGTGAAAATTTACATTTTTTTGCTTTTATTTGGCTTTCTCTTGTTGCTATGAAGTTGTCCAATGCTGCACTATATTTTATAAATTCTGATTTAAATACTTCCCATTTAACAGAAGCCATAGCTTGCCTGTTCATCCAGCTGTTGCTTCACTTGGTTACACATCATCCAGAGAATGTTACTGTGCTCTCATTTTCCAATACAGAAAAAAAATTGCTGCTTTGCTATACTCAAAAATTTAAGACCTTTTCTGTAAATTTGTAGAAGAAACGTGGAACAAGTTGCGACTACTTTAGTAGTAACATATGTCTAAATTGAGGAGGTTTTTTCTGAAGATAAAAAGTACTGAGGAAAGGTTTCCAGCTCTTGAAAGACACCCAGCAGGAAATACATACTGTGTTTTCATTATATGAAATTAAAGGAGTCTGTGAAATACTGACAAATTTTTTCTTAAAATACACAAATTGTTTCTGATAAAACTTTGTTTGTGTTAGCGTTTCCTAGAAGATATTTGACAGGTCTACTACAATTTACTCGTTTTGTCTCCATCTTGTATCTGTATAAGGCTTGCAAACCTCCAGGATGTCAGGAGTTCACACCGTATCTTTAGAATAGCCAAAGAAACAATTTTCATGACATTAGTATGTTAAAGCTTCAAATCTTAGCTCATCAACAAATCTGGCTGGAAAATTCCAGCTCATCAAAAGTGAATAGAGTTCATGAAAATTAGTGTGATTCACTGAACAACAAGCAGCTCCTCTTACAATCTATCAGAAATATCCTACATCTGGCTTAGTGAATCACAGAACAGCTGAGGTTGGAAGGGGCCTCTGGAGGTAACGTGCCTGAACCTCCTGCTCAAGGAGGACTATCTAGAGCAGGTTGCCCAGGGCACTTTTGAATGTCTCCAACAATGGGGACTCCACCACCTTTATGGGCAATCTGTGCCAATGCGCAGGCACCATCTGCTTCCTAATATGCAGACCAAATCTGTGCTTCCAGCCTGTGCCTGTTGCCCTTGTCCTGTGACTGGACACTCCTGAAAAGACACTAGCTCCCTTCAGATAAGTTTATGCATTGCTGAGATTCCTGCTGAGACTCCTCCAGGCTGAAGAATCTCAGCTGTCTCTTAAAGGTCTTCCACTGGACTGTCTCCAGTATGTCCATGTCTCTCTTGTACTAGGAAGCCCAGAACTGGGCACACTACTCCAGTTGTGGCCTCTCCAAGGTGGAGTAGAGGGGAACCTTCCTCAATTTGTTGCCAGCTGCTCTCCTTATGCAGCCAGATGATCAGCTCTCAACACGTTCTGGTGCATCGGACTGTTTCTCCCCTGGTTCAGGACTTTGCACTTGCCAATGTTGACCTGCATAAGGTTATCAGCCCATTTCTCCAGCCTGTTGAGATCACAGCACTGGTGATGTTTTAGCCATCATCTGCAAACTGCTGAGCACACACTCTGTCAAATCATCCAGTTAATTAATGCAGAAGTTGAACAGTATTGGATGCTGTATTGACCCAAGTGAGACACTTTAGTTAGTGGTTCCAACTAGTCTTCCTACCACTGATCACAACCCTCTGAGCTAAGCCCTGAAGCCAGTTTTCAGTCATCACTCTCTGCTCATCCAGTCTACACTTCATCACCATCTCTTTGGGCATCTGATCAACTTAATCTAATGGAAGGTGTCTCTGCCCATGGCATGGGGGTTGGAAGGGACCTTCAAGATCACCTAGTACCAAACCATTCTAAGCAATTCTTTGCTTCTATGATCTTACAGGACACAGTGCCAGAAGCCTTATGAAGTCAAGATAAACAATACACACTTCTCTCCCCTCACTTACTAAACCAGTTGTTTCATCATAGAAGCTTATCAAATTGTAGATCCCCAATTCCTATTTCTCGGCCTATCTTAAGAGATGTTTAAAATGCATTTAGACATGGTGCTTAGGAACATGGTTTAGTGGTAGACTTGACAATGCTGGGTTAATGGTTGGACTCTATGATCTTGTGGGTCTCTTCCAACCCAAATGATTCTATGGCTCTTTCACTTAAAACATGGAATATATACAACAAACTTAATATAAAACCATTCATTGTTGAATCATTGCATTACAAGAAAAGAAACCATGTAGTTATTGTTTGAATTTGGCATAGTAAGACATCATATTAAAAGAGCATTTCCTGAGAAACAGCCCTTTAATGGTTTACAAATAACAGATTTTAAAAATAAAGTTACTTAAACTGGATTATATTCTTTAGGACATAAGATAGAGTTTTAAACATATCAATAAGACAAAATCATCTATCCAACATCTTAGAAATCAGAATTCTGACTTTTGTTGATGAGAAATTACAGAGGATATAATAAAACCATGAGATGAAAATTGGAACCAGTGTCATAGCAACTCCAGTAAATAAGTGTTATGGTAGTGGTGTTTTGCATCACTTAATTAGTGGTTTGTCTGGAGTCTCTTCTGTCTTCACTCAGAGCCAGGATTAAAAAACATGAAGGAAATGGATTTTCTTGTGTTTGGGCTTGGTTGTTTATTAAATCTTATCAAAAGTACAGAAAGCAACACTTCTAGCCACCAGCTAGAAGCGAGCAAAATGGAGTGAGATACAGCTGCCACAAGGTCTCTTAAAGCTAAACAGTCTGATAGAGAATTAACACCTATATTCTTTATACTTTTAACCCAATAACCAAATTCCTGTGACCCTTGTATGTCTAACTGTCCAATCAGAAACTACTACCTGAAACCCATGAAGAAGAAGGAAAATGAACACCTAAAGAGACACCACCCAAAATCCTCTATCTTGTCCCATACTTATTACTATATTATAAAAACATCAAAAAGTGGAAATATCTCATAAAAAATGACAATAAATTACATATATTCAATCTGAACATGGTGGAAAGAAATCAGAATACTTGAGCTATTAGGGAACAGGGAGCTGTGTCTATGTGTGTGCGTGTGCGTGTGTGTGTTCACCTCTCCCAACCCCTGGGTCATGTTACCTAAATTCAGAATGGGAATGTTAAGTACATTGCTCTGAAGTAATTATATTCCAAAAAAAGTTGAACAGAGGGACAACAGAATTATCTTGAACTCTTTTAGAACTCTGACAGTGGAAGCTTAACCAAACTTGCTTTTGCTGTATGGTTATAGCAGTTCACCGATGCATGCCAACTCACTTGACAGTCAGCTTGCATGGCTGACTTCTCTGTGAGATACCTGTGCTATCTCCTGGCTGATTAGCTGGAGTGAGAATAGAAGTGCATCTATTGCAGCTCAACATAGATCCGTGCCTGAGCCAGCTAACTTTTGACCCAGTTTTGAGGCTAACATGGGATTCAGAGCATCACATATTGACTAATTCATCATGACATTGGCGAAAACTCAGAGAAACACCAGCAAGTATCTACTGGAAGACTGAAGTTTATTTTGAAAAGTAGTATAGGTCATACTTGTTGGTGCCACTCCAACTCTATTAAATTTGGTGCCAGAGCCAGTGATTCGTAACAGTTTATTCAACAAATCTTAATCTATGAACAGAGATTACCTCAACAAGTTTAATTTGTAAATACAAAACACAAAATATAGTCTAATCTGATTTATAACTCTGTATTTTTGCTACCACCTGTAGTTAGATTATGATGTCCATTCTTTTAACATATGCACAAACCCAGTAATTAAAAATTACCTAAGCTTTGCTAGTAAAACTTTGGAGTCTCTTTCAGTCAGAACTTCCTAAGTAGCTAGCAGAGAAATGAGATTAATTCATGACTAGCAAATATATATCAAGTCAGTTTTTCAGGTATTATAGGTACAATAAACAACAAAACACACCACTTCAGCATTAAAAATGACTACAAACAGAAATTCTCACTTTACCCTCACTTAAAACCATTTTGGGTAAATTCTAGATCCATGAGTAGGAATCCCAAATAGAATAAAAGAAAAATTGCTTATCCTATTATTAAAAGAAAGGGAATTAGTAAACCTAGCTCTAACCGGGATTAATAAATCCAGTATCTCCCACTACACTGTGAGAGAGCACAAAAAAGTGCACAGATGAGAAGTCATCATGGAGCTTCAGGTAATTCAGGTAATTGCAGAGAGGTGAGACACGGTGAGCATTACCAGTAAATTTGGGCTCGTGTGACCACCTCTGTCTTTCCCTACTTTCTGCCAGGGCCCTGAAGGTAGGGCCTCCTTCCCCTTCTGTCCCCCTCCAAGTCCATCAGCGGCATCACTGGCACTGCAGCAGGGCCAGCCCCCCACTCCCCACAGCCGTGCCCTGCCTGACCAGGGCCCTCTCAAACTGGGTCCACATCCCAAGGAGGTGCCTGATGCTGCTCTAATCACATTGACAATCACAGAAGTGAAACCTCAGCCAAGCTGTACAATATATCAAGAATGTGTTGTTTATTAAAGAGTCTTTCTAAACATCAATATCTAGAGTGAGAAGGACAACAAGTAAAATCTTTCTAGGCATTTTGGAATTATCATAGAATTGTAAAATGGTTTGGGTTGAGAGGGGACCTTTAAGACCACTGAGTTTCAACATCCCTGCTGTGGGCAGAGACACTTGCAACTAGACAGGGTTGCTCAGAGCCCCAACCAATCTGGCCTTGAAAACCAAGTATTTCATTATTTACCTTTCAATCTCATGGTTTCTGAACAAATGTTCATGTCTACCACAGCTGCAATAAACTTGCATTAGTTGGACATGTCTGAATAATCCAGGATTTTTCCAGAATTTGAATCTGACTGTGATTGTTTTGGTTTCTGGATGTAAGTTGAATCATCTCCAAAGACTGGATTCATGCCCAGTGAAAATCATTTGAATCGGTCCCAAAGAAATACACGCATCAAAAATCAGAAAAGCTTTTTGAAAATAATCGCTATGCCTAAATGCAGAATTAACAAAACAGGCAAAAGTAAACAAAAACTTACTGAGCAGCTTTTACACATGAAATCTAAAATTTTTGGCAATTAGATATAGAATAATCCAGAGCATTGTGAAGGGCATTAACGCATTTAAAGAGTGGGGAATGGAAATGCTTCAGAACTATGGAAGACTCTGAAAACCTAATAATGATTTCTGTTAAAAAGATGCTTTTCAATATTTTATTAATATTGTGCGCATTAGAATAGTGTTTCTTAGACATAAGTATATAAAAGCAATATTAGTCACTGTTTGAAAGAATTGCAGACTGTTTATGAATTTTAACTTACCACGTGATGAACACAGTCAAATGCAACAAACTACAATGGAAAATAATTTAAACCTCAAAGACCTATTGAAGAACTAAAGAAACATTAACTAGTAGCTTTCATTTGGTAATGAACAATTAAAAGCACTTGGCACAAACAACAGAATCCTTCAGAAGGCTCTATCCACAGAGATCTGCAGGAAAGCTTCCTAGCCATTCAGTCTGCTTATTTTAGATTAGGACCACAATTTATTTAGCTGCTGGATTAGCAGCTGTGGTTGATTTCAATCACATATAAAAATATGTCAACGGCTGTATCTGTAAAAGGAATTTGTCATCTAAAATCTACGACCAAAAATGTAGTCCTCAATACCACAGTGACTGCACATCTAGACATTTTTATCCCACTTAATCCCATCTGGGACCCAGTAAGAAGGTGGAGTTTTGGGGATGCCTGATCTGTCTCCAGTGAAACTGCAGACATGCATTCCTTATAGTGTAAATTCGCCACAGAAGGAAATTTTAGCTAACAAGGTAATGGTCAGAACACTTACCTAGGCAACAAGAAACTAGCACCAAAACCTCTTACTACCAATGTGCTCACAATAACTGGATTTGAAAATAAGTTTTCTTTCATTACTTTTCATTATGCGTAGAACACATCTTTTATTGTTCGCTGTATGAGGAGAAATTACAAACTGCTTTGATGTTCACTTTAAGTTACATTTTATTCAAGTTAATCTCAGAATGCACAGAGAGACAAGTTAAGTCATTCACTAACTCATGTATGTATAATCCTTGTAGGGAAAGATTGTTTCTCATTAATTCTGGGAATCTTATGGTTGCCTGACAATCACATATACTTACTAAACTCATAACGGAGCATGACTGTTGCATGTACAAGACCTCTGGGGATGAAGTCATGGGCGGGATAATAATTTACATATTTGATGACTATTAAATTGTTTTACTAGAACGGTGTTATTGAACCCTACTGGCACTTTAATAAATGGCCTGACTAATCAGCACAGTATTGTGCCTCTCTAGGCTTTCCAGCAGCCTATGATTATGTTAAATTATTAAGGTTAGCATGCTTATGAATCTTATGCTGCATATGTAAATATTTTATTTGGATGACAATGTATTAAAATGTATTCCTGACAATTGGTCTTATAGAAATTGTAAGATTATCTGATTTTAGGTTTTATATGACACCAAGTATATTTTTCAGCACATAAAATCCATTTTATTATGATGCATCAATTTTGCGTCTGAGACTTTGCACTATGTTACTTTCTAAATATTTTCGGTGTGAAATTTAGTTCATTTCTATAAAATTGAATTGAGTCAGGGAGCACTGAAACAATCAGATGCATAAGTTCAATGTTAATGGCATTCTTTGACCTCTGCAAGATCTTTCACTGCTGGCAATAAATAAGTCAATTTTACTGTAATACATTCACCTTATTGCAAATACCTCCAGTGGCATGGGACCACTGCTATTTAGCAGGAAGGGAGGCACACTGTTATGTCAGAAAGAGAGCAGACTATGGGAATTAAGTTGCTGGGGGAGGATGTCTAGGTTTTCTATTTGCCCCGATGTGTGAGCTCTCAGTGTGACATATGATACATTTCTTTCTTTACTGAAAAACTTAGAAGGTTGCATTAACTTGTGAAGTTTTTGAGATTACTCTGACAAGATCTATAAGCAGTAACAAAAGTCCCATACACTTTTTAAAGGTGTATGAAAAAAAATTATCCCATTAAAAGATCTTATTTAAGTTGTTTGTAGACTGGGAGAAAAGATCTGACTTGTAAGGGAAGTGGTTATTTAAAGATGTGAAGGAAACAGTAAAGAGAAATATATTCCAGTGAGCAGAATAGGAATTTGAGGCTAGCTAGGCAAACGAACTGTAACAAGGAAGTAAGAAAGTGGGAACATGAATAATGAGTTGAAGCACACACAAATGACTAAGAGGCATTAAGGATAGACTGTACTGACTGTTAAAAGAAATTAGAAGATGATTGGGATGGAAAGGTTGGTAACAAGGACTTTTAAAAAGTGAAAACTAGATTATTAAATTGAAATAGAAAGAGGAAAAAGTATTGTGATGGGAAAGAAATTGAGGGCATAGAACAGCTATTGTAAAGCATTAATTATATGGAAGAAGATGGAAGGAAATTACACGGAAAGAAAGTTGATCAAGATCCAAATGAACCATTTGATGACTAAAAAGTGGGATATGTAGTCAGTGTTTCTGAGTCTTATCTGTTCCTCAAACGACAGAGTTGGAGGCACTGAAGGGAAGAACCAAATAAGGGAGATATCTTGAATGCCTTGAAGACAGAAACAGGAGTCACAGGATAATAAAGGCAATGGGAGCTAACAGGAAGAAGAATCCTTAAAGACCATCAGAATTCAGTATTGTTTTCTTTCGAACCCATGAATTCTGAAGCCAAACTTCATTGAATTCCTGCATCACTGCAAGCTAAACCACATTTTTTTTCTAACTCCCATGGCTTTCTAGTTCCCAAGGCTCATATGTAGGCACAAAATTGTACAGTTAAGGAATGGAGTCAAAAAACCTTAGAAGTAACCTTCTAACCTTAGTTTGTCCTTGTGTACATTTGACATTAGATGTGCCTAGTGGCATTTCTAAATATTTCTAAAACATGTTTGTGCATCCTGACTACCGAAAGACTTTTGAGATGTAGCTTCCACTTTTGAAAACATTATCAAGATTAATTTAAAAATTCTGTATTCTGTAGGTATGTGAAGAAATAACAAACTAATTAAAATGTTCTATATATGATAACAAACTTCTGGTGTTATGCATAAATGTATTCCTCCTCTGCACAATGACAGAAATGTTTTAATATTGTAATTGAAATACTCTGTAGGTTTCCACTGCAGAGCCTCTTAGGTTTTCAGTAAGTTTTTGGGAACAAGGTTTTTTCTTGGTAACAGACTAATATTTTTTACCTACAATAATTTCACGATTATAAGCCACACCTTTTTCAATGAAGAATTCAGCCTACCCCAGTAGTGCGGCTAATCATCAGGTGCGGCTTATTTATGGACAAATCCCAGCGAAATGCCAACCCAGAAGTGAGAGCCAGCTGGGGAGGGTGCCTGGGGCTGCCTTTAAAGGCTTTGCTGGTCTATGAAAACTGTTTGCAACTTGAGCACCTGACACCAAACCCCGCGCTGGCGCAATTCTGTTACTAACTCGTTACTTTGTCGCACATGGATCCTCGCTTTAAAAAAAATTTAAAAATGCGGCTTATATTCGGGTGCGGCTTATATATGGACAAATCCCATGGTCTACCCGGCAACCTGATTGTGTGGCTTATAATCAGGTGCAGTTTATAATTGTGAAATCACTGTAGTTTCTTTAGAAGGCAGGTAAGGGAAATAATTTGGCTCCTTTCATGTGGATTACAAAGGCCTAAAGTACAATGCAGTAACAGAGTGTGAATAACAAAAGTAACACAGGTATACCTGTGTCAGAGAAGTGAATGTAGTCAAACTGTTGACTGCTTCTTTCTTAATTTTTCACAAAATAGTGATCTCATTCTTAAAAAACTGTTTTACTTAAATATTGCTTAATCCTTGTCTCCTTCTAAAACTAGGATTACAGGGAATGGGCTACTTGGCAACCCTCCTGTTATAGTTTATCTCACAATTCTAGTAACATTTAGTTCTCAGCTGACTGAAAATATGTTTCCCTACAGTTAAGAAAAGCATTATGCAAAAATATTATAGAAAAATCAGCTTTGTCCTCTCCTGTTGTCTTGGAGAGCTGTATGGTATGATTCCCAGGAGCACAGAGCAATATGTATCAAATTTATTCATCTTAGACCACCACAGAGTGGAATAAATATTTTTCAACAGAGTATACTCACTTAGTGGTACCATTTCATAGACTCCTATGTAAACTACAAGTAATTAGTTCAAGTATTACTTTACAATCTCTGTGCAGTGGTCACATTAAGCATCTTTCCTCACAAATTACAGAGCTCACATCTGGTGCCTTCACCTTGGGGCATGTACTTCTGTGCAATTGTTCTGTGAATTTCCATGTACTTCTCCATTTATTATCAGTTTTTAGGCAGAAACTTTTTCTTCTACCAGTTTTCAAGCTTCAATGCATATTTTTCATATGTTTTGGTATATACACACTTTAATTCCTGCCTTGTGCCAAGATCAGAGACAGTTAACTGTTGGTCTGTCTTTGACAACAATCTAAAGACTTAGTAATTAAAATACAGCATCAATCACATTTCTGTCCTTTGCAGGGCATCTATGAAATATGTTGGAAAATAAATTTACAGGAAATACGTTATTTCTTTCAAGTTAGTAATGTTACCAAATATAGAATTTTGTATAAATTTTGTTTGTAAACAAGACATATGATTCAATTTTTGAACAGGCCTATAGTGGATATATTCTCTGGTCTTTGAAGCAAACCATTTCTTTTATACACATGGCTGCTAATCATAACAGAACAGCATTAAGGGTATTGTAGCAACCTAGTCTCAGTTGTAAAGTGATGTTTATGACACTAATTGATTTTTTTTTACACAACAGTTATTTTTTGGATTTTCAATATAAGTACAGTAATTTCATAATTATAAGCTGCACCTGATTATAAGCTGCACATCCGGGTAGCTGGGAAGACCACAGAAATTGTCCATAAATAAGCCGCACCAGTTGATAAGCTGCATTTAAAAAAAAAAAAAGCAAGGGTCCATGTGCAACAAAGTAACGAGTTAGTAACAGAATCGCGCGATC
>VRYO01002355.1:6013071-6025669 GCA_009812075.1 Sialia sialis
TTTTTTTTAATCTAGTATGATATTCATTAACACCTCTGCACAGATACAGAAAAGGGCAATCTTCAGTCACAGAGAGCCAGGATGGACCGTAAGCTTTCTCAGCAGTTGGGAGGGCATGTCCTTCCTATTTCTACACACATGAACCATCTCTCCCCATTGAGACACTAACTAGACCTTTATTTATTTATTTTTTTAAACAGCAGATTCAGAGACATTGTTGCTACTAGTGTTTGGTAAAAAGATGATCCATGTATTCCAACATAACCGCTTTTGGTTTTTTTTTTGTTTTGTTTTTTTGGTTTTTTTTGGTGAGGTAGCTCTCTTGCAAGGCAGAGAAATAAAATGATGACAGAATCTTTTCTTTGGGCTATCAAAAGATATCACAGTACAGTAAAATTATGCCCACATTAAGGATTTCCAGTTCATAGCAGCTGCCCCGTTAGTTCATTTAGGAGTCAGTGGGTAGTGTCAAAACTACATTGAGTAACCTGAGCTGCCTATGGGGCACGAGGTGTGTCTGCCATTCACAGAGCTCAGAAAACACTCTCTGCTTATCCACAGCCAGGTCTGCCTCAATGGTCAATTCTAATCAGAAGTCAGGTAAATGTTTCTGATACTTACTGAGTTTTCTCTTCCAAGTACTGTTGCTGTTACTGCAGGAGTCTTTCATAACGTAAGGCGAAAGAGAATACGTCTTTCTAAAGCACACAATTTATTTACACACCAAAAATAACTTGGAAGAGGTTGTGTAACATTGCCACCTGGTGACATTTTTTGTAATATTTCTATTTCAGAACTTGAAACTAATTTTGACCTCTGTAATTTTTGTATGGTATTCTTCTTCACAACTAAGCATAATTCTAATAATAAAAAATATGTACTCATTTAAAGGCAAAATACACAGGAAAATATAGCTAGAATATTCTGAAGTTATTTTTTATTAATTTCATTAGCAAAGTTTCCAGGGCAGACTGCCAACAGCCTAGTATTCCAAACACAGAATCACTTTCATACTTAGAGTCATATCTGTAAAAAAAAACAACAACAACCAAAAAAAACAACAACAACAAAAAAACAAAACAAAAAACCCAAAAAACAACAACAACAACAACAAAAAAAAAAAAACAAAAAAAAACAAAAAAAAAAACAAAACACCAAAAACCCTGACCCTTATTTTTACAGAACATTATTAGTCATGGCATAAAACTTCACACCTCATTTACCAGACGGCAAAGAAATACAACAATAAATAGTTATATTGAAGAAAACATGATTAAATAGAGTACTCTGTGTGAAAAATAAGCTCCATTTTGGCAGGACAATTAACTGCATACTGCAGTATAATACTGCATGCAACAGTTAAGGTCATTTTTTAACTGCTCAGAAGAGGACGATGCGTGGCAGTAGAAATTACTTGGGATTCCATTTACTGCCTAGAAAAGATTACTGCTAGGTGTTTGGTTACTTTGGGTCCATCAGAAAGACTAGGTAAGGAATGGACATTTCAAAAGTATCTTATGTAGAAATTTGAAAAATTTCCAGAGGTTTCAGAAAGGATCATTCTCCTCAGGTATATAAATGTGATCACTTTTCTGTAAGGAAACTCTTTCCAAGGAAAACTGCTTTGGACTCTGAATTTGGATTCTGAATTCCCCCTTCCCCTAAAATTCTGTTAAATTTACAGATCACTTGCCTGGTAAATGATAAATTCTCATTTTTCATGAAAGCAAGTAACTCTAGCCCCTGTAACAACAGGCAACAACGTGATTTTACACATAAATATCTGTGTGTATATAAATTTATGCACTACATACCTATATATATAAAGTCATTCATTACACCATATTTGTTTGGAAGTAAAATAAGTTTTCCATTTGATTACAGTTAATTGTTTCCTCCTTTTAAAAATAGTGCTTTTCTTTTTACCTGAAAATGGAAGCTAGTGTGAAAAGTCGTTTGGCACCCAGGTGGCAGTACTGTCACAGAGGAGGCAGAGCCTATCTCACTAAGACCTTGCTTAGACTGAGCTTCTGAGTGGGCACCATGCCAGTCTGACAGATGGGCATCAATAATGGCAGCAATGTGCCCTTGCATGTGCCTGTGCATCTACTGTGTTTGCCTAGGGAAAGGCTTTCATCCAAGATTGTCCAAACAGCTGTTCATTCTGAGTTTCTATCCTTATTGTTAAGAAGACATGTCAACACTAATCCATTTTAAAGCTAGATTAATTATTTTAAAAAAAGAAAAGTAAAGCAGCTTTTTGGCTGGTAGAGTGTGAGCAAAGTCGGTATCTTTACACAAGCACATCAACTTCATAAAGCCCACAATTTCAGCTTTTGAGTGAAAGAACAATTGAGAAGCCATGGTTACTCAGGACAAAACAAGGAAATAAAGCTGTGTCATCAAAAGCAACTCCAAATATGGATGAGACCAAGTTTAACATGATAGTCCAGCTGGATGCAAGTACATTTCTGCCTCTGTGACCAAGTGGTAGCTACTTGGAAACCACTGCTCCATGTAACAGTTCTTAGAGGGTTCATTCTCCCCTCCTGGTCCCACATTCTGATGGTATCTGCTATATCTTTCTCCTAAATATGTCACAAGGTGACAAGGGAGGAGTGAAAAGAGGAAGCAATAATCAGTAAAAAGCCATCATATGCCTCACAGTGCTAAACCTAATCCCACCTCCACTGCAGTAAGGGGAGGAAAATGAAAAAAATTATGCAAGTGTTTCTGGTAGTGCAAAATATGCTTTCTATGTCCTTTCTATGTCCTTTCTTTACATGACTAAATCAATATATGCTGTTGTACAGTGGAAGATTAAAAGACCAGAGCTTTTTCCACTGAGTTTATTTAAGTGAAATCCCATATGACCAAAATCGTAGAGCCTAGATGCTGGTCTGTGAATTTTCCAAATCTCACAGTTCTTAGACTATCAGTTCTTAGAGCTAGACCGTTGACAAATTACAGCTCTGAAGTTACTGACAGTGTATCACCACTTTTTTGGCTACAAAAATTGTAAGGCCTGCTGTTTCAGCAGCTCTAAAAGATTTAGCTGAATGTATGTTATATACAGTGTCCAGCAATTGTTACATCATCTTTCTTCAAGTCTTTTGGATGACAAAAAGATGTAGGCTCCTGAGGCTGATTCAACACACCCAGCCTGTCGGGTTGACATGCAAATATTCATTCCAGAAAACTGCTAGAGTCCCCCTTGGATTAGAGAGGTTGCATAAAAAATTTTCCCAATTATGTGGATCTCAATTATGGTCATGCATATTGATTCAGATTTATTAGATGCAAGAAAGAGTGACAACAACACTGAATTAAGAACTAGAAATTTTATGTAGATGTTTCTCCATACCTCAATTTTTCTCCTAATTTGTGTATATTGCTTTCCCAGCTGATTTTTTTCCTTGTGCTGAACCTGTGTGTTATATTTGCAACTTATATATAGTGTCTAAAAAAAAGACACTGCTTGGCTACTTATGAAAAGTGGATTGAAAAAGGAGTTTTATATTTCAGAAGATGACATCTTCCTAGGCCAAGTTCTATTTTAATTGCTTGCTTCCAGTGGTAATCTCTCAGGAGGCTAGTATATCATCTATATTAAAAAGCAAAATGAAATTAAGCAGAAAAATTATATTATTTTCATTTCTAAAACATCAACTCTTTTAGGAAATGAAAACTTTATTTTAATCTTTTACAGCAGCTGGATTTCTTTGCATGCTCCTTACAGTAATTCAGCCATTTAGTTGGAAGACATGGGTTCCATTCTGACTCAATAAAATAGAAAGGTTATTTTAGTTTAATTGCCCACCAACAGCTCTTACAATGAGTACTTAAACAAACATAAAAATCCTCTTCTAGAACTGCTTTGGCAAATAAGATCATGCTTCTAAACAGGAAATTTTTGGGTAGAGAGAAGAGGGCAATATGTCCAAGTTTCCTTTATATCAATGTTAATTTTTTTGTCCTGTTAAACACTTCAAACTTGATCTGTAATATAATAACATCATAAAGTCTGATGTAAATAAACAGTGCCTCCTCAGCAAGTTGACTGATGACACAAAGCTGGGAGGAGTGCCCCAGAGTCCTGTGCAGCCTTTCAGAGGGACCTCAGGAGGTTGGAGAGATGGGACAGAGGAGCCAGCTGAAATTCAGCAAAGGCAAAGGCAGGGTCCTGCAGCTGAGGAGGAAAAACCCCAGAAACCAGACAGGCTGGGGCTGATCTGCTGGAAAGCAGCTTGTGGAGAAGGACATGGGGATCCTGGTGGACACAGTATCTGATGGGAGGGTGCCAAGAGGATGGAGCCAGGCTCTGCTCAGTGGTGCCAAGCAATAAGACAAGAGACAGCAGGCAGAAATTGATTCACAGAAAGTTTCACCTGACCATAAGGAAGGTGTGCAGGTGACTAAGCACCAGAACAGATTGCCCAGAGAGATTATGGAGTCTCCCTCACTGGAGATATTCAAGAATCATCTGGGAAAATGTCCTATGCATTAGGATGACCCTGCTTGAGCCTGGAGGTTGGACCAGATGACTCAACAGGTGGACCCTTCTTTAAAAATTCTGTGATTCTGTTACCTCTGGTAAACTAATAGACTTCTGGAAAATACCCACCAACAAGTACATAAGAGTTATGATCCCTTCCTACTGAATTAATTCACATGGCCTTCACAGAATTTCCATGAAATCACATCATATTCCAGTTTAAAAAAATAAGGTGTTCTTCACATAACACTATTGCTTTAAAAAAATGTGTTTAGAAATGACCCAAGCAGATAGCTGGAACGCATATCAGAAAATGATTGCACTCCTTTCTTCATGATGTAAAATTGTCTTTTGACACCCATCATCTTAATGTTTCTTGAAAATTCATTAAAGCATTTACAAAAAAACTTTCAACATCAAAACCTGGGGTATCCATGCAGTGTTTTGTTCTATTGTGAAAGCCACAACAATTACAGATTAGCCTGATAGATATTTGGCTCCAATTACCCTAATTTTCTAAAGGCAACATTTTCTTTTGGAACTCATTATTATGTGTTTCCTTGACAATCCTTCTCATCTAGCCTTCAAGGCACAAATGACTATGAACTTGGCAGCCTTAAAATATTTTTCATCAAAAGCGCCCATAAAACATTTTGTTAATTCTGTCTGTATTGGTAGCAACACAGCAAGTGGGGAAAAAAAAGGCAGCACAAAGAATTTGTGACTCTTCTCCTGCTGCCTGAGGAAATGAAGCACATAGGTATCAGTATATACAACTGCAAATATTATACATTGCTATAAATTCTACGAACTATGTTGTGTTGTTATTTGGGTAGCATAGTGCTGGAACATTACTCCCCAAACCTCTGCTTCTTCTTTTCCCCTAGAATGGTAGAAACTTTTCATTCTACTGAAATTGCTTCTGCATTTAAACAATGTTACTTCTAGTAAAATCACATTGGTCCTCTAAACTACACTTAGTTTGACTAAAAATCAACTGAATGAAGTCATTCTGACTACCTCAATCAGCCTTTGAAGTGCCAAGTGCCAAGCGAAGTGCCACTTTTATGCCAAGGGAAAGCTGTGACTCTACGTCACAGCACTATATCTTATACTTGTTTTCATGCATGAGCACACTGACATACACTTATCCAGTCTTCTGTATGGATCTTTTTACACTCCTACAACAATCGTATTTTAGTTCTCATAACAAAGAGAAAGATATTTTCTGTTTTTTCGAACAGAAGAAATTAAATGCAATGTGATTTACTTGCTCAAGGGAAAACAATCAGAGCCCAGATTTCTTTAATCACTTTTGCAACAAGATCATCCCCTCTGAATTCTGATTGCTGCTTTAAGTTGAAACAACTTACAGACATACATAGGGGATTGTGTAACTCAGTATCACTCTGACACATGGATGTAGAACTTTGGTGAGGGTGAACTTTCCTTCTGTTCTGGGGTCTGTTCTAAGACTGAGAACTGAAGAGAGTGGAGGAAGAGAAAGGGGAAGGTGGTAGAGAGATTACAAGCTTCTCTTAACTAGAGACATATTTGGAATACATATACTAGTCTAGGCTTTATGTGTTGAGAAGTCAGGTAATATCAGGCCGTTGATTTGCACCGGAAAAGCATACACAGACTTCATGCTACCCCTTCACTTGGTGATATGAAGTTGAACTCATTGCAATGCTGGGCAGTCAGAATAGAGAAATTGGGAGCAGAGATGCACAAGATGAGCTTTTTAAACTAGAAAATTCTGTACTTTTTTTTTTTTTTTTTTTTTTACTTCACTCTTACACTTTTCCTAAGAAGATATTAGGGAAACATGCAACACAAAATATTTTCTCAACTGAATAATTGCTATAGTATGCATTTATCAACAAATACTTTTAATGGGACTTTTACTTAGAAATTAGCCATATATTACATTAGATGTGTTGGCAAAACAAATGCAATTTTTAGACTCTATCTAGATAATGGCGTCATAGTAGAAGAATTACTCTTAATGTCAAATTTAAAACTGATGTTTAGTAACATGAAGTTAGAGAAACCCAAACATCACACCAGTAAATTTATTCCAGTATTCCTTTGGCTTTCATAGTAAGAAAGAATGTTACCAATTGATTTGAACCACTCTGTAAGGTTTGCTGAGATACAATTATATTAAGTGCTGTACACATTCAAATTACAGCATTTATTTTTCTTGGGTCTCTTTTCAGTGTGGAAATCGTGCTAAATATTATATTCTGAATGACAGAGGAAACTGGTGCAATACAGCATTCTCTTTTATTTCCCAGATTTATTTAATGTTTCATTAAATCCTTTAGGACATACTAAGGGTTTTATATGGTGTTTAAAAAACATTTATTTATGTTGCTCAAGACTTAAAGCAGTTTTCTTTTATGTTTATGCTACTTAGAGAATAGAATTCATCATCTATTAAAATATCTACCTACAATTTGTAAAGCAATGTAGACTCTACAACATGTTTAAACATCATTACTTCCCCAGTGAAATAACATAAAATTCTCTAAAAAAAACAACAGGAAATTATAAGTGAACAAGAAAATGGTGTATTGTGGTGCAGCAGGCCTTACAATTAAAAATACTTCCACCAGTATTAGGAATAGGATTTGATTTTGGATCAGTTTTAGAGCTCCTACTTGTGACTAATCTCTGTTACACTACAGTTGTATAAAACAAAATAAAATTCTAAGAGTTCCTGAAATCCTGATCAAATGAGTTCTTCATTGTGCATATGACAAATCAAATTATCCTTTTTCGTTTAATCCACATGAAGAACTAATTTTCCCAGTATTCGGTCCTGGATATGCCCTTCACCCCATGCCTCTTGCTAAACACAAATATCTTTGTGAGGTTTAAATGTCTCATTCTTTCTAACAATGTTCAAATCTAGCTATTTTTATCTGTGTCAATGACCAAAATGACCTTACTTGGATAACAAAAATATCTCCCCATGCTTTCATGACAGTAGATTACAGACAGAAATTGATCCTAGAGCAATGTTTTTTAACAACCATGTATGTGCTTTGTGAACTAAAAATGCAGAAACACCCTCAAAAATCTGGGCTTATAATAGGTCTTTGATGTTTTAAAAACATTCTATGTTCCTTATTCCCTGATTTTAATTTAATTTTTAGCATATTTTCTGTCACATTAATGTATGCCTCTGTGCATGTGTATGATTGCCTGCACATATATAGTACAAAATATATAAGGTACAATATTATGTTGTTTACCAGAACTAATAAAGAAATATAAGAAGACATTGCATCAATTATGAGTGGAACATCTCACAGAACCATTGCTACACCACCCTACCACCCCCTCTAAGTTTCTGTTATTTATGTAAAGCAGACTTCTGGAAATCATACAGTTAATTAATTAGTCCACAGCATTCAGTAGTTGGGTTTTTTAACATTATTCTAATAACAACAAACAAGTGTATTGATCAGACTTAAATACATATGTGAAAGGAACAAATCACTGTGAATGGGGACTAGATCTGCATGATTTGAATACTGGTACACTTAGCACCGTTCAAAGATTTTCACCTTAAGATAGGATGAGTACATAGCAAGACAGAAAAGTATAGATAATTGACAGATAATTTTGGGTTCCTTATGAAATCTGCATTTCCTCACTATTTATTGTTTGTGTAGCATGTGGTTTCACCTTCATATAAATTCAAATGCAACAAACTAAATATTTTATTGAATGCATCCTCTGCCCAAAGCAACTGTAATCAATATTCAGAATGAAAATTTACACAGTCCTCTCCTTTAAATTATAAAAGGCATCCCTTCTGCCTTTTGCTACACTGAAAAATATTTTCTGCTACAAGCTGTGTAATGCTGTTGCCTGGCACGACTTACCTATATGTCAAGATATATGGTGAATTCTGGCATACAAATTGCTCTTAAGTTGCTATGAATTTCCCTTTCATGTAGTATTGATTTCCCAAGGGGAAAAAAATAACAAATTACTCTTAGACATGCTGGGTATTATACAGCAGGGAGGTAACATATTCCTTTTATTTTTGTTGTCACTGCCTCAGTTTCATTTAACAAATTGCTCAAATAGATTCACTCACTTCAGATTTCATGTATGAGACCCAGATGGTTTTTATCCCTAAGAGCTGACACTGAAATAATGCAGTAAGAGCTAATAGCTTTTATCTTTATCAGGATTATAATCATATCCCTCTTCTTGTTTTGGAGAGTTAGCTTTTCACAAGAGAAAAGAGAATTCTGGAACACAAAAATGCTTCTCAGCTTCTGGAAGAAGACCTTTTTTTCCTTTTTCCTTTGTACTCCCCCAAGACATATACATATTCCAGCTTCCCTCAAAAACTAGAGCATGTGTATTCAAAAGATGTAGGGTGATCCAGCCAGGTTCCTGATACAAAAACCAGGGGGAAAAGGACTTCTGAATGCAGTGCAAAGTATTCCTGCCTGGCACAGGAGGCACAGGCAGAGAGGCGCCCCTTCCAGAACAGCGTGAAATGCCTGGATGCATGTGTTCAGATTGTCAGTGATCTGCCCAGTGTGTCCAAACTTAAAAATTACCTGAAGCAAAACCATATGTTTCACAGCTTTTCCAGGACGGCAACTCTTTGTAATCACGTGATTTCTAACTGTCCATTTGCTCAAAATTATTCTCTCCTCATTCACCTATTTAAATCAAACAAAAAATATAGCAAAATTTCTGTTGAGGTACAAATGATCTTTCAACATAAACAGCAATTTCTTGTTAATTTCCATTACATAGCCATATAAATCCACTGAAGACAGCTAAAAGCACAAGGAAAAAGGAATATGTGTAGTTTTTAAAAAGGAATGTGTAGTTTTAGACTAATTTATATTATGATACAAATACTTCACATTTGTAACTCACCGAATTAATTGCAAGCATTAATTTATCAGACATTATTTGTAAGTGATTACTGTAAAGATGTGAATAGTGTATTGGATAAAGAGAAATTCTTTGTCTGCATCACCTGTGTGTTATATGGCTCCGTGGATCTGCCTTGCTGCAAAGACCACTTAAAGCTCTAAAAGTAAAGTTGCAAGAAAAGGAAACAGGAAATTTCTTTCTTGTACCCTTTTCATTCTTTTCCAGAAAAGCAGGCTCTTTCTGACTCACATTATCTTGGCATAGCTTCTAAGATGATGCATACAATCACTTTATAGTAAGTGCTTTCAATTATACATGCTCAGTATCTGAGTTTAAATGAGGGTTTCACCTTACTTTCATGCTTCTTTACTCCTTCAGGTAAACAGATTCATTTGTTTGTCCTCTATTAACTGTTACACTGCAGAATTCATACCTTAGAAGTTTCTCTACTCATGAATATTGATGATGTAGCCTATATTTGGCTCTTATTTTCAAGAAATTCTTTCTAATGCTGAATTTTACACCAGTAGTCTATAGCTTATTGCACATAGTGCTCAACCATATGGCCAATGATTTTCTAATAATAACAACAATTTCATACCTGGTTGAGATACCTTGTGTTTTATTAGGCTCAGCCAACTGTGTTATTTCTGCCAAGAAATTGCAAAGAGGTCTCCAAGGCTTTTCAGGTCCAGTGGTTCATAAAACCAATTTGAAAAATTAGTTCTGAGGACTTATGACTACCTTAACTACTTTTCAATAAGACCATCCTTTCCTTCTTGTTATATGCATGCAATTATGTTTATATTCAAATCACTGCTAGAAGTTCAGTGCAACTGAAATATCTGCATTATGTGCGGTTTTCAGGAAATGTATGAGAGCTAGAAAAATTCTAGATTTCCCCAGAATAATTCAAGAACAGTCTGGATGCAATTTTGTGCAATGCCCTCTAGGATGACCCTGGTGGAGCAGAGAAGTTGGACCAGATGGCTGGTTCACTGGTCCCTTCCAATTTATCCTTCCTGTGATTCTGGGATTCTATAAGTTCTCTTTTTGGTAATATTGCCTGAGAAGAACATGGCAACATAGACATTCATTTGGGACATCCAGTGTTTCAGGTGATATAGCATTTGAAGCTTATCAGGAATTGTCAGATGAATTTTCTGTGTGTGTGTGCAGAAAAGGCACCTGGCTGATATCATGAGGCTTTAGCATACTGGATTTCTTCAACCTGATATATGAAATGGGAGTAGCCTGTGTACATGTAGTAAGTCTGGTGGGCTCATTCTGAGGTACTGAAAATATCCAGACCACTTGGACAGGACATGTACCAAACATCCAAGCCATAAACTCTTTTTAGAATCTCTGCTGAGTGAAAGGTTTGCATGTAACTTCAGATCCACTCACAAAACTCAGAATCACTGCTCTGAAGCACAGGCATGTACAGCACAGCCAACATGTAGTATTCCAGTGAAAGAAACAGGTACTTTTGGAGTGTGATGCACCTAACAAAATATAGTTTCCAACCCAACATGAAATAGACTTCAGATTATGTTGACTATGATGTTGAACAGTCATTGGCTACATAAACAGCTTCATGTGACAGGCTAAGTAGTGGCCATATGAGTGTTGGGGGAGATTATCTTCTTCACTTGTGCAATACACAACATGGTCTGCAAATCAGAATTGTTTGATGTACCTAACATATGTGCTTCAAATGTGAAGTACAGTGCTGTCTATTCTGCTAAGATTAATTAAATTTGAAAATTTAGAATAATTTTGGAATTATCAGTTTTTCTTAATTTACACATGTATCTAGGGATAACTGCATACTATTCTAACAACGTAGGCCATTTACCTGATTTTATGTGAGAGAAAACCTTCGCATGCACAACTTAGAAGATTCCATGCACTATAAATACTCATTATGCATACAGCTTGTCCCAGTTCAATTTCCGCCTTTACATTCAATTCTGATATTTTTACTTCAAAAGCATTCTAAAGGGTCTTTGTGGGAAACTGTACTCAATATTCACAGAAAATCAACATGCATTTAAGTACTCTTTTTAGTAATTCTATGTTTTTTAGACTTCCCTATTTCTTCTGGATAAAAATAAGATTTGTACAACTCAAAAGGCAGAATTTTTAATCCCAGTTTACCAAACAAATGGACTAAAACAAATTACACATTTAAAAAAAAAATATATATATATATATATAAATGGCAAAGTTAGAGTGATGTAGATATTTGCCTGGAATTTTAATCAATTATCTCCTTTCACTGTGCTTGCTTGAACTGATAAATTTTGGAGTATGATATTCATAATTAATAGGCTATTTACACATACTTTTTTATTCATTAAATCACAGTTTCATAAACAAAAGCTTTAAATATACAGTTTTTTCTATAAGAAGAATTTAACAGAAAAAGGATTATGGAAGTGAATTGTCTGAGATATGTAAAAAAATGTAATTTTTTTCTTAATTAATCTCCATTGTTGGTTTGACTAACCAGAATAAATTTTAAGAAATATTTCTACTAGTAAACTCTGCATTTCTCCTAGGTCATTCTGTTGAGAATTCACATTAGATTAAGTAAAACAATCAAAAGAAATATTGCCCATAGCAGATCAGCAAGAATATGTCAACTAGTCAAGATTAATTTTGAAAGGATCCCAATTTATTTACTAAAAGGTGTAGTAAGATTAGGTCATGCTTGTGGTCTACAGGCAATCCACTTGAGCTTTGACCTTCCATTTATCGCTCTTTATCAATAATTACAATTTTTAACAGATTTCTTTGCATGAACACCATTTTATGTCAATGCCCTTTCAGATAATTCTTGTATATTCAGTCAAGAGACGGTGAATAGCTCAGAGATTTAAAGCCATATGAAATAGCTTTTATACTCTTGGACCAATATTCATTTTCATTAAGCAGAAATCACATCACTTTCCAAGTGTCTGAAAGGAAAAGATGTATAGAAATTGATTTGACATCAGTTACATCTGTTTTGGATTTGTAATATTTACATAACATTGAAGAAAATAATACTTTGAAAATACTTTTCATGTTTTATCAATTTTAAAAATTATTTTTTATCATTCTTCTTCACCCACTATGATTGGGGTCTATCTGGCTTTCAACATTCAGACTTTTTTTGGTAACTGTGAATCACCTTTT
>VRYO01002355.1:6033568-6080765 GCA_009812075.1 Sialia sialis
TTCTTCAATGAAAAAGGTGCAGCTTATAATAGTGAAATTACTGTAATTGGAATTCTTGTGGTTTGCTAAAGAAAATTAAATTGGAAGAGGAATTCCATTTAAGAGATTAATACCAATTTCATATTAAAGACAATCCTGTTAGGTTAAGGGATTCGAGCAAAGTTTAGGCCTGTTTTACATGTGCCATGCCCCTCCAACTGAAAAATTAACCTAATGCTTTTATGTTCCTCACAGTTATCTTTGCTATATTTAAAAGAGAAAACAAACTCCTATGCTAATGTCTTTCAATATAGCAGTAGGGAAATATTTGCATACCTAAATAGTAAATTGAGATAAAACACTTAATTTCTTTCAGATTTAATATCTGTCTGAGTGTTGCCAACATTAAAAGCACAATCCAGACCAGTCATGTAATAATCATTGATTTGCAGTAATTGCTTAATAGTGGTTAAAACACTCTGGAATTTTTTCCTTAGGTTTCCATGAGCTCTAAGCTAAGGGTTTTTACAAATTGCTTTAATTAGACACTTGAGGCCTGATTCTCTAAGGAATGCTCCCCTATTGCCTGTATATGAGGAATGTTTGCCTGGTTATTCAATTTCTTAATTCCTTAATAGGGCATCCCTTCTTAAATGAACTTCCAAGCAGCAGAGGGCATAATCTCAAAAGCAAAGGCATTTCCAGAATTTAATAATCTTCAATTATAAACAGTCATATGGACAATTTGTTCCTAATTTTAGACTCCTAATTTGCTATGGGAGTTCTGGCACCCAAATGTGTAAAACATGTTTTCCCTTGAAGCAGGACACTGAAGATATTTTCAACAATAACATTTTTTCAGCTAACAAACATTGCGCATAAACTTACACGTTTTAGCATTATTTTCCTTTAGACTGAGAAATTATTACATTTCTTTTAATGAACTTTGTTAATAGATTTTATTCTTCCTAGATTATTTACTAGGTCACAGTTCTCACTGGCGTCCTTTTAGATTGCACTATTCAGACAAACATGTTACAGACAATGGAGGTGTTAATTGCATAAGGCAATACTACAGGAATATTTGTAGATTCAGGTGGGGGATGTGGAGACAGAACAACAGAGTATACTGGATCAATGGGGCTTTTTTCTATCCCTGGCATTATGGACTATTTTGATCTATCTTATTTCAAACAGTTTGCTCAGTAAGGCAAACAGAATGCTCAAACTCTGTTCTTACAACAATTTTCAAAGACCGTAGAGTTTATAGTGCAGATGATCACAATGAAACGATACCAGGAAAGGAACCAAAAAGGCTGAAGGCTTGTGTAACCTGTTCATATACTTGGCTAAAAAGCATCTGTTCAAAAGAATCATCAAGTGGATTTCAAATGGAAAAACCAGTGCAGAATATGTGAAGAAAAATAGCTTCTGGAACTTTATGGGGATACTTTAAAAATTATATGAATATAGATTAAATTATTACCGAAGAACAGCTGCTAATCAGTTCTCTTACATCTGATCATCTGTATTCTGCCCTGCTGCCACAAACCATATTATTCTAATGCTAAGCTTCCCCCCCTCCCCATGTCTCCTCCATACTCCTGCAAGTGTTATACAGTGATCAAATGGATGTCATAACCTACATCTTTCTTCTTTGTACATCATTAAAGTGAGGGCAAAATAGTATCGTAAGCTTTGTAGATTATTCTACATATCTTCATAAAGTTTTCACCAGAGTAGATGTGAAAATAAAAGAATATGAAGCCACTGTGTTGCAGGTTGAGCAGTCACTTTGTCTTTTATATGTAAAGACATAACCTAACATATGGCAAAAATATATTTGCCCTATTCTCATTTGCCATATTAATTTCATTTGCCACAAATTGGTAGGAATATCTTCATGTCTTGTTTCTAGAATTAGACTGTTACGCAGTTTTTATCTTGGTGATGAAAATTAGAATTACACCTTTTGAACATCATAGCTATGGCCCTATTTGACTGTAGAACCACAATTTTATAATAAAACTTGCATATCCTGGAGGTCATTAGTCATGCTGCATGCATTTTGCCCTCTGTTTCTCATAACATGCCTTCATTATTAAACTTACATTATTTAATTAAGTATTTAATGCTCATTATATATGCTCATTATCCAGTCTCTTATTTCAATTTTCATCTAGAGCAGCATTGTTCAACTATATTTATGTAGAAAATAACGAATTTTCAAATGTCATAAAAGACACACTTTGTTTCACTAAAGAATTTAGACTTTCATTTTATGTAGACACAAAATCCTACTATGTACAGGCAAGGGGTAACAAACACACATAGAAATAGTAGTGCTCAATAGCTGGAAAAAGAATCAGATGCTCACAGCAGCTAAAAGATAAATTCAATGTGTCATCTAAAAGTCTGCTTAGCTTTTATGAAAAAAAACAAAGATGCCAGTTATTAGTTTTAAAAATATAGAGATTTAAACTTATTGTCTCAAGCATAATTAAATGGCTCGGAAAAAAAAATATTTAAAAGACTACAAACTCTAGAAAATACTGATTTATTAAAATAATAGAAAAACCATTTCCTTAAGTATCAATTGTCCTGAAGTATGATATCCCAAAATAGACAGTAAAAGCATCAGTTACTGTAGGTGTTTCTACACTGTTTTTTTCAGACATGGACAAGGACTGCACCAATGAAGGCGCCCAAGACTGAAATGCTTCATTTGTGATCAAGCTAGCAGAGTCTCTAGAAACCTCTAGATTGCCGGTGGCACACATCTACACTGACATACTTGAGATTTGCTTAATCCCGCTAGAAAAAATTGGAAACTGTCTGTCGCTAGACAAACTATCTGTAGAAACAGTTCAGAAAGAATTGAGTGCCGACATGAAGAGGAGAAATAACATCTGCTTTGGACTTTGTTGGGTCATGTGATAAAAGCCATCTGAACACTCACAAAGGAGTCCAAGAAGACAAAGACCCATCACAGGAGTCATCAACCCATCTCCACCAGCCCCAGGAGAGCAGAGGGACACAATGGCACGATGGCACAATGAAATCCAGATTAAGGACTCCTGAGGAGCAGACAATTTCTCTGGGCCCTTTCCAGGACTGTTAAGGTACAGCCACAGGCCCATTGTACTGGGACATGCCATGGGATGCAGGGGAAGAGTGTTTTAGGAATGCACAGGAATTTTTTAGGATGTTCAGGGAAAGAAGATGGAGAAAATGGATGTGTTTAGAAAAGAAGGAACAAGTGTGGGAAAAGAGAGGTAAGAGAATAAAAAAGGGCTGGTCATGTGTGAATAGATCAGTACAGTCTCCTCTGCCTTATTACACTTTTTTCTAAGTCTTTCCTGGGTGGTAAAGTCTATGTTCTGTCTGCATTGGAAACTGGGAAGTCTTGGCTAGCAGTGTGTGTGTAAAGTCTGCACCCAAAACTATAGGAATAAGTATTCTGAAAGTTTATGGAAAAACATAGTCTTCTTTCCTCAAAAGGGGTTTGGCCAAAGTTGGCAAAAAAAGCTCCAAACCACTTTAAACGATGGAATTTAAACAAATACTGTGTATTTGTTTGCTGAACATTATTTGGACTTCTTTTTTCCTTTTTTTAGGAAAGTTAGCATTTCTCTGTAATTAAAATCTGCATCATAACTTATACGCAGCTCCACTGAAGTTGCACAAAAACACTAAATATTAATCTTAAAATTCCTGACTTGGCAACATTGACATTTCTACTGCAATGTTTTTCAAACACTCTTATTAATTCCTGTCCTTTTCCATCCCCTGTTATAATTTAATTCTATTGTTCCCCACACAGATTCCACATCCAAACTTTTTACTCTACCTTACATGGTTTTTCCCCCTCTAGGGGCCAAGTTCACAAAGAATGTAATGATTAAGGCAGCTGGAAAAGATGTCATGAAACAGTTCATCTGTCATTGTGCAAGCACTGTTCATAAACTCAAAGTAGGGCTCTGAGCAGACATTTTTTTCTTGAAAGAATGCATCAAAACTGATCAAACAGAAACCTACATAAAGAATAAAATATTATACCCAAGATTTAATCTAATCATATTGCCCTATTTTCACTCCTTCTCCCTCAAGAATTCAGGTTTTGACCTTGTACAAAAGAACAAATCCTTCCATGTCAACATAATTCTTATGTGCCTATGAAACACAGTGCAATAGTGGCTATTTGTTTTTTGCAACCATAGTGATGAAATGTGTTTATTGGCTAAGGTCATAAGAATTTGAAACAACTATTTGCCTTCACTTAATTTCTGAAAATGTGAATGGTCCTCTAATACCAAATAACAGGGATTTGGGAAATAGCAACGAAAACAAGTTTTGAAACATTTTTGACCAATACCAGTCTATCAATTTGACTTTTTGATCATTTGGAAAAAAAATTATGAAATACAGAAAGACAACATAAAACTTACTATTTTACATGGTTCTTTATTTAATGCTGCATTAGTGATAAGTTTTTTAATGAAATGCTTCAAATTCTTAGTCTTTAAGATGTTTTATTTCTGCTAGGAACTAAGTTTCTGCATCTATAATTTTCAGATCAATCTTATAAGATGTTAATAGAAATTACCAGATAAAGATTTCTTGCTGTTAATGCTGTGAACAATCAAATTTTAAAACATAAATGCATCAGAGAATTTAAGAATTAGTGTATTTATCCCTATTTGACAAAACAAAACTCATTATCCATCAGTCAGTAAAAGACATCAAAGACTCTCTTTGGTCAGTCTCATAATAAATAGCAGATGGTGCTGATAAAATCAACACAGAAAAAGTGGTATCAGTCAAGGAAGACTGTCAAATACTCTCAGCATCTTTGCATAGAACTATATGGAAGAATATGTAAGTATCGTGATTTTTAGGGATGGCAAAAAAATAACATGCATGAAATCTGCACTGAAAAAAAAAAAAAAAACCAACAAAATAATCCATGCCTAGTAGAAAAGGTACTAAAAACACAGAGTTCATTCAGTGGCAAAAATATTTTCCCCTTAGTGCAAATGAAAAACAAACAAACAAAAGGCATACATAATCTTCCTCCTGTAGTGTAATTTAAAATGTTTAGGGGTACAGAAACTGCAATCATGTTATCAACTACAACTTTCATTTGATTTTATCTGCAATTCCTTAAATTTAATAATTTACAGTTCGGTAATCTGTGTGATTTTCCTTCCTCAAAAATGCGAAGTGTTACCTCATCGTGCAAGATTCTGGAAACATTTTCTGTAGTGTACTGGATAATCTAGCTTTCAAGTCAATATGGCACAAAGCAGAACTCTAACTGGATACATTCATATTCCACTTTATTCTTTCTGTATGTTTTATACAAAAAGTCTGACTGACATGAAAACGCATGAAATAACACACTACGGTGTTTAATTCAGAAGGAATCAAAAGTACATTTAATGTAGTCACCTCATTGGATTAAATCCCATTCACAGAAACAATGGAGTAGCTCTCGACTCTGAAAAATGTAACTGAAAATAGAACATACTTCTTGCATTATTAAAAACATTGTTCCTTCCAAAAATACAAATGAAAAAACAATCCCTCTGTTCGCTCAACTGCTACACAGATTCCAGCAAAATTCTCATGTAACACTTTTTGTCTGATTTGGTAGATAAAAAATGTTTCAATGTGTTGGTTATCCCTGATTTGACATGGTTTTAGTGCAAGAGTTAGGGGCAAAGATCTAGGGAAGGAAATCCAGGTGACAGAAACTTTAAAGGCAAACTTGAAATACAACGGACTACATGAGTCTATGAAGTCAAGAAACTGTTTCTTCAGGGGTCAAAATAAAAACATGTATTAATTATATTGTCTGCATTATATTTTCACATTTTTAAGGAATGTCAAAGCTTAAACAAGGAAAGAACTGGAAGTATGATCAACTCGTTTTTCAATTTACCACATGACAAGTGATAAGCTAAGAAACATGCAAAGTAAATGGCATACAAAACATTTCTAGGAATTCTAGAAATAATGTATTGAAGCGTTGAAGATAACGACTCAATTGCGAAAAAACCTTTTTAAAGGTATAAGATCCTAGTCCCAATTTCTTTAAACATTCTGCCTCATGTTCTAATTCCACACTTTTTTTTTGAGGACAAAGGTCACCTCTTTGTTGAGAAACAAAAGGAGTACATGCCTGTGTAGATATTTTCCTCTACCTTCTTTTTCAATGAGAAGGCCAAGGATATTCACAGGTAGACTATGACAATCTGACAGGCTTGTCCCTGTCAATATGAATTCCCAGTAGAATTCTAGATAAAATAATTCTCTTTTGTCTGTCTGGAATAATGCCACATTAAATATTTTAAATAGACAAGTCTCTTCTAGCTCAATAAGCTAAACTGGTATCATAGAAGGCCAGTGATGTCAGACAAGATAAAAAATACTATTTTTGAATGTTATAATAATGTCGTTTTGTCTAACTTCTGGCTTGACTACAGAAACAGTGTCACAAAACACTCGTCAACGAAATCAAAGAAAACCAAATTTTCAGAGAAAATGAAGCAACTGATCTCAATAGCTAATGATAGCTTCAAATGAAACTGTCCTTATCAGTTACCCTTTTCAAGAGCGTCCCTTTAGTACACTGCCAAAATATGCATGTATGATCTGAGCTAGTACTTCATCCTTCACATTTTTAAACAATTGTCATTTGCTATATAACTCTGGTGGAGACATGGAAGTGCCCTGTGACTCAGCAACTGAACTGGGCTTGACTACCAGTTTTCTGTTCAACATTTGATTTTTCTGGTACTGAAACAAATGCGTGGCTTGTTAGATTTGGCTGTTAGACATGAACACAAGCTCATGACATTTAAACCCAATGTGTTACAAATTTTCAAGAAGACTCCTGAAAAGGCAGTAGGGATGAATGAAAAGCTTTTATCTATTTTTAAGCAAATTCTTTATTATTTGCTAGGAGATTTTTTTACTGAAGTGAAGCCTTAACAGTTTTGTATTCTGCACGGTCATTTTTGCTAAGAATAAAATGGGATGCATGGAATTGTGTAACTTGCTGATTTGTTTAATTTATCCCCTGAAAATAACAGCTTTCATGCCTAAGTATTTTTCCTCATGCTGATTTTTGCTCCGTTTACTTTAATTGTAAGTATTTTGAGAAAGAACATTTGTCTTTTTTGTTTTTCACTATGGAGCTTTAAAGAGTTTTCATTATTTTATTACAAATCTCTCTAAACAGCAATAAGAAAATGATAAAATCTCTCTTAAAAAAATTAAATGGTATTTTGAACCCTTATAGTTACCATTATATTGCTAAAACATGATTTCAAAAAGTTAAAAATCATCAGCTATAAAAAGCATATCAAAAGATTTTTTAAGATGAATTCATAATTTTAAACGTCTAAATTTAGGTTTAACATTCTCAAAGATGTCAATTATAAGTCAAGGGTGTGCTATATTAATTCACCAACTACAAATCCAAAAGCTGAATACTTTGTTTGTGACTGTTTATTGTCATGAAATTACATTTCAACTTAGGGTATTTCTTAGCTAGAAAATATTTAAATGTTAACTTTAAAGATCTGAGAATTTTGTTAACGGAAATTACTATGCTATAAAGAGAAGTGTCCCTAACCACAGCCTTCATTTATTTTGTCTTCTAAAAAGTTATTGTGGATTTACTACCTTGACATAAAATTATGAAAGCTCAGTATCAGAAAGCATAAATTTCAGTGAAGGCTTTGATTGTATTAATTTTTAAGTATTATACTCCCTTTATGTATTTGAAGTACTTTTTTTAATACTTAGATTAATTAATGCATGTGAAACATAGCTAGATTTTTTTTTGCAGTTTTCAAAAAAACTAAACTGCTCAAATAACAGCTTAGGCCACTCCAAGCTGATTAGTAGCTGCATTTAAGAAGCTGTTCCAAAAGGGCCCTATAAATCTATAAAGTGTTTTAGTAAATCTAATCTACCAACATGTCAGAGATATACAAGAGCTTGCATTTAGCTTGTCTTCAGCTTACAGCTCTCAAACTTCAAAGTGATTTTCTTCTGGCTAATACGTGACTGGAATATGCATGTAATCCCTTCAAGAGTTTACCTAATTGGGACAGCCTTTGTGACATTTAGTTGACCCTTTATAGAGCCATACTGTAAGGCAAATTAAGCATCAAGTTTTTCTGACATTTCCTGAGTTTATAGGGCTACTATGTTAAATAAATAACACATTTATTTGGTGAATTTGGAAAGTTTGGTAAATTACACCAAAATCTATGGCCTATCTTTGTATAAGGCTCCCAGCATCAGTAAATGCTATTTTAAATTATAAATAGCTTACATTTCAGGAAGAAAACAAGCTCATAATAGCCAATTCCTACAAAGCATTTTTTAAATCAAGTTACAAGAAAGCAGTACATGAGGTATAAATCATTAACCATAGAATAAATTCAAGTCACCTGAATATCCAGTGAGCACTCAGAGGCATCTAGGCAAAATATCTGCAATACTATGACAATTTCCCAGAGCTGACAGGGCAGGTTAGTGAGATATACACTATGGTAGTGCCTGCTGTGATCATAATTGCAAAAACCAACTGCAGATATTGTCTTAGAGTCTTTATAAGGTATCTGTGTGAATCCACTTCTTAGTGAAAACACTAGGATCCTAATATACTGTGCTTCATGCAAAAAATGACACTCTGAGAATTGTTGACACTACATATCTGTTTTTAATTCAGAAAGCACAGCTAAACAATTTAATTTATTTCTTATATCAAAATGTATCTGTTAAAGAAGCTTCTGGTTTTTCATGCCTCTTGAGAAAAGACTGAATGAAAAAATCTAGCAACCAACCATGCCCTTGTGGAGCCTTCATCTGTACAGCAATGGATTTACAGGAAATGCACACTTTTAAATAGATGGAGGATATTTTCTTTCAAAGATATAGAAGATGTTTCCACTGAGCACAGTGCATTTTTACCCTAAGGATTATTGTGTATCTGTTAAAAAGGTGTCTATTATTATTAAGATGCAACCTGAGATGCTTTTTATGGTACATGAATATAAAAACATAGGTAATTGAATTTATGGCAACACACAAGGTAAAAGGTTTAATGGAAGTGCATGGAGGTTAAATTCTGAATACTAAACAAGAATTTGAGCTCCTCATGTAATGCATATTATAAATTTAAAACAAAGGAAAAAAACATGGAAAGATAATAAATATTTGGAAATGAAAGGTAGCAAAGAGTAAGGCTTAGTTTACTTCCCATCAGTTGTAGTTCTTGTCAAAAATGTTCTTAATCTTGTTTTCTAATGTTGACCATCTGTCTAGGAAGGCCTTTTGTACAAAGTAGGCAGTATGAAGGACTCCCCAAACCATAAAACTAGAAAACTCATCTGGATGGTTCAAACCTGCATTCTGAATAATGCTAACCAGTTCGCTAGCTGAGAAGCCTGGCTGCACATTTACTGAAGGCAAAAAGATACTTAGGGTCTCCTGTAGCTGATGTCAAAAATTATAAATAATTAAATGCTCATCAGGATCCTGGATGAGTGTATGACTAATCCTAAATCCCAGTTCATCTAGGGTACTGAAAACAAAATGCATAATCTAGTTAATATTTCATATATAATTTTTTTTACTTATATTTCTATTTTTCTGACAAAAGTATCCATATTCTGGGTTCAAAGAGCAGGTTTTTTTGAAAACTTCCTTTGTACTAACTACATGAAGGTATCATGCTCTTATAAGTTCATGTTTTACAGTCAACAACAGGAAAAAATATAGTTAGGAAAAAGCTTAACAATTATTTATATTATACTTTTCCTCATGCATGTAGACAGCTGTAAAAAAATAGAATATGATTTTAGTCTTATTCTACTGGGCTGACATTTTTTGAATGGTTTTTGAATGCCTTTTGAATGGTTTTACTGCATTCTGAGACTTTTTTTGTAGTTCTACTTGTTTTTCAGTTGAATAATTAGAAATATATTTTGTAGGGAATTATCAACCATCAGCTTAACATTATGATCCTGTATATATAGATAAGAGAACACAAAAATTGTTTTATTGGAAAAGAAGCTATAAGTATTATGACAATTTTCTCTGAGAGATCATTAAAAAAATATTGAAACAGAGTTATCAGTAAAAGTTAAATTTCTCTTTAAAGTGTATAGTTCCCAAACCTGATTGTTTCATTGGTCAGCACTGTCTAACAACACTGATTTCTATAAAAATTTAACTTGGTTAGTATACCAGAAAAATACATTTTTGTTACACGAAAAGAACCCCAAATGACTACAGTGAAAAGTATTACAGATGCCAAATAAACATATCACGTTTTTAAAAGATTTCATCTGAACCTTATTCTACTGCAAAAATCAATGTTGTTGAAGGAATTAGTGAAAGCAGACAAAGCAGTAGAAAACAGTATTTTTTTATTCTCAAACAGCTGAATGTGGCTGAGAAGATTATCTGATTTGAACATATCTTTGGGCATTTGGATTTTATACAGATGGCTTGCGCAAACAAATTGTATGGATCTTCCAATACCCCATTACAGGTCACAAAATGTCTCGACCTTAACTGATTGCTTTACCAACTAAAGCATAAATTCTTAGAAACTGTACATGTTCCACGTGTCTAAAACATTAGTATGTTAGAGGACTGGATGTAAAGTGATCTCTCAAGTAACTAAAAATAATTGTAATTACAATAATAATACAATGTATTATTGTATGATTGTATGATATTGTAAAAATAAAAACAGGTGGTGATTTTTTTTTAATTAAATCATAAACATACTGGAAAATTTGCATCTTTCACTTCTAAAATACTTTGCAAATAACACAAAAAAGTTTTCCTTCCAAGGAATGTCAAATTTGTCTCGCATGAGTCTATATCTCTTCGCAAATAGTGCCTAGACCAGACATAACTTTGTATACAGGAAAAGGATATACAGGCAGAATTAAACAGCAGAGTTAGTACATTACTTCAGAACCTGCTCTCTTTACCTTGTACTTTTTTGTTAAAATTTGCAACTAGTGAATTGCAGTACATTTGAAAGAATACTTCTAACTGCTGGTATGGTACGTCAGTGGAAACTTCACTTGGTAGTAAGCAACTTCATTTTTATTCCAAGATCTGTAGTACTCATTACTGCTCTAAAAATTATTACCCATCATATATTAGACCCAAAGAATATTGGTATCCAAAGACTTCCTTCAAAACTAGTGTTTCATCTCTCACAAGACTTAAACATTATCATGCTAATGCACCAAGTCAACGTGCCCATGTCTCCCTCTAGTGCCTTTATCTGTCTGGTGCATTTTTAACTGGATTTTAGAGGTTCTAGTCAGTGCAGAAACCAAAGTTTGGCAAGGAAAACCAAAGAATTCAATGAAGGAGAAGTGGGTTTGAATTGTGCTATTTTCTATGTGCCTATAAATCCTATAAAAAGGGAGGATTGGATTGGATTGGATTGGATTGGATTGGATTGGATTATGGGTTTTTGCTTGTTTGTTCATTGTTTTTTTTGTTATTGTTTTTTGATGGGGGTTGAATAAAGCAAGAGAGAGGAACAAAGCAAGTATAAACCTAATTCTCAAATGGGCTGTTTTGCCTTGACTATTCTTTTGATCTCTCCTGGATTTATTTTAGTTTTACTAACTTCTTTTGTCAGTGGGAAAAATCCTATTAAGCTCTTTTATATAAATCTTTTCAGTGTGCGAAAATACATCACCATAAAAAGTAGAGGTGACTTAAGAAATTTATGTTTCGATTTAACTGAGTCACAAAAACTTGGTTTTGGTAGACTTTCCAAAAAAGTGGCCTCCAGCAAAGTGACATATGAAAGGATGTGAGAAATTTACAAGGAAACATCTTTTTCCCTATTTCCTTTTATTACTGTTTAAGAGATGAAAATAAGTAACCATGTCTGCAGTACATCTTATCAGTCATATTGAATGTCTGCTGTTATCAGATATTACAGATTCTAGTTATTGCTGTTTAATGGTAAGATGATGAAACGTGGACCAGAAAAATCCTTTGAATTAGACTTTAAAAAAAAATCTTCCAATCTTTACCTTCATCCAGTAAAATGGATTCGTAAATAAAAATGCAGGTTCACAACTATTTTGTGCTCACAAATTGAAACAGAAAGAGTTCATGATTCATAGAGGCAGCATGGAATCACTACTGTCTTCTGCATTGAAAACGCTACTATGCAGCTCACAGTTAGAAGTTATCTTGTCTCTGTGAGAGTAAATAAAAATAGTTATAACTTCTGAATACTAATGTTCATTTTTCTTACATTTTTTATCTCTCTGAAAAAAAATGCACCTCTTTTGTACCAGTTTTGAATTCTGCAGAACATTCTCCTAGTTTTCATGCACAAAAAACAACCCTGTTTAGCAGAATTATTTGGCATATTTTCTATAATAGAGCAACTAGGTTAAAAACTGGTTCTTACGAGTCAGATATGCAGCAATATTTTAAAACCGTATTTTCCTGTGTATCTAAATCTGAAAAAGGCCGAATGTTCTTTTGCCAGTTAATGTTTATCCCATAATTCCCTTGCTAGTCTGAATAACTGTACATTCTATACTCAGACTATTTACAATTTACCTCATGACATAAAATTACCAGGCAGTATATTAGAACCTTAACTATAAGTCTGCCATGTAAACAAAGGGACCATTTAGGAATTCAAAATCCCATCAAGCTTCCCACTTAGTAACATTGGTGAATTTGGAAAAGATGTCAGCTGTAGTCCTCTGATTACTTACTCTTTCATCAGTGTCCTGTCTTTTAAATGAATTATGGTCAATCACAATAGTTTACTTTTTTATGTTCACTTTCAATGAAGATTTGCATGAACAATCTTCTTAGGTAGAAAGCAATTAAATGAATATGCACAAAATCAATGGTGAAAAATGACAAACGTTATGAAGAAACCAAGCCACATCCAACAGTGTGCAAATGATATTCAGTGTCTGTAAAGCTTCATGATTTTTAACCAAATGGAACAAAACAATAGAAAAATACTATAAGTTGCATTTCAACACAGTATGGTAAGTAATAGTTTAAATTTCCATATATCTCATTACACTTACATATATACAGAGTACTATCTTCGTTTTGAAAAACAACTTCCCTATTTTTTAAATAAAGGCCACACTTCAAATGGAAATGCAGATTTTTGTGAATACAAGTAACAAAAATAACTTTATTGGTGACATTATCCAAAGACTCTGTTTGCTAGGAAGTGGGCAAGAAAACCTGAAGATTTATTGCTCTACTGTCTAAATGAAGGTGCTTGTGCACAATTAATAATGCCTGTGCCATTCAGCCTCCAAACAGTTTCAGGATCTATGTTTTCATGCCTGGAATGCCAAAAGTATGAGAACATAGTACAGAATTTGTTATGTTAAATAAGTGAATGTACAAAGTTATTTCCAGCTACAATTAGTCTATTGTCATAAGAAAGCAATATCCCTGGAAAAATTCTTTTTTACGATGTGTCAGAATATTTTTTGTTTTATCATACTTTTAAAAATGGAAATATAAATAGGTTTTATATTACTACCATCTCTTTCCCTTCATTGTTTTGCTCTTCTTTCCTCTTTTAGGTTATTTTAAGTTTTACTATGAGTTTTATATCAGTCTTTGAAACAATCCATAGGTATCCTCTGATTCAACATTTTGCCTCAGATCACATAACTCAATATGTGTATACAAATGTGTCTCAGACATGAAAGCTAAGGAGAGGGATGTTACATTATTCTTTCATTTCTCAACCACAAAGATGATGCTTTGAAGAAAACTCTGTGGATGCTAAGAGTGTGTGAACTACTCTGCATAGTTACATACACATATGAGTATAATAAAACAGTGTTAGGCAAGTCAAAGTGCACTGTTTAAGTGCTTTCTATAATGTAAAATATCTTTTTCACAATATAAAAAGGTTTAGTAGAAAAAGCCTTAAGAAGTAGGGGTGTTTTTACATCAAAATATTTCCATCAGGACTGTGCATACTGTCAGAGAGAAATAGTGAGATGCAAACCTCTGTGCCAGGAGCCTTGTGTGACTATGAGCTCTCTGAAGAGCTGGAATCTGTTGTCTCTTCTGAGAGCCTCTCCCCACCAGAAGAAGGCAAAGAAAAATCAGAACTAGAATTCCTTCTGTGGGAGTAGCTGCTCAGATGTCCAGTAATACTTTCATGACCTACAGAAATCAAACTCACAAGAGTATTGGCAACCAAATCTCGCTATTTAATATGGGCCTCCCTTTTTTCAGTTTAATTCAGTTCACCTCTTCCATATGAGCTTCAAACAAAAGTTTGGGAAACAAGAGAAAAAGCCAAAAACAAACTGAATCCAAAGAGATAGTCTTTCTTTCTTCTTATTAACTCTGGTGGATGTGACAAAGTTCCTTTCTCAGCCCTTGCAAAGTCAATAAAAGATTCTATTGACTAGAACTAATCAAGCTTTACTAAAAATTGGCAGACAATTAGATCCTGAGTTTTTCTTCTAGTTCAGAGTGGTTTTGCATTTTAAAGAAATCAGAAGATATGAGTCCAATAACTGAAATCACTGAAAGAAGTGACTGATTATCACCTTGTATCAATATTTATTTGGGTGATTAAAACCCCTAGAATTGTAACATTGCTCAGTTTACCAGCTGCCACACTTGCAATGGATAATCAGATCTCATTTAAAAAAAATTTAGCTGGAAGTATCTGCATATTTGCTTGTGTGCATACTGCATAGAAAGTGATCTTGTCTTTAAGATAAGATATGGAAATAGGAGAATGCTTAAGGGGATGTTAGAAATGTCAATTCTCACATTCAATTTCATAATATAGAAAGTAATGTTTTGTTCAGAACCAAAATTGACATGACATGGTAGATCATAAGATACAATATTCAAAACATTTAGCTCATAGGCATGAAAAAGTAATTTCAAGAGAAAAGTTTTTCATGTTAGAGTTGCGTTTTTTCTTTTCCAAAGAATACCTTGATTGAAATATTGAATCCCTGGAATAACACTTCAAAGACAGGTTCTGTTGCTATTCGTAAGGAACCATACTTTACAAACAAGTTTTTAGCCTTTATAAGCAGAGTATTACTTTTCTTTAATAAGCTTATTAGTAAAATGTCCACCAAATTGTATATTGACCCTTTTTTTCCTCTCCCTCCCCACACACATGCTTGAGGGTGAGTTTTTGATACTTGCTAGCCAAAGTACATGGCCATCTAAACAACAGCAAGTAATCTGCTCCCTACAGACCACTGGAGTAGTCCCATAGTCCCACACAACAGGATGGAGAACACAAGAGAAATTCTGGTTCTGCGTCATGATTCATTTCCTAGTGTACTCATAGACTGTATAGATCTCATTATCCCCTTGCTCAGGGTAGATCAGAGAAATACAATTTAGACATAAATATCACATCTTTAAATGTGATTAAATGAGTACAGTGGGAGTCAGCACTTAACTGCAACAATTATAGCCTTCTGCATGGCTGAAACAAATACAGCCTTCTGCAGACAAGTCTGAAGTCCATTCTTTGAACTCAGCAGAAGAAAGTATTTGCTTAGGATTTTTTAAATTATCAAATTAAAAGAGAATCATCATTAGGCAAAAGTCAAGTTAAAATAGTTTGGTTTGTAAGAGAATAGTACATAAGATATCATAATCACAGAAGAATTCCATTTAAAATTGAGCATTATTTGGGTATAATAAAAATTGACTTATAGGTGTTTTTTACGTCATCATTGACCCTCAATGATGAAAGGATCCCAGAAGAAAATTGTACACTATCGTAGTAAAATAGTAAGCATAAGAAGTCAAGAATAGACCAGATGAGAAAACTTGTCAGGCAAGGAAAGGCATAAAATCCTGTTGGACATGGTGCATTTTCAACTCTACAACTTCCAGGAAATTACAGTGGAAATCCAGACTTTAGAGGCCAGACTGCCCATCTTTCCAAAGGACACAGGGTATCCTATTTCTGTACTGAGTGATATTCAAAAAACCTCTCATAATCAAATACAAGCTATCATATTCTAATGCAGGATCAGGCAAAAAAAGAAAGACTTATGTGGTATATTCTTACATGGGATTATTGTCAGGCGCATAAAGCAGCATGGACACTTGGAGTACCTCCATGTGTGTTGCATCCATTCTGCATTGCATGGCAACTGATGCTGTTATTCCTTGCCAAATACTGCCACACAAAATAGATGACAAACTGAGACACCTTGGATTGAAAATTCTTCTTGTCATACAATCTCGTGACAGATTTTTCTATGTTCAGCTCACATCTATAGATGTCTAAATTTGAGGATTAACTGGCTTTAAAGGCCAGGTTACTTTTTGACTAGTACTTTGACTTAGTAAGAACTGCTGCTAAGCAAAATCCAGTTCTTTGTAAACTAGCACTAGCAGTTCCCATTCAGTACTTGATGTCTGTACAACACACAGTTGTACACTACATTATTTATACCATTTAGACTCCACTATTTATACTCCCAAAAAAAAAGTCTCAAAACAAAAAAAACAAAACAAAAAAAAATGCTGACAGATAGACGATTAATGATTTTTTTCATGGAAACAGAATTCCACATTTTTCAAAATATTTAGAATTATTACTGTACATTTTTTTATATTCATATAAATTTCTATAGAGGAAAAAAGAAATTACAATGAAAAGGAACTAGACATTATGAATTAATATGTCACAAAGAAAGAAGGCAGATATAAAATTAATATACATATAAAAATGTGATCCAGATCAGTCCACAAAAGGTATTATCAAAGATATTAGTCTTAAAGCTCATATAATAAGTCAGTTATCATGGTACTTTTGAAATAATAATTTAACAAAAAAATACAACATATTTTTTATTTTTAAAGAGATTTATAACGATTTGCAGGAAGCACATGGAAGAGAAACAGAAAAAGTAACTTCAAAGAAAAGGTTAAATGTCTAAAGAGAAAATTATTCTCATATGACAAAATAATAGGTTCTGCTTTCAGTTAGAATCACTCGAGGAATAGCGCATTTCCTGAGCTATGAATGATATGGCACTCAGAATCAAACTTGTTATGCTCAGTAACAAGCCAGGTTTTGCCTTTCATATGGTTTTGGAGAAAAGATTTACATGTTCTCATTATCTCTCAACACTCATGAGTAAGCAGAGAGCAAGCAGACTCTCTCCACAGTTTACATGAGGAAAAGGTTTCCGTTTATCATAATGATCTCTTGAATCTTTTTAATCCTCTGTTAAAAGGAGCAAGACAGCTGCATTTGAAGTCCTTCTCCCAGCTGCGTATTACTCAGGTCTTGGTTTTTCACAGAATTTGGGAATTGGTATAATTAGACTGAAGGGAATTGGGTCATGCTTATCAATTAACCCTGCTAATAGAGCTGTTGTGTCTAAATGCTTCTTTTGGGCATCTGTGTAAACACTTTCTCTTGGTAATTCTCTGCTCTCCACTTACAGGAATGGATTGGCAGCTCTTTCCACTACCTACAGTCCATGCTTATCAACCTTTAAGTTAGATATATGAGAATACAATTTCTTTATTAATAGAGTAAATAATAATATGACAAGAGATAGGTAAGATGATCTCAGAAAGAAAAGAAAATTATTATTAATTTAGTGCAGACTGAACATCACCATTTGAGGCATTAGGAATTCTATGCTAAGTATTACTTTTACAATTGCAGCTTGGTTCACTTGTCAATGAAATACAGTCCAACTGCTGTATTAATTCTTTAGTCTTTAATTCCATTGCAGTTTGATTTGGAAGGTTTGATTGGGTGGAAGGAGTTAAGGCTTGATTTAATAGAGTGAACAGAATTTAGTACTTTACACAATCTGGCCAGAGAAAGCAAACTTCATATTTGTTATTGATGAGGGCAGCACAAGAGGGACAGAAGCTGTTAGAAAAATGAAGCATTTTTGAAAACAAATAGGCTACTTTGCAAATAATTATAACTAAGCAGTTCTATTAGAAGTAGCAACATAGAGTCATATGCCATAAGACTAATGAGAAAACATTTTCCTTAATCTACTAGAGAAATAAGGTATTTCATTTCTTCTTTTTCTTCTGCCTGATACTATGTTCTTTAGAGCCCTATCCCTCAGTGTATTTTATATAGAACAGTTCCTTAATCCTAATCATAACCACCAGTTCTGAATTCTGTTTTTCTCAAGAAAGAGATTTAAGAACACAGAAATAACCAAAAATTAAGTCACAATAAAAACCTGTTGCTGCCAAAACCGAAGTGCCTGATTCCCTGAGAACTGCAGTGCTTGAACTGTGCTCACAGCATTTATATGGCAGGCTTTTGTTCAAATCCAGAGTGGCTGTGCTGATACGCTAGAGGTTAACTCCTATTTTCCATGTAAACCTAGTGTCTTTCAGAAAACAAGCACTGTGCAAATCCAGAATCCAGATCTAGCAGGCCTTTTAAGATCACACCTAGCACACACTGACAAGAGTAACCTACTTCCGAGCTCATTTGTCACTGCTTTATGTCTGTGGAGAGAAACAAGGAACACTATCACCGCCCTTACCAGGAGTAAGGAAATTGCAGACTGCAACTTCAATTGTCCAGCTCCTGATGCTCAGATCTCTGCCTTCCACCTTATCCCTACTTTGGACCTTCACTTCTCTCTGTAATACCACCAAGCTGCTCTTCACACAGCATATCTTCATTCAGGTTTTAGTTTAGACCTATATAGTACACTGTTCATGTAAACCTCCTCATCAGCCTTACTTATTGTGCCTTGGATCGGACAACAGAATTTCCTCCCTTTCAGAGGATTCCCAACTGGAAAATGCAGTCCAGTTGTCATCAAATGTGCTTTGTGGTAGGTTTTTATAGGAAGCAACTACCACTTGCAAGAGAATTACCCCTTATTCCCTCCCCATTCCCTTTATCTTGCTCTGTACATTTTAATTTGGCCTAGAGAAAGTCAAAGCACACAGCAAAATTGATAGTAATTATATAAGTATTCAGTAAACATATTCCATAACCCACCAACCAATCAGAGTGCATCATTTGTATCTATTTAGCATACTACCAATCATTGCTAATGGCATCAGAAACAAGAATATCTAGCAGACAGTTAGAGCAAATCTTCACAAAAATTACATAGCACTAAAGAAACAGCATGGTGTAAACTTGTCTTTATCATCATCTTCATCCTTCATCATCACTGCCTGGTGCACTCTTTCTCTACTGAATGAGCTTTTCCCTTTAGTGGTTATGTGTGCCTTCAGCTAAAGATCTCACTAAGGAACCCTTATGCCTGCATGTCTATGTAAGTCTGGCTTAACATCTTCTGTGCAACACTGTTCTCTCCTGGAAGCCCTTTCTTTTACATTACTTTCTGCTGCTTTCTTTCCACCTATTAATATACACAAGTGCTACAGTTTTAGAAATCAAAAATAACAAGAGAAAAAAAAGAAAGATGAGACACAAGTGAATTCTTCTATCCTAGAGTTCATCTCCATCGATGAATGCAGTTGTATACATTGATTAAACAAAAAAAATCTTTTCCTGATATTTTCTCATTGTGATGACGGTATTTCCCACCCACAGTGTTCTTATAGTGCATGGGATTTTCTTCAACTCTTGAATCCTTCTAGACATGCTTTGAATAGCTTTTTCTCTTCATGAACTAGAGGACAGAATGGTGACATAGAAGAGGAAGATAAGGCTCCTCTGGAATAGCTCAGATTCTGTCTGCTTGGCCCATAAAAGCCTAGGAGCTTTTGTATTTCCTTTCCCATGGTCATAAACTCTGGAGAGAATGTGGAACTTGTCTCAAAGGGGAAGCCTACTTATTTAATGAGTTATGTTGCTTACCCTTATCCTTATTTAAGAATTTGTCTGAATCAGACGATTGCTATCAGAAAACATCCTCCTCTGCTAAGAATCATGGGGGTATTTTTGTCTGGTAGGCCTTGTTTGAGATGGGGAAAATCCTAATTTAGAACTTCCTGGACTCTTATTCTTCTTTGTCTTCTCTATACCATCCTGGCTCTTCGACAGTAATGGCAGGGACTCATATTTCAGTGCTTGAAAGGACCACATCCAAACTGAGTTGCGCAATGATATTCCAGGTATGTTGACAAAGAGTTCTAATTTACACTAAAATCAAAGGACAAGAAGAAATACTGCTGGACAGAAAAGGCAGTATAAAAGCTGTCTAGAAAGCAAGATAGTGCAATGGAAGAGTAGAGAGTTAACACTTGCTCTGGCTGATACTTCTGCTTCTGTCTCTGACACTGCAATTAGCAAGTCAGTCCTTCTTCTGAGTCCATTGATTGCCACTAAACCACAATAAAATAATAAGAAAAAGCAGTTCAACTTACCAAAGCTGGTTGTACAAACATTCTCTTCCCCTCTGTTCCTGGGAAAGCAGCTATTATGGATGGCAATGTACGGGTCACTATTCCCTTAGGGACACTGAATACTTGCAAAAGAGACTGGTTTTATACTGGCAGTATACTGGCAGTATTTAGCATTTGTCTGCATTTGGATAGATTCCAGTCATTGTTCAGTTTTGAATAAGTGTTAGAGCATTAGGTTTGTAACAGATTATTTTTATAATATGTTTTGTGAATACAAGCCTATTTTTTTATCATTTCTACATGTTTTAATTTTTTACTGACCATAAAATAGATGTACATAAATGAAAATTAAATTCAGCATATAAACCAAAATTACCACAATAAAGTTTACTAAATCCCAGCATAGGGTCAATATTGTCATGTAACTTTGTAACTAGTTATTATTAGTTATACAAAAGTAGCTCAAATTATTGCTCTTACCTGCAACAAGTTTGAATGACATAATTCATTGTCTGCTCTGAACAAATGTAATAAGAAATGCTTGCTTCATGCCAAGAATACTTATGAAAGTGTGATTTGACAACAGTTACTTGTGACCTTTACAAGACCTAGAGTTGCAATGCAACTTGATCAATATCATGGATCAAAATGGCATTTTTCTTGGATGAATCTTTATATGCTTTTCTAGACCCAGATTGTTCTTATTTCACTTGCCAGTCCCAGTGGAAATTTGTTTCAAATCTTTGGGGCTTTGCCACTCTGAGGAGTATATATGCACCAAATAAAAACATTTACCAAAATAATCTATATAAATTACTGGAATTTTGTACAAAAGGAAAGCTATACATTTGGATATTCAGAAATATCTCAGTTCAGCATTATGTTTTGTTCTTCACACAAATTAGTAAATTCTATTTTAAATATTCAAAAGCTGGAACAAAATGTAAGTCCAGTCAGGGTTGACTTGATATACATAAATAACTCAATGGCTAATGCAATTATCTCAAAAATAGGCACTGTAAACACAAGCATTTAAATGTCTACAGTGATTATGCAGAAATATTGTAACACATACAAATCTGTATGTGTAAATTCAAGACACAATTATCAGTAAGTGTATGTAGAAAAATAAGAGATTTCTTTCATCTGGGATCAAACACTGTGGATTTCATGATTATGAAAAGCTATTACTATAAGACATAGAGTCAGATTTTTGATTGCTTTACCAGGCAAACCAATGACAACTGGCTAAGGCACATGACCTCTTAGATATTAGGGTATATGAAGCATGTACTCTCTGACTCTCCATGAGAAAAAAAAATAAAGAATGCTTTCCATACAATTAATAGGGAAGGAAACCTTATTCTTTCTAGTGTTTGTTTAGGAACTGAACTTCAAACATTCTCTGAAAAGCAAACAACTCCAGGAAAAGGACAATTGAAACACAACAAGCACATTGAACACATGAAAATTTTGGAACTGCAACTGCAGATTAAGTAGCAGGTTAACAATGATGGGAACCAAATACATAGTTCCAAATCCAATATAAAGGGAGGAACCAATCTATACAGGTTCATGACAAATGTTAATTCTTCTACTGATAATTTTGTAGGGTTCCTGTTCATATTTTAGAACGAGAATTTTTTTCTTTGAGCAGTGGGGGATCATGAACCATGAATTTCACAGAAAGTTTATTCTTTTACTATCTTTATATTAAAAAATAGCAGGTGAAAACCTCTGCATTTTAAAGAAAATTATTATGGGTAAGATATATGAGAAAGTCAGCAAATAACACAATATCTCAGGTGCTACTGCTTTAGCCTATAACAAATAACAAATATGTCTCATTGCCCGGAAGTATTGCATTAGTGCATTGGAAAAACAAAGCAAGAGCTCCCTCTATGTAACTCTGGACACATTACTTTTTTGTACTGAATTATGTTTTACAATATGCCGTGAATGTAAATGATGCACATTACAAATCAATGAAATTATTCAAAACAATCAGAGCTCTGAACAGTAGACTGAACTATTTTTCCGCCCATTATAAATAGACAAGAATTACAGGCTAAAACATGTAAGATTTTTAATCTATATGAGTTGTTAGGAAGATACAAGTCTGGCATTTCAGATGAAGCACGAGAACTCTTCCACTTGAAAGTTAAACCACACTAATAAGAAACATCTGAGGAAGCTTATTATTATTTCTACAGTCAGATAACAGTAGAATTTACCAATCTCAGCTGTTTCCCTACCTCCCTGTTGAAAGCTTCTGCTCCCACAGCAGGAACAACTCCTGAACTATCACAGATGGTTCACTATCTCACCCAGATCATCACACCAAATTACATTGATGCTGCTTAGGGTTACTTTAATATCCTGTGTAGTCAACAACAGTAGTTCAGAACTTGCTTCATGTGTAGTTGCTCCTGCTACAGAAGCAATAATCTCCAAATGAATGAATACCAAGCAGAGAAACAAAAATTGTTTCAGCCAAATGAGCTGTAATAATTTCTATTTGCAAATTAAAATTCTGAACACAAAGGTGATTGTTTAGTGATGCAATGCAGAAATGGGAATTGTTGTGACATTTCCAGGCTACCTTTGCGAGCATTCTTCTGCCTTACATAAACAATTCTTAGAGCTATTTGTAATTTTTCACACAACTTTGGCAGATAACCCTGCAACCAAGGGGGCAAAAAAGCATTTTTTCATGAAAAATTATCAGTAATGCATGACGATAGTGGGCACTGCTAACATATAGTTGCTGTAGATATTAGTTACTGCCTTGAAGCTGTATAAAATGATTCTTAATGTCATTGCACTTTCTACAATAAGAAAAAGCCATCCCTTGCTCATGTTCGTTTTTCAGAAAAAAAATATTTGCCAGCATACTTCAAATTTAAGTTGGAAAATTACTTTCTGCCCAGAAGTTTGTGTCAGTTTTATTCTAAATTGAATGTGCCCTGAGACAGATACGATTAATATAAAAGGTAAAGAAGATGTTAACAGCATGAAAGTCTTACTGTTCATTTTGAGGTTTCCTCCTCTTCTCCTCAGTGGCTAAGCTGACAAGTATTTTGCACAGAGAAAGGAGAACAAGTGCTAGTAGCATACTAACTTCACAAGTTCTTTTCTCATACCCTGAGGAAAGAACAAATTTTCTTTAACTTCAGAATCACTTGTTATCTCGCAGAAATACTTATTGCCTGTCTGTCAAAACTTCCATCAGAATGCGTCATTCTGACCAGAGCACTCTTTTCTTGTCAAACTATGCTGTTGAGACAATTGCAACCTAATTGTTGAAGACATCAACCAAGACTACTATAAGAATTTTCAGACACAGGCTAGCTGAAGAAAGCTGCTTCAGGAGTCTTACAATTTATTAATAAGAATGGCAAATGGCAACCAGTCTGAATAATGCGATTAGAGATTTCTGCCATGGTTGCATTTTGTACAGTACATTCTTCTCCCAAAAAATACACTGCCAGAGGCTTGGTACTTCTAGAATTAACAAACAACTTATTCAGATCTTCACAGCAGAATTTACTGCTGGGGTGTTAATGAGTGCCTAATTTATACTCTGGCTTTGTGGAACTCTTTATGTTGACATGTCCCCAGCACTGGATGTTGGTAGTGCCCATCTGAATAACCTACTGGAAAATACCAGTGGAGTAGGGTTTCTAGACAATTAGAAATGTGTCATAAGAATTCAGACTTTATGGCATGGAAGGTAATTCTTGAGACATTACTAATGATTCCAGAGTTTTATTATAAATAAATTAGATTAGAAATATATATTTCATTATCTGGCTATAATTACAGAACAGGCAGGCATACATTTGATGACTATAATCTGTCCAGCATTATTAAATTGCTGGAAATCAGAGTATCAGACCTCTGGCAATTCTTCACATGTTTTCTGGCTTCCTGAGCCTGTGCAGTAGTAGTATCTTCACTGCCTCTGTGAGATTAACTACACTAAATTTACTTGTGATGTGATCACACAGTTATTTGGGCTGACAGGCCTAGCAAAATAATATCAATCTTCCCAATCAATGGCAGAAGCAGCATGGGGAGCGACAGCCAACATAGTTGAATCTTCCTTGGCTGCCAGAATGGTGGGAGGTAGACCACTGGCATCTGCTGCCTGTTAGAGGAAGTAGCATTTTAATTTTGAGTAAAAGAATAACAATTTACTCTAGGATTTAAAGTGTGTACTGAAAAATCCTATTTAATAATGAAACTTTTGGAAGAAGTCTATTGTGTTGATTCATCTCTTCTGATAAAGGACATCTAAATAGTGAATTGTGTCTTTTGTTAATATTTAATGTGAGTCAGGCAACATCAGTGTGAATTTGCATTCATAATTTCTTTCTGAAAAGATAATTTGACATGCCCTCCTTTTTCACTTTGCTATGTAGCTTTAGTTGCAATGATCATTTACAGTGCTAATGCCTTTCCCCTTCAAAACTGTCTGTGCTTGCCATGTCTCATGATGAATACCCATTTGTAAACTAAGTAGTGATTCATTATAATAGCTGAAGGGCATTGTTTTACCTGGATGTAAATTCATCATTTTTTAATGCATCACAGCTTGATGCTTGATATCTCATCAAGCACTCTGAAAGCTTTGTTGACACAGATTGATGATCCAAACAATTAACTTAATAATGGCATCAGCAACTGGAGGCTAGTATTAATCAGAGAAAGAGTGGAGCAAGTTCTTCCCTAGTGTATGTTGAATAAAGTCAAAGGAGTTATGTTTGGGAGCTATTTATTGCAAACAATTTATTTGATATCTTTTTTTTTTCATTTTCTGAGTTAATTTTAAGAGTCTAGCTATGCTGCATTAAGTCGTCTATGCACAAGAAATTGAAGTGTTTTTTAAAATATGTTATGTTCTGTTGTTACACTTTATAAATAATTCTCCTTTCTGAGATTAGTTTCAGAAAAGTTAATAATTTCAGAATATTCTTTTAGAGCTCAACTGGAGAGCTACTTCCTAGCTGTCAACTACTACACCTAGCTGAGACATGGTGTATCTATGGAGATGTGGTAACTACCATGTACATACTTCTGGTTTGCTCTCGTGTAGTAAAATGACATTCAGTAAAACCTTTGCTCTTTGTTGTTTTTATAATTTGTCTAACTAGAAAAGCTTTCCTGTTCTAGCACTATCTATCCCAATGCATCTCTGTGTTGACCTGGGAATTCAATGAAGAATATATCGCATCATTTAAATTCAGACGGAACAAGTCATAATTGTCTTAAGGAAGATCTTCTGCTGTGGGTTTGATGGATTCTAAAAGACTGCAGCCTCATTATTATATCCTTTGTTATGAATCTTTCTGATAACAATTCATCAAAAACTCAGCATCTAACAGAATTCAAAGCAATAACTCCTAAAACTAAGGAACTTAGTTCTGTGATGGTTTAACAGGGAGTCTTGTCTTGTGCCAACTGATGTAATTGTACCTGGCAAACAGTGCATGGGAACTGCCAGTTTCAAGCTGGAGACTGACAGATGAGTAGCTTTTCTTTCTGAAGTGAGCCAGGTGCTTGGAGTTAGATGTAAAGGGCTTCGGTATTGCCTTGAAGCTAAGCTGTTTCATCCTCTCTTTGATAGTAATAAATGAGAGAAATTCATGAGTCAGATGACTAAAAAAGTAACCTGGATCCAAAGATGACACCTGCCACCATCTGTCTGCCTCTTTTTTCCCCCTTTTTTGAAGTTTTTGTCATTTTTTATAACATGGATAATTTCTACATCCTCATCACTCCCTTCTTCTACCAGAGTTTTTTAAACTCAGATTTGGAACAAATTCTTCAGATATTTCACAGCAGTTGCTATGTCTTTAATGTTAATATGTCTTTAACAGTTAGTGTTCCCATGTAACACAAATCCTTTTCCACTTGTACATCTGGCACCACACAAAAAGTGTGAGTGCTTAGCTAAGTAATCTTTCTACCTGTAAGGTATAACTACACACAGACAACAACTTATATTTGCCAGGTCTGTTGCATGCATCAATGATTTTGCAGTTGTAATTTACTTGCACGAACAAAAAAGCCTTGTATGTTGGATGTCAAGATACTTTTCACTACCTTAGCAATACTGATTTTAGTACAGTTGTTAACAAAGTAAAACAAGCACTGGTAACCGTTTTCTTGTATCAAGATGCTGGGTATGCTCAATATAGGCTTGTTTTTGAGAAGGAAAAATCAGATTAAAGTAGTTCCAAAAAACCAGACTGTTGCAGATGATACAACATACAAACAAAGATGATGATACTCCATATACTATGCATTTGTTTGCTTAAGTCTAATGCAGGAAAAAAAAAGCAAAAAAAAGCTGTAGAGTTCAGGGATGAAAGAAGAGGAACTACCAGAGAGCTACATACAGCCATGTAGGTTGGAGGTTGAATTGTGCTCCTAAAGTATTATAAGCTCTAGGGAAAATAAGAATGTATACACACAAGCTTGTATCTTAAATTATTTTTTCTGAAATCTTTCAGTTCTAGGTTAAATTCTTTTCTACTGCTCCTGACTTCTGAAAAGCAGTGAAGTTGAATCTGAAGAGGTAAATGGGAACAATCTTTATCTTCTTTTGTAATCTAAGAGTAAGGATTAATTCAAGAAAACAGGCTTGAAGTTAAAAGAGAGTATTTTTATGAAGCACATAATTATGTGTTGAACTCCCCACCACAAGATAACAATGATGTGATAGCAGCAGACAGAAAAAGCATGTATTTAATGAATGTTGTTACACTAGACAGAATATTTAAATATATTTTCATAGATGTAAAGCAATTAGAGAATTGCTAGTCATATCAGGTATTTTGACAAAGCAAAAAAAAAGCATGGAAATGAAAGTGAAATAATACTATATCCCCTTATTCAATCATCACTCTTATTACAAAAGAGATCTTGCACCACAACTCACATTCTGAGAACTTGAACTTTTATTGTGCATCTCTTAGTTAAGATCTCTCCCTCCCTTCAACTCTACTCCTTTTCTTGTGCATCTTGGATTTTTTCCAGTTAGTTCCACTATGTATAGTAGTCTGGTGAAGATTAGTGAATAGTGATTGGATAAGATAAAAAGGTGTCTTTGACAGGCAAAATTAATGTTGTGATGCATCGTCTGGAATACACAACTGTTCTAAACATCAAAAAAGTATTTTCTTCAAACATTGCTCAAATTGAATCAATTAACAGAAGCAGAACAGCTAAATATTTTTTTCCACTAGATTATACACATGAACCTTTTTCTTTAGTTGGATGAAAATGCATAGCCCCTTTTAAAGAAGGTTAAATGTGTACATAGGTATGTGCTCAGCTCTCATCCAGCAGATTGGTGCAGCCCAAGCACTACTAGCTGGGATGGTATGTTTTATAGCCTTGGCTGTAAAGAATCTCCTTTGTCCATGAGATTTATGTAGAAAACTGTAGATCATCTTGAAATCTCCTAAAAGTATAATGATGTCAAAGTCACCACAAAACCAAACCAAAACAAAACCAAAACAAACAAACAAACAAAAAACCCAGAAAAAAACAAAATAAACAAAAAAATCCCCACCAAAAAAAACCCAAAAACAAACAAACAAACAAAAATATTATGTGCTGAAGTTCTTAAGTATGAGTATTCTAACATTGTCAAAGAGATATCAAGCAATGTGAAAAGTCAGTTTCAAGCTCAACTTTACTGAAAAATCTTTCTTTTGACTTTTTTAATGGATGCCACCCCTGTGCAATTTGTCTCAACTTTGCTGGAGTATTTTATGTTGGCCACCATCAGTTTCTTTAAAATAATAAATGAATAGGGATTGGCATACCAATTCCTATGACAGACTAGCCTATTTTATTTCTGTAGCTTGCTGTTCTAAGATTAGTACAGTTGTGAGGATAGCTTCTCAGTAGATGATCATTAGGAAACCTGTCTTTTCTGTGTACAGAATCAAGAAAAGGAAGTACATGTAATGGTAGATCTTCTTTTATGCTAATACAGGTTAGGACAAAGTTACCTCTTCATTTTAAAAGTAACTAGGTAGAAACAAAGCTTAATATGCCACTCATAGATTACATATAGGTTATTTCCATATTCTGTGATTTTTATTAGCACAGAGATTGAAATTTTCACTATAGGACTATGCAGATGAAAAGCACTACATTGTTTCATGCAATATATTGTTACAACTTTTGACAAGAAGTTGGAATTAAAACATCTGCTACTAGCTTACATTGAGAAGACACCAGTGGTACAAAACATATTATGCCATTTTATAGACAGAGCTATAATGAAAACATTGCAAAAGCAATGAGACTTGCCAGCTACTGATGAGACTCAGGAGAAATTCTTCAACAGATGTTTCCCACATCAAACAGATAGTTCTCCCCCTCTGATTACCATGATCTTGAGAATTCATTACTTGATTCAATGATCAACACCTCTTCATCAGTCCCATTGAAAGTGAAAAAAAAGAAAAAAAAATATTGCATTAGGTTTTTCCTTCCACACAACAGCTGATAAAATATTTTATGGGTTTAAGTCCCTTATGATGAAGTTGTATTACAGCATTGTTGTGTTCATGACATAATTAGGATCCTGTCAGCACATCAGTCATACACTGATGAATACACATCTCATTTCCCTTTCCATTTTAAAACCTACTTTCCTCACAGTGACTAGTGAATACTGTACTACAAGCTGACATGACCACATGCATACTTTAGAATTTCAACTGCTGTCCTCCAGGATTACTTATTATTATTTATTGCAAACTTATTTCAAAGAGCTTCCTTGACAGCTATTAATTATTATTTTTAAATGTCCCTAACATATAGTACACTGAATAATATTCCATCTGGATGGCCTCTTTCATTAGCTGGAAGTTTCATCATTAAATATTGCTTAGATGCCTGTCAAGTAGAGACATCAAACCCTTTCTAGAGTAGGCAGTCATCACCTGAAGAAAAAAACTCTAGCAGCTTATATCCTGACTGCAATTGGAAAGAAATTAAGTTTGAGATACTAAACAAGCCTGGAAATAGGGAGGGTCAAATGAACACTATTTGAACACAATACCCAGTTCTTCTATTTGTTTCATCTTTAATTCATAGAAATTTTGAAACCTAGGTCACGCTAATAATATTTTATTTCTGTAACATATATACTTAATTCCTAAAATAACTTGCTCATCGCACATATAACACCACTGCACAGTGAAGAACACATACTTTTACACACAAAATACCTTGAAATGAGCTGTAGCAAACACACACTGAAAAGAAATTCATGCCAAGGAAATGTGAGAGGTCCCTTGATTTTTCACATCATTAGAAATGTTTAGAAATGTTGTAGCTTTTTGTCAAATTTTATACCTCTTCACTTTTCACTAGTTTTCATAAGGAAAATAACACAGTTCAATTTATTAATTTTTTTGTTACTTTTAATAGGTGAGTCAAGAGTAATATTTCAATTGCAATAAAATTTTTCAGCAATGATGTGACATAAAAAACCCAAACCCCTTGATTATCAATAAATATTTCTTTATAGTAAGCAAACTCATTTAGTCTGGAACACGAGAGAGAGCAAATCACTGAAAAAACGGATAATTCCAGCAATTTTTATAATTATATCCTGGGCAACAATGAAATTGAACATCTGAACTCCGTCTAGCAGTTTAAAACCTACACTTCAAAAAATATCACCTTGCCTACCTCTTGCACATAAATCATAGAGTGCCATCTTGCCTGTGCAGCCCTTACCTTCTCAACTGCTAAAAATTGCTGGCATCATTAACTCACTTCATATCATGCTATTTCTCTTTCTGCCGAACCTGTCATCACCTCATTTTCTCCTGCATGCCCTGGTTTGACAGATGCAGTTGCAGTTACACTTTGCTAGTTTTTGACTTATTCAGATTCTGCTATATTGCCAGCTTCCTCCTGAGAGCGCTGCTGGATCAGGAGCCTGCTACCTATGCTTGCACATAGAACTGAAGCGGAGTTCCAAGCACCACAAGAACTGCAGTATTGTGTCCTACAGTTTGGCTGCTTACTTCCAACTTAACACATGCTGTGCATATTTATCCATGATTTACAGAAACAACCGACTTTTCCAAGGGAAATGCATACAGTCCACATTACTGTGGTCTAGACATCTCTGTCTCATTGACAGGGATAGGCAACATATCCACATTCCACATAGAACATTACACATGGAGTACATTCACAGCTTCTGAAAAATCAATTCTTATTCTGTGTTGTTTGTATGTGCCTGATTTTTAGAGCTGGTGATTATACCTGTTCTTTTGTGTACTTTACAAGACCTTGTATAAAACCGGCATATAACAAATAATGAGTTTCATTTTTCTTTAAAAAATAATTTTTAAAAAGGAAACTATAGTTGTGATTGCAGCATGGCTAGATTGATATGGAACCGTATCAAAATAATTAAGCCGCTGATACAACATTATTTCAAAAGGAATTTAAGGAGATCTAATTAACACCCCCCTCCCATTTCTAGAAAATCTTATAATCAAATAAGTTTTGTGACATTGTTAGACCATATGCAATTTTTTCTAACAGCTACTAATAAAAACATGAAGCAATTAATCCACCTGAAAAACCTAAAAAAGTAGTTACCAGTGGGATGCCTGTAGAGGGGTCTGTCAAATTCTAGTCAGCTCCTTTCACTTCAGTACTTCAAAAGGGGTCAAAAATTACTATACTGATACAAGGTATACTGATATTGACAGGTAAATATACAGGGTAGACTTCGTCTCTGAAGAATATACTGTTGTTTGCTCTTTTGCAAACCACGCTGTTTCTACTACTTTGCCTCCTCACCCCTGCTAAAAAATAAACCCAGTATGTTATGTAGCTGTTACTTCTCTCAAGCTGTTGAGTCTTTAATTGCATCTAAATGCTGTTTCAATGTGTGGCTGATACAAAAAGTATATCCAATCACAATCTGTAAAATAACCCAAATGTGGCTGTTGTCATAAATTGCTTAACTTCTTAACACTTGTCTTTGTTTTCAGTCTGCTTTTATTTCCAGTCTAGCTAGGATCCTACAATTATTTCTGTGTAATATCTGCCAATTCAATTAACGGTCTGTTTACTCCCTCTTCCAGATCATTAATGAAGATGTTAAATAAAACCAGTTCTAACACTAATCCCAGGGTGCCTTGGCAGACATTGCTCCTCACAACATAATTCATCATACCCTTTGTTTGAAGATTACTTGGATGATATAGCTGATGTAAAAGAATGCTGCCCACCTGCTTGGCTGTGTTATCCACAGTGAACACATTACACCAATTACAAGAAAACTTCACTGACTTTATTTGCTTCTTGCTGCAAGCCAGAAAATGAAGAATGTTGACAAGGTTCTAGAGGAAATTCTAAACTTTTTGGTTCCTGATACCTGAAAGACAGTTCAGCAATCAGATCACTGGAAATGCTCTTCATAGAAAACACATTTCTACTTTTAGAAAAGAACACTTACTAATTAACGGACGTAGAGAGATGCAAACTCCCACGGTAAAGAGAAAAAAAAAAGAAGACTCAAACCCATCAACTCCTAAAAGAAAGCAAGTTATTTTATGAAAGTGCTCCCAAACAAGAGCATATTAAGATGAAACTTAGAAATTTTCCACCCCAGATAATCATCTATGTCAAGTTTTACTTACGTCGTATCACCAACTGTTTTTAAGTGGTTAAATCTCCTGGTGTAGTTTTCCTTGCTGGCAAATCAGCATACAGATGGTTAAAGTAAGGTCTTTCCCCCTTTGAAAAAATAAATAAAAAATAAGATGTTTAGTGTGATTTTCAACAGTTTTTATTCTATTTGTAGAAATAATCTCTATGGTTAGTGTTATATTATCTCAATAGTGGAAGCCAATAGTGGAAGCTGCCCACTATTAGAAAATGAGTCCAGGGACTCCACATTTTAAAACAGCAGTGTCTTTAAACCCAAGATTACTGCAGCTGGTATTCTTACTGTGTAATTTAATGATTTAGATATCATTTATGTTATTTGTGGATATAAATCCTATAAATGTGCTTCTGAAGTCCAGTGAGAGGCTTTGTTTTATTTTACTAAGTTCTTCCAGTCTTCTTCATCAGATTATCTTTAGTAATAGATTAATCTTTCCTTAGTTACTCCAGTCTAAAACCTATTATAGTGATGGCACTTTTATTCACTGATTTATACAGTCTCTTAAAAAAAAAAAATCATTAAAGCTGACTTTGAATGGGTAATAGAACAGGTACAGTCTTATCAACGACCCTCTTTCATCTGTGATGAGCCACACTCTAAATAAATTAAAAAAAAAAAAATCTCACCATTATCACCATAAATCTGCATGAGGGGACTAAAGTCAAAGGCTGATGAACAGTAGAGAGAGTCCAAAATACCTGAAGGCAAAAGGAAAAATCATTCATAGTATTGCAATATTGCCAATCCTTACATTGAAAATGTGCATCCTAAAGAAAGGTTTTTTGAACTTTCCGGTACTCGTGTCAAACCTCTTCCTCCTCAAGTTCTGTCAGGTTATACTCTGCCAAATAACCTTGCTGCCAAAGCAACCCTCTCCCCACTTCACAAAAGATCAGAAACTTTTTTGCACAGAAGCCCATCTCTTACTTCTGTAGCAGTTTAATCAGCAACAGCAACTGTTTAACAGTGCACTGCCAACAGTTCTTAGATACAGTATTTCATTATCAGGACAGAGAAGGGGGGGAAATAAAGTCTGAGTTGGCAGCATGTGCATGAAACGATTAGGAATTTGTTTGAGTAACAAAGACTTTCACACAGAATTCAAAACCACAGCAAGAGCAATCTGGCTGATGAAGAATGTAGGTCTTGGACTCACAGGAAACAATCAGATTGGAAGAAACCTCTGTTTAGTGAGTCCCACTCAAAGCAAGGCAATATTCAAAATGAGATCAGATTCCACAGGGTTTTACCCCATGAGTGCTCTCTTAATATGGAGATTTCACATGCACCCTGGGCAACCTACTCCTGTTCTTAACCTCTTTTCATTAATTTATCTTCATTATTATATAGAAAAATATTTCCATTCCTGAATGTGTTGCATTGCCTCTTGTCCTTTAGCTGTGAGCTTCTGAGAAGAGCCTCTGCATCTTAACATTCCTTTTTCTTAAGCAGGTGAAGACAGAAATCAGAGAGGCATAGAAAGCCTTGCCTCTCTCTCTCTTCTGCTAAGCAAACACTGCTCTCTCAGGTTCTTGCCATCCAGCTCCTAAACATACTGGTGAAACTCGGCTGGACTCGCTTTAGTTCGTCGAATTTTCCTGTGCTGAGAAATCCAAAGCTGCAGGTGTGGAGTCCACGTGTGGCTTCCCGTGATATAACTGAGCAGAACCCATGGCTGCCGGTGATACAACTGAGCAGAACCCATGGCTGCCCGTGCCGTGGCAGCAGATCCCGCGGCTGCCGGAGCGCTGCGGCGGTGCCGTTCTCCCGCACGGCCACAAGGGCGCGCTGCGGGCCCGCGCTGCCGGTGCCACGGGCCGCCCACATCCCCGTCCTGCCGCGCCGCTCCGCCGCACAAACCCCGCACAGCGCCCGTGGCGAGGGGTTATTCCACCCCAGGAGCTGGGATGAAACACAGCCACCCTCTCGCCTCTGTACAAGGCCAGGCTTCTTTGTTCCGACTTTACTCTCGTCTAGAAAATGCACTACATCTATTCACTCTGAAACCCAGCAAGTCATTTACCAATTCTCCTCCTTGAGGCCCAAGTTCGTTTTCTTTTTTTTTTTTTTTTGCTTCCTTCTAACCCCTCGAGAAAAGGAAAAAAAAAAAAATCTTGGCTGGCCCTTCTCTGCTTTTCTGGCTTGAAAGCAGCAATGAAATGAAAACCTCAGCTGCAGTAATGATATGCTGCTTTCTTCCAGCCAGGAAGAAAAGTCTTTTTTGAATCTCCACAAGGACAGGCAGAAATTCATAAAGAGCTAAAGCTTTTTATCCTACATCAAAACTGTCTCTAGCCTTTACCAAACTCAGCAAGATCTATCCTTTCCTTCCAAACTGCTACGCTTGACTAAGGCTCAAGAATAAAGTAATGATTGTAAGTTCTTTGGGACAGTCAGGAAGCTGGACATCACTTTTGGGTAAAATGAGCACTTTGGAAGACAAAAATAGAAACAAAGTTCATAAAATGGGATATTCACATAACTTTCATTAGCCAATTTGAGTTCTGTTTCCCATTCTTTCTTGCTGATAGGGTTGCAAGTAATAAATATATGTATGGAAGGCATCCAGTTTTGTTTAATTCACTGGCATTGTCTGAGAATCAATGAATCATGTCAGAGATTTAAAGGGATTAGTGATAGAGAAGAGTGTAACCTTTCTTCCAATACAACAGCTGTTCTGAAAAATTTCCATAATAACTGTTGCTTTTAATTATATAAAGAATTGCAAAGCCTTTTTAGCTTCATATCAATAATGCAGCTTTGATTCAAAAGTTGCTAAAGAGATAATCCTCAGCCTTTTTTGTCAGGGCCACTTTGTGAATAGCAATGATTTAAATCCCAATGTCATCTTTTTTTTTTTCAAAGGAAGGAAAGAATGGTCTTTATTTCCTTGGAACTTGGACTGAAAAATTACAAACAATGCTTGGAAAACATTATTCTCATAAAAGTTCTTCAAGAAATGCTACTGATGCCTAAACAGACACATGCAAAAAAAAAAAAAAAGTATCAGAAGTATGGTACAGATATGAGGAGAAAAAAAATTCTAAAATACCTAGTCGTTTTAATACAATAAAATACCTAGTCATACCTAAAACATTCCTGATAAGAATAAATCATAAATCTCTATCTCTAGAACTGTTGTGTTTTACTAAAGAAGGATTATTTTTAGTAATTTTCAGGGCCCTGCCAAGTCAGTAAAAATTGCATTTCTTTATCTTCCACTGTTCCTGCTTCTCCCTGTGATTAAGTACTGGCCTCTGACTGCTTAATGCTTATTCATTCCTCATTTTCTGGGCAGATCACTAGTTTGTGAAGATAATTAGAGACCCCCGCTATTCCTTCTAAGCCTTGAATCTTCAGACTAATTAAAATGGAGTGCTGCATATACACATGCAGCTGATAAAGGCTTATAGCAAAGTGCTAAGAATCATACTATTTGTGTCATAAAAAGAAAAGTAAAAACTCACTGTATCTGCTAGGATGGAGCAACATTTTTGCTGTGGTTCTCTTTCGTGGTTTAAGACTAGTATCCTTCAATTTAGTACTCTCATTCAGACACTCCAAACCACGTGCTACTCCCTCCCTTCCCCTTCCCCTTTCCCTCCCCTGCCACTCTGCAGAGGCTGGAGAGGAGAACTGGAGGCACAGAAGGCAAAGATCATGCATGGATTGAGGTAACACTATTAAAAGCAAAAGCTTACAAGAGAGAAAATGATTCACATACAAAAATGCTCACCGCGGGCTCAGGCCGACCGAAGCCAGTGACCACTCCCTGCGGCTTGGGACTGGCACCACGCTTACTCGAGCAGCAGGGACCCTTCTCCCTGGAACATCCTCTCCCCCGACTCCTGGCAATGACCTGAGGTGGTACCGAACAACCTCTGGGTCCTAGCCATGCCCCCTCCCAGCTACTGCAAAAAGTAACCCTGTCCTGGCCAGAACCAGGGCACCCTTACTGTATTTTGTTCAGCCACATATCGCTTATTTTGTTCTGTTATTACAGCTTCATGAATCTTCTAATACTATCTGTGCTTTTGAACAAGTATTACCCTAATATTTTCCAATATGGCATTAAAGTATAACATTTAACATTGAAGAAAATGTGGTAAATTCTTCATCAGAATCAAATTCTCCTAACTTCTCTTATTTTTCCTTGTGTTAATCTTTAATGTAAAACACGCAGCAAAAGTGAATACACATCAGAGCAGTGCACATATAAATGCAATATAGGCAAGAAGGCTACAAAGATTTTTTTTGCCTCTCCAGGTACCAATTTTCTCCTTTCATCTATTCTAGCATGTAGACAGCCTAGAGGCACTGCTGGACACTTTATCTTAAAGATCTTCAAGACTTAACAGTTTGAATAAGCTACTGCAAGCTCTAAATGTTTTTTTCTCCTCCAGACAAATGTAGCAACTTTTATTTAATCTGGGATGAGCCAATATCAACAAAACAAGGAAAACTAGTGGTGCTGAATTGTGACTCAAGATGCATTAAAGTTATGAGCAGTGTTAATAAATTGCCAAGAATATTGTCTGTATCCATCCCATGAATATCCATCTTCAGTAAGATCTGCTGTCCCCACCCTGAGGCAGTTGCATGTTGCTGTCATATTGTTTCTTCAAATGAGGTTAAACTATGACTGTAAATTAGATTATGCCATTCTGAATGGATAGAGGCATCTATGCTGACAGATTTGAGTATCTAAAACCAACAAGAGTATGTATCTGGGAAGGGAGAAAGAATCTTTAAGGAGTTGTAGTTTCCAGTACAAACTTTAAAAGCAACTTTTTTCTTTTCAATTATTTTCCAAACATTTTATTTCTGAATTTCAGTAGGGTCTAGGTCTCTTCTACTCCAATACTAATCTATAATTTAAGAATTGCAAAAGATATTTTCCACTTTCTGTATAATATTTTGAGAAGAAACATGTAGGAAAGAAATTTGAAATGCATCATTTGTGTACTACAGTGAGCATCTCTGAACAAATTCATTTATTTTTGGATCTTTCTTTTTCTTTTGCTTCCTAACACAAAAAAAAAACTTGATGAGCAAACATTCTATTCCTTCTGCCAAGTCTTTTCCTAGGTAGCTAACTTTGTGCTATAGACAACTATTTCCGCCTAGAATGTGGTCACAAACCAAGAGCTGGTATCATTTTGTCTATACCTCACACATAGGTGGAATTGCTTAACTACCTCTACGTAACTTGTTTTTGGAGTGTGCTCCAAGAGATGTAGTTTCTTGTAATGGTTCCATGGTCAGCTTGAATAAAAACATGGTGAGGAGTGTAGCCTCACTCAGAGCAGTCTCTGCAAGTCTTTCTCCTGCTGGCTTAAAACAATCACACAAGAAGGAATATATCTAGGTTTAAAGCACTCCATATGATCTGAACAAGCATATTGGTTGTTCTGATGTCACCAAAGCAACTATCATTTTCACTGGATTACTAGGTACTCTGATGGACAAAAGAAGAGGAATCTTTTAGTAAAACATTTCAATTAAAAAAATAAAACAAAACAACAACAGAAAAGTAGGTGGATACTGAATACTTAAGAATATACCTTATTAATAACACCATTAAAACACAGATTCACTTCCAACAAGCCAAAATTAAATTACAGTAGTTTCACAATTATAAGCCGCACCTGATTACAAGCCGCACCTCCTGGTAGCCGGGCAGACCATGGGATTTTTCCATATATAAGCCGCACCTGAATATAAGCCGCACCTTTTTATTTATTTTTTTTTTTTTTAAACTTTTTTTTTTTTAAAGCGAGGATCCATGTGTAACAAAGTAACAAATTAGTAATAGAATTGCTGCCAGCAGGGTTTGGTGTCAGGTGCTCAAGCTGCAACAGTTTTCACAGACCAGTGAAGCCTTTAAAGGGAGCCCCAGGCACCCTCCCTGGCCGGCTCTCACTTCTGGGTTGGCATTTCACTGGGATTTGTCCATAGATAAGCCGCACCTGAATATAAGCCGTACTACTGGGGTAGGCTGGATTCTTCAATGAAAAAGGTCCGGCTTATAATCATGAAATTACTGTAATAATCTCAAAAGCCCCTGTCACAATTAAACGCAAGATCACAGCCTTAGATCAGAATAACCTTCCAGAGGTAGTTTTACTACTAAATGTAAAGTTTGAGATATCTATGTTCAGAAGTCAAAAATGTTGAAAATAATATGTTGTTGCTAAATCCAAGCTAATGTAAATGACTAAATTCAATCTATCACCTTGTGATAGCCATAGGTCTAGTCAAAAACAAAGCATGCTATGCAAAGAAACAGCATTTGGTAAGAGGAACATCTCAGAACAGTCTCTTTTCTAGTCTACTGCATACTTCCTCAGGACAGCTCTAGGATCCATTTCCTCCACTTCCCAGGGGAAGAAGAAACCATTGATCAGATTGCTGCAGCAGCTTAAAGAAGCTGCCACGTTCTATTCTTTGGAAAAGAGCAAAAATTTGCTTTGTTTGGATTTCTAACCAAAGGAGCTATGAATCCAGACTGCAGAGGCATCTAGGAAACTCCAGCGGCACTTCCAGACAGTACCTGGCTCAGCACACAATTGAGTCATGTTCTCTGACATAACTCTCCCCTTACACCGCAGAAGGGAAATAGGTGACTGCTTGAAGGTTCACAACAGGGTATCCAATAGAAGGAACTACCATTGTTCCTTGTGTGGCTAATGGAGAGAGAGACCTAATGAAGCCCCTGCTCTAAATCACTGTCTGGTGAGGTGCCTACCTGTTCCCACTGATTACACAGAGTTAACAGTTTCCATTACCTTAGACACATAGTATAGTCCATGGACCTCAATTATCACTGAATTTTAGGCAGTGTGAATAGTTTGCCTGTCTCTTTCTAATCCTAGCTCCCTGTTGTGGATTTAACCCCTTGTCTGAGCAGCAGAAAAATTCAAATTTAAGAGAGATTATTTTCACTTGAACTCCCCCCACTTCCCCCAGCAAAGCCCAAAAAATGAATACAGTATGAAGGTTTCTTTGGAAAGAAGTAAGATCGTAGGTGCTTGAAAGCAATCCATATCTAATTCCTGAATGAAAATGACAAAATTACTCTGCTGAAAACTAACATGTCAAACTAGCCCACGTTTTCAAAGGTGTTGCATTTTTTTATTGCTAGGGAAATCAAGGATTGCTATAGAAATAAAAAGCTATCTTTCCCAAGAGAGTGGTATCTTGTTTACAGCCAACCAGCCATTGACAAGTGAACACAAGTGAACTCTTAATGACTCTCCAGGGAAATTCTGGTAATATTGTAACAATATAGAAAAAATTGTAATTTTTAAAAATATAATTGCACACATAATTAAGCATTTTAGGGGTTTTTGCATCCTTCATCTGCCTAATTCTAGAGCATGTCCCCTCTGGAAATTTAGAGTACAAATACATGCTTCTGTAAATATTTTTCTTTCTTCTTTAGTATATGAGTTGGAGCCCTAAGAATATGCTTATCTGTGACTAGTTTTCAATAGGTAGAAATTAGGTCTAGACCAAGTCTCAACTATCCCTTTTACTTTCAAACCACGAATCCACTTTGAACATATACTCCATGTTCAGTGAGAATGGTATATAAGTTGTAGCATTTTAGTATGGCTGCAACAATGACAAAAAATGCAAGAAACTCTCATACTAAAACTGCTACTCACAACTTGGTTAATAATTTCATATTGATAGCTCACTATCAGTTCCCAAAGAACCTCTTCGATCTCCACCTTTACAGTAACTGCAGCTGTAAACATGAACCTACAATAATAGTATGGTGTTTTTTTGTAAAGGAAATATTTCTCTACTAATAAAAGAATCCAAAGACTCAAGGCTTTATTTATTTTCAAATAACTGACAAAACATAATTTGACTATGCATCTGTATCAACTATGCATGACCCTCAAAAATCACTGGCAGACCAGGAATTTATAACCAGAACACACTCCCTGGACAGTGCAACTATTTGGATTAATTGCATTAAGAGACTTAATTTTGAAGGATTTGAGAATATTTTACAAGGTTTAGGAAGGATTTCATTGAGATTACAGGATGAGCAATTTTGAGTGTGCTTAACTGTTCACATTAACTCTCTAGGCAGCCATGAAACAGATCAGTCATCCAACTATTAATTCTTGTCCAAGATTTTGTCACCATAAAGGGAATATCTATGTAGTTCAACCAGCCACTAGAAAAAAAACCCCTATGCTTTAGCAAGGATGTCAGTGCTGATGCTCTTTGTGTGCTGGATTTGAACAGAACATGCTTGTAGTCTGCATATTTCTGTTTTCTTGTGTTGCCTTTAGAAAAATGTAATTTTCCTATTTGATCTAAAATGTTATTTAGGTCAGTCTATATTTAAATTTATCTATATTTTCCATATGATAATATTACTTGCCAATACTTTCAAAGCTCTATTAATAGCAAATTTAGTGCAGGTACTTAAATTGAGCACGAATGTCCTAAGAGTTAATATATTAATTCAAGGGAGAAAATATGCATAAACAAAAAAGTTTTAGCAGCTGGATGTCAGTAGCTGTATTTAAACAAGTTAGCCACATCAATTTAATGCCAAATATCCTGTTACATGAACTGGGACAACAAGGCAGAGAATTAGGGCTTCTATATAAATTCAGGGAAACTGAATTAATAAAAGAATTGTATCCTTTTTTATAATTCTGGGAAACATGAAGTTCTAGGAAGAAATGTACTTTTCTGTGTTTAATTTTTTTTTCTAATGAGATCCTAACTACAGTAATATACCAAAATGGGAATGCCCAATACTGAGCACACTGTTCTGTTATATGCTATTATCTGAAGGTAAGAACACAGGACAAATTTATGAGCATATTGAGCATATTTACTCAATTTTTGTTTTAAAAATAGATTTCACCTTTCACTGCAAACAATTTGTCTTATTTGCTATCAGTGTACAGTAGAACAGTCTGATTTTGTTGATGTAAAGGCAGATAAGAAGCAAAAAAAATAGTCAAATGTTAAACTTCTACTAGTGAGATTTGCTTGTTTGGCTTTTTTGTAATTCGCATGGGAGAGATTCTTGTGGACATCGGATTTTTCAAAATCAAAATAAGGTGTAACAACTATTGATGGAATTACCTGCCAAGAAATGCTAAATTCTAATACAGAACTCTGGAATTAATTTAATGAAGTTTTAATTTTTTTTTACATTTAAAACTTGCCTTGTATCCTGGGAATTTCAGTGTTGAAACTGAACGGCAGCAACTGAGATTTCCTGACTCAAGGAAACACTTCCATAAAAGTAGCTAAAACTATTGTATTTGGAACGCTGGAAAAAACAAACAGCTGTATATTTCTCACTTGGCTACACTATTAGATCACTAAAAATTTCTATTAGCAATAATATTGCCCAACAACTGTTCTTCATTCAGCTGTTGTCATTTAGGTACTTCTACCTATAAACTGTCCTGATTTAGAGTTCAGCACTGGTCATTTGCTTCAGAATATAGAACAGTCAGATGGGTATATTCCAGTGCTACTACCTCTCTTCCATTTGTTTCAAATATATTATTAAATGTTTTTTATTATAACAAAGAAATCCCAAAATGTTTGTTACCACCAAACACTTTAATATGACGGATTGTGCACAGATTGTGCATACATGGAATTCGGCTTTTAATGGAATTAAAGTGCATGCAAAAGGTGCGTTAATGCAGAATATCTGGTTATAATTGATGTTCATAAGTAGAAAATGGCTAGTGAACCTAATTAATGGTTACTATTGGAACTCCTGATTCATCTGCAGAATTACATGTGGAATTGAAAACCCAGTCTGCTGTAACACACTGCACAAACCATCTGCTGAAAAATATCCAGCATTATGAAATGAAATCCTTTTTTATGAAAAATATTATACTTGGCTGCCAAGTGACAGGAACTATTGTCTGTAGTTTTAGGGTACTTTAAATATTAATACAGAAACCTGGACTATGTATCTATTTCTAATTGCTTCAAAGAGCAGTAAGGCAGAATTCTAGAGCAGCAGAAAAATCACTTTCACATGCCATTTTTTAACATTGCCAATTTCTGACTCGTGAGTTTAATTCTCTGACTAAAAATTGCCTTGCTGTCTTGATAATAAAAGATCACAGCAAAAATGCCACTGAGAAAAAGGAAAAAGGCATTTGCAACAAGAGTAGCACCCTAGCTTCAGAAAAAAATGCTAATTATATTTTATTTTAACAAACTTTCCTTCATGCAAAAAAACCAAAAAAACCAAACAAACAAATCGCAAGCAAAAATTAGGAAAACCACATTTTGATAGTACCCACACAGAAGAGTGGATATGGGCTGTGTATGTAAGAAACATTGAGAGTTTTTGACCAGTATGAGTATTGCCTCACGAGGTGGGCATTGGGAAACGGCGTCCCATGTTCTACCTAGAGCTCGCAGAGATTATTACACCTGTTCGTACTTGAAATGCAGCAGATAAAGGAGCATTTTACTCCTGTAAACCTGGTCTGACTGCAGAAACCAATTAAATACCGACTTCTTAAAAGCTAACATTAGTTTCTGATTGTGGATTAAGCATTGAAAGAAGATGCACTTGCGCGTGTTTTAGACAACACCAGGTAAAGACCAGGAGGAAGCCACAGGGAGTAGAAGCTGCTATTCAGAAGGAAATAAACAGGAAATAGCGGGGCGGCGCTGGCGCGGCCGCACCGCCCTCAGGCGAGCGGGAGATTCGAAGGGCGGCCATGGTGGAGGGCCCGGGCTGTGCGCTCTGCGCCGAGCGCCTGCGGGCGCGCCTGCGCCGGGGACAGAGCGTGCGGACCGCGCGGGGCGGCGCGGTGAGGGCAGGGGGACGGGGAAACGGCGGGGACACGGCGGGGAGAGGCACGGCCCGGCCCGGCCACCGGAACAGCCGCCTCGGGCCTCTGCTCGTGGGTGTTCGCGGTGCTAAATGCCGCCGGGTGTGGGTCAAGGCAGGCGAGCGGGCAGGGGCCCCTGGGGTGCTAGGGCACGGCGCTGGGGTTGGTGCCCCCCCAGTGCCGCGGCTGATGTCGTTGTGGGTGGTGTGTGTGTCATCCGCGAATGCTGGCTTTATTCTTCCTTTAAGTTGTGAAATATTCTTGTCAGCGGCACAATAGGTCTCGGCGGGTCAGATGTGTGAAAGCGATGCTGAAGCTGTAGAAACAGGAGCTCTGAGGAGTAATGAAGGAAAGCTTTTGGAATCGCTCCTGTTCACTTAGGATAAATTTCAATGTTGCTTGAGGAGACGCTAAATACAAGGGAAATTATTGCTAATCTTACTTATTCATTATCTCCTCAGTCTAGACATGTCCTGGATGCTCTTTAAGGTCCCTTCCAAACCAATCTATGCTATGATTCTAATCTATGTGAAACATGAGAAAGGTACACATTAACCTGCAGAAAGGGGGCTTTTACTGCTATAATTATTTTTTGAGAAATTTTAATTAGACCAAGCATTTACATAAAGACTGTGACATTTGCTTTCAGTGTACACAGGATGTAATTTCCCTACCAGTTTTTATCCTTTCATTGATCATAAAATAGTTCGCTGGTATAAAGCTGCTGGGACTCATGAGACTTTGTAGCAGAAGGAGAAATCAGAGTGTCAGTAAGCAGGCCTTGGCTGATGAGTGTGTAGTTGCTATCCTCTGGTTTTGATTACAGAGCTAGCTTAAGTATCTTCTTTTCCATATCTCTTTTGCTCATCTTAAAAAAGACTGTGTGTTGCTTGTGTCCTGGATGCCTCCAGGCAGAATGTTTGTGAATTTTTAGCCACTTTCAGTATATATAAAGCAGTGTAGGAGTTTGTGATTAAGGCACAGTAAGATGGTACTTCAGTGAAACAATTCAGGAAAGAATGTGGTTGAAAATACATCTATCTTAAGATATGTTTTAAAATTAGTCTTTATAGGTTAATATCTTTCAGGACAGATTTTTGAAATAAAGAGTTATGCTTCTATGCTCTTTTCAGAAAGAAACCTCACTCCCTAAAATAGATTTGTTTTTATCACTTTATGCAGTAAAAGTCACCTCGAGGCAGCATCTATTAATTGGAAAATGACCAATCTAAGGATTTCACAGGGGCTGCTAACCATGTCCAAAGCCTTGGCCACTGCTGAAGATTACAGTTTAGGAGAGTTTGTACTATGATGACTGTAAGGGTTTGCCTGATACCAAAGAGGTATGAATATTTGAAAAGACAAGTTAGTTTTCCATCTCAGTCATTTCTTATTCTGGTTTATTTTAAACAAATCTGATTGGCTTAAAGTCAAAATAAACTTTGTATGGCAACAGACTCCAATACTTTTATTGAAAAGCATGACATGGGAGCAAAATTTTGCTATCTTCATATTTTGATAACAGACAAGATGTAAGTGATGTTATGCAAGAAATATTTTTATTTTCCTATTTGACAGAATAATAATCATAAAACTCTCTAAATGTATATCATTTCAAGGTAATAATATAGTGGGAGACTGCATAGAGAGTAGCTCTGAAATGTCACTAACTAGCAGAAGCCTGGCTGATTTGCCCCAGTTGCTTTCATACATATTTGCATTGAAATTGAGTGCTGTGATTGAAGCACTGATGTATATCCGCCTTGCAGTCATGGCTATGGTGACACTGAATCTGCTGCTTGCAGGTTTCAGCAGGGTCTGAAGGTATTTTGGGCTTCGAGTCAGGGGGACCTTCACACGCTGAGAAAAATGAGCTGGTAGAAACTCAAGTTCAGCACTTGCAGGACTTGCGGAATCCTGCGCTTGGAACAGGAGAGTGTCATGGAGCAGCACAGTTCTGGGTGCTGCTCAGATACAAAATGGCTCTGCATCAAAAAAGGACCTAGGGTCCTGTAAAAGCTGAGTCTCTGTCACTAACGTCCCGTTCCAAGGAAGAGGGACAGCCCCATGCCGGGCTCTGCAGGTTGAAGTGATTTTTACCTCTGATCAGTGCTTGCAGGGGGCTGCACCTGAGTTCCCAACTCCCCAGTAATAAGACAATAATAACATACTAGAGTGAGTCCTCTGGTATGATTATCAGGGTGAAGCACGTGGTGCACAAGGAGAACTGATAGAACTGAGATTTTTTGGCTCTCCTTTGCTACCTGTAAGGAGGGTATGGAGGAGACAGAGCTGGGCCGTTGTTGATGTGCAGATTGGGTGAGAAGCAGCAGAGGCAGATGACAACAGGAGAATTCTTGTTAGGTATTAGGAAAAAATTTCCAACAATAGTCAAGCCATGGAACAAGGGCTCAGAGAGATTGGAGTATCCATCCCTGGAGCTGCTCTGAATTTGACTGGAGCCTTGGGTTCCCTGTTGTAAGTATATTCTGCTTTGACCGGGTATTTGGACTAGATAACCTGTCGTCCCTTAAAATTTCAATGTATTTTCATGTGCTGAGCAAGAAAATATGACTGCTTCAATTTCACATTCATTTTGTCCTCTAGTGTTGTCCTACCTGCTGCTCACCTGCTTCTGAGATTAGACTTCAAAGTAGTAGGAAGAGAGAGATCTCTGTGGGCTCAGTGGAGGCTTTTCTGTAATACACAATGCACTATGCAAAGTACTGAAAGCCTGTTATTAACATTTGAAGATAGATATAGCTCTGCAAATGGTAGAATTGACATTCTGACATGTTTTTAGTATTGAAACTACCTGTTTATTTTACACCAGTCTGAAACTCTTATTATAAATTCATAACTCAAAGGAAAAGGCATAAAATTCCCTGATAAAAAACATGTATTGTTTCAATTAGGAAAAAAATTGAGGTAAGTTATGATAGCATTAGCAACAGTGACTGCTTCCTGGGTTAATAATCTCATTGTTTTTGGTAGAATGCTTAAAGAGAAAATAGTTAATGTCCAAGTTGGAAAATCATTTCATACAGCTGCTTGCTGAATGTGTATTGGTGCTAGAATCTAAGCAGTATAAATTTGCTCATCTTTATGTGTGTGTACTCATTTTTCAGACTGCTGGAAATAAAGAGAGAATCTCTGGTCATGATTTCCTTGTTGGACATGCTTACAGGGGTGTGGAGACATTGGGAAAGGAACTTTTTATGTATTTTGATCAGAAAGCTTTGAGGTGAGATAAAGGCTTCCTATGTATTCAGACTGAATGTATTTGGGGGGTTATCTTGTTCTTTCTAATGGCACTTTCAGTGATTTGAAAGTATTACAGAGAAACTTCTATCAGCCTCTCTGCAGTTCAGGAGTACTGGATATAGTCACATGTTCAGATAATTTACTGCTTTACTCCAAGTTTCCATTTAAAGGTATCTGAAAAGGACAGTTATTTATTATTATGACATGCTTTGTTTGAAATAGGAAGTTGCATTTTCTGGAGACAAAACAGTTATAGTCCATGCAGTGCATTCAGATCCCTGCAATATTGTGTAGCACTAAATAATTCTTAAGTCTCACCTTTTTGCTTTAAAACAAGAAATCATCAACTCCTTACTACTAGTTCTCACTGAATTGCAGATCCTATGTTTAATTAGCATGTCTTTTCTATTTGTATTTAAAAAGAATTCTATTTTGCCTGTTTCAGGACATCAGAGGTAATGAAAAACTTTAGAATTTAAAGTTTTATAAATTTCTTAATGCTTTTGAATGTAAATGTATAGTGATTCAATTTTTTTTCTAGTCATGAATTGAGAAGGCACTAGAATAGCTAATAGTTGTGATTCTTAAAGTTCTTTTTAAACAATATGCTGGAGCTTGGTAAATGAAACCATCAGCTGTTAAACTGAATGAAAAATAATTTTCTGGAAGCATTTAGTGCATCATCCTTTGTTAGCAATTTGGAAGAGTTTGGTTTAAGAAGAAATTTGTCTAGATTTAAAAATAAGTTTGGCTAGTTAAGCCTGTGCAGTACTACTCATGGCACTTGAGAATTGAAAATGGCTATTGAAGATAAATGATTGAAACAACTACATCACCTGAACTGAATTGTAGAAGAGTTTTGGAAAGACACTTTTAAGTAACTCAAAGCATTAATTTTTTTTCATGTTTTAAAGAATTAACTTTAAGAATAGGCTTAATGACATGTTGTCTTAGGCCATCTGTAAATATTTAAATTGCCTGT
>VRYO01002355.1:6081765-6181916 GCA_009812075.1 Sialia sialis
TTGTTTATGGTGTTACTGGACATAACTGCAATGTGATAACGGTGGTGGCAATATGGGGACTAGATTCTTTCTTTTCATACCAGGTGACTTCTGCCTGATTTAACAGAAAATTTTCTGGCCAAGTGGCCTCATTTCTTTCAGCCTCCCTGAAGGTTTAAGAATCTGTGTTGGAAGATCAGGATGTCAAGTGAAAAAAATTCTAAGTGCACCAGAAAATGGTGCTATTTAATGGTCAGATTTGACTTCTGTATAATGAATTATGAAGATTGCTTGAAAACACCTATGTTTTGGAGAGATTTTACTTGGGGAGCATTCTTTCTTCTCTGGGAGTTGAGCATTCTGTAAACTAAGTTTGTTGCTGTGTGACTGGTAATGACTAGAATTAATGTTCATACATACTGACTTGGTTAGGTAAGGTTCAGGATTCTAAAAATAGACTTGTGTAAGCTTGGAAACCATAGTGAAGTTAAAATACCTATAAAAACTCTTTCTTTCCAAGGATTCACTTCGGTATGAATGGTTCCATGCGCATTAATCCTGATGGAAGCAAAGACAGAAATGGAGCGCAACCAATTTTGGAGATACAGTTTATGGAGGAGACTGTTTGTTTTTGGGATGTGACGGTAGAGTATAGGTAAAGCAGAAACTAATGAAACAATTTATTTCTTTTTATAACATTCTTTTACGGTAAATGAAAAATCACATAAAAAATATTAAGTACTTGGATTCTATGAGGACAAAACTTTCTAAACATATATTTATTGGTGTGGTAATTTAAGTTTGTTACTTTTGTATCAGAGCTTATATACAGTTATAGTTGTTGCAGTGTAGCTTTTATACTAAATATATAGTATATATATATAGTATATATAGTATAAAAACTACACTGCAGTTATAGTGTCATTAGGTAGTGTAAAGACTGGGAATGAAAGTTGGATTTAATTCTATCCTTAGATCTGTATGCTGAAACCCATTGCTCTGTTAATTTCTATCCAAGTCTCATTTCCTAACAAGGGTTTTTTTCTTAGCCTATCATGATTACTGGTTTCGAGTTTTTGTGCTCCCAAGGCTGGGTTTTTATTGTTTCTTTTTGGAAGCAAATTTTTATAATTATTCTCTTTTACATTAAGATGTTTATGCCCACCAGTGAGTTGATTTTAAAGTGATTGAGGCTCTTGAGTGGAAATGGGGATGTAAATTCATGTAACATATATAAGCATACTTAAAATTACAAAACTCAAAATCTCACGTAAGCCAAGGCTTCTTGTACTGTATTCTTTTCAAATTATTATGCTTACCCTAATAATACATATCTTAAAATATATATACATATATTTTAAAATTTTGTAACTACTATGAATAATCTACTACTACAAATATCTATTACGTAAATATAATTAGGTCACTTGGTTAGACTGTGGTGCTAATAATGCCAGGATTGTGGGTTTGATCCCCATTTGGGCCATTCACTTAGGAGCTGGACTTCATGATCCTTGTGGGATCCTTCTAACTCTGAATATTCTGTAATTCTTTGAAATACAATATATAAATATATTTAATATATATTATATCTATATATAAGTAAACGTCATGTTGTAACTAATGGGCCATGTAGCCATGCAGTTAGGTATGTTTGAGGGTCCAAACATGTGGGCTTTCCATCTTGGAAGTAGTTTTAAAGCAAGGAGCTGGCAAATATTTTTCAAGCTAATAGGAACAAAATGAGATGATTTCTTGTATGTTGGACCAGATGCATATTCCATGCGTGTATCACTGACCTGTTTTTGGAAGAGGTGTTTAATGGAATTTCTGTGCCACTTCCTGTCACTGGTATTTTCATGGTTTCTGTTATCTGCATATAATGTTCTATTATAACGTGTTGTTTTTAAAACCACACTGCTATATTAGAGTATATCTAAAACAAAAATTAATCAGTGTATTTTTCTCTTCCAGAAATGCAGCTGAGTGTGAGCAGAAAGTGAGGATGATGGAAAGTTTGGATGTCTGTTCTCCAAAGTTTAGCTTCTCGAGAGCAGAACACGAGATTAAGCAGCAGAACACCCGTATGTTGTGTGATGTGTTACTGGATCAAGCAGTATTACCTGGAGTGGGAAATATCATAAAAAATGAAGCACTGTTTGATAGTGGTCTTCATCCAGCTCTTAAGGTGGGTGAATGTCTCAAAATGGTTTTTAAGGACACCAAAATATTAAGAATTTAAATACATATTTATTTAAAATTTTGCTACTTTCTTACCTTTGTTTTATCATCTGTAATTTCTGAAGTTATTCATGGACACTAAATTAATGTTTTATCATTATAACTGGAGGGTTTTTGTCATGGCACTCCTTGGAGCTGATTAACTTCCATATTCTGAGTCTGGTGTCCTGTTATGCTACCATTAAACTGACAGCCCATAAATGAGAGAAAGTGAAAAGTGCTCAGGTGTTTTTTGTTCATTTACTACCCAAAATAGTTTATATGGTAGAGTTGATGATTTTCGCAGCTGCTTTTTTCACTTCTTATCCTGCTAGCTGTCATAAATTGCTTCTTCTACTGTTGTTTATGATACTTTTTCTGTTTTAAGATCCTCAAGCACATGTCTCCAAACTTTGGTTGAGAAGATGATATTTGCAAACAAAGATTACATAAAATGTAATTGACAGCTGGTGCAGATTAGTAACTGAAAAGTTTTTTTAAGGATAATATTTTGAAAATTGTTCATAGGGTCATTTTAATTTCAGCTGCAATATGGCAGAAGAAAATTAAAATGTGATTTAAAATTTTGTGTTAAAATAATAAATTTGGTTGATACATCTCTAATTGTGATACCTTTGACTCATGTATTCTTCCTGAATATCTGTCAGTGGAAAGGGCTTCAGATGATAGGTCATATTATCCAGGAGGAAACTTGGAGGGATGTGAGACTTGCAAATTCTGTGATTCATGTGATGATGAACTCTTTGGTCAATATATGGGAAGACAACTGAATTTTCTACCATGTGTTTTGCTTGATTGAGGCAAAGCACGTTTGGTATGCAAGCACTGAGTTATTGTGGTATAGAATATGAACTGTTTTACTGAGATGATACTTACAGTATGAAGTCAGAGAATCGTCACAACATGAAGAAAAGCAACTCCACATCATTGTTCAAAGTGCACCTATCTCACAGTAATATTCTAAAAATCGTTCTTGTCTTTCTTACAGGTTTGCCAACTAACAGATGAGCATATACGTCACTTGGTGAAAATGACACGTGATTTTACCCTGCTTTTTTATAAGGTATTGGCACATATTTTGGAAAACTTCCAAAATGTTTCTCTGTCGCATTAGTTGTGTGTGATCTGGTGAAAACAATATAAAGATGCAACGAAGTAAGTGTTTCCATGAATAGGAATGTTAGTTTGTGTGCTCTTTATTAATTGTGAATTATCAAATGATGGAGAAGTAGAGGGAATCAAGATTGTCAAAATATGCAGTTTGGCCCAGAAGACTTTCACAGATGCTGCTTGAGATGCTGGCCAGTTCAGTTTTTCTGTGCATGTGCTGTTGTGCCACTCTGAACACGTCAGAATTGATGTGGGCTAAGAGCAAAGTTACATGTAAGATAACATAAAGGTTGCTCTTCAAACTGGGAACTAGAGATTATCCCAGGGAAATATGACGGTAGTTGATGTGTCTTCCTTTATAAAACTTGAAATAGCAATTAAATTTATTTGATTAAATAGTTTGCAACTTCTAACAACTTTGTTTTCCTAACTGAAATAATGGTTTTGTTTGATAAAGTGAAATAAATTACAATTTCTCCCTACTGCTATAACTTTAGTAGGACTTAATTTCTTCCTGTGTAAGCTCCTTAATTCCTGATGCTCTTCAACTTTCCACAATAGAAAAAGAGAGCATTTGACCTAGTTCTATGTTTTGTTTCTTCAAGCTGCATGCAAAGAAATGAACAGTAGTAGTGACATTTTTGTCTGTTTCTCTTGATGTTTATGAAAGGCAAGGTAAAAATTTTTTTTTTGGTAGGTGATGGGGAAGGCATCCAACATTCCTAAAATCATAAAGGCTAAATGTCTGCTGTACCTCAGCCCAGCAGAGTACTGAAATTTGTTGGCTAGAGAAATATTTTAATTTCTCTGAACTTCATAGTGAAGTCTGCCAGTAAAGAGACACCATCTAGTTCTGCAACAACTACAACACTTAGATATCTAAAGGCTTTTAGATTGGAAATAAACAAGTTAAACTTTCTGTTTAGCCAATTTGAAAACTTTAGTAGTCCATACTTAGCAAGTATCCACCAGTCAGGTACTTTTAAGAGGCCTAGCCTCTTCTCCCATCTTAGAGACATAACAAAAATATGTTGCTATGAGGGATAGTGCTTGGAATTTTTTTCATAGAATCTTACGGATTGTTTGCAGTCATCATACTGTATCATTACAGATGCAAATATGAAGAATCTTGTTTGTGTAAAAAGCTGTTGCCTTTGTTTGGTTTTTTCATAACTGAATGGGAGAAAACCTACTTATAAGGAGCTGACTGAAAACCTTGAGGCAGCTGTGACTATTCATGCAAATATATATTAGTAATACCTTCTGATTGAATTACTAGTTTGCACTGGCATAAGAATTCTCTTTCAGCAAGACTGATGAATAAGAGCATAGCAGAAGGAAATATACTGTGCTCAAAGACACCTGTGTTTTGGAAGAACTCTAAAGGTCTTCATATATTAGGGGGCTAGAGCTGTTGAACTCTGCCAGAGCCGTGCTGGTATTGCTGGGCCAGCTCTGGCATCATTTGAACTGTGGTCAAGGATTTGTGATTGTAGTGCGGAAACTTGTGTGGCTCTGCAGAGCTGGCTGCATCTCTACTGGGCTCTTGTTTGGGCTTTTTGTGGGTTTTTTTGGCCACTTTCAGCTGTAGTGTGTCTATGCTGACTTCATGTGTATTTTGTGAATTCTCATGAAATATGCCTGCCTGTCATCTGTCTGAAGCCTCTTCAGGTCACCATGCCCTTGGGCTTGTACTGTACTTTACTTAATACAGATTTCTGCTGGAATCTGGGGAGATCACCGTAGTGCCAAGTGGCTTTTCGTGAGCCAGGTTGTCTGGCATGGTTAGGGTGAAGATGAAGCTGACCAACTTACCTGGGCACTACCCAAAGTTTACAGAATCCCGAGAATACTTCTGCATTGCACAGTTTTTTACATTTTGGAAGGCTTATTAACCCAGCTTGTAGCATCGCATCTGAGCTGGTGCTGCGCTGTTTTTGGCTCTTTTCAGGGTGAGGGAAGTGGTGTTTGTTTTGTAGTTTGTTTGTTTTCTATGCTGGATTGGTTGGAGCTCATTAGTTTTCAAGAAGACTCCTGCAGGTGCCAGGTCAAAGACAACTGCTGCTGAATCAGAGCTAGCTGGTCCGGCTGAACTCAGAGTTTCTAGTATGTATTTGCTTGCACCTTGCTAGTATGTTTTTTTTTTTTTTTTTTTACTTCTTTGATTTAATTATGTGTAGAATTACAGACACTGTTATATTTGATTTGTCAATTCTTTACATAAAATAATGTGAAATACAGTGATAGCCTTTATTAGTGTCTCTCTTAAATATCTTCATCTAATCATAGAGTTGGCAGTCTATGTAGGGCTTTTTATTTTCAGACTCACATAAAATTTATCCTGAATCTCTAACTTGGATTTTAAACACATTCTGTTTTAGTGCCGCAAAACTGGGTCTCCACTCTACAAGCACTACAAAGTGTACAAGCGCCCAGCCTGCAGGGAGTGCAGTGGCAGCATCACCGTGTGTCGTTTGGGAGAGCATAGCAGGATGACATACTTCTGCTCTCAATGTCAAAAGATGGATCCCCAGCTTGTCAATCTTAGGTATGATGGTAACATGATGACATTTTCAAGCACCTCAAAGTGCTGTTACAGTAAGAGGACATCCCCTTTGAAATAAAATGATCTGTGCGCGTTTTATAACTAAATTAACTATGCCAGACAAAAACAGAACATCTTGCAAAAAAATGTTTTGGCTATTGGTATTTAAACATTGTTAGAAGCTTTGATTCTTTATTACTATTCTTTTCAAAGGTATCATCTATTATGAAGTAGCTATTACTCTCATGAAATGTAGGAATTACAAAACAATTCAGAGTACTGAGATTTATTCACTGAAATTAAGTCACAGGAAAAGTTGCCCTTCGTTCTTGGTGTTATCAATATAAAGGGCTTGGGTGTCTCCACACAACTGAGTTGAGTATCATCCTCTTTTTGCAGGAGAGCCCCATCAGTCCAGGGATATCTAGATAGCTGTGCATCTGTGCAGTTGTCTTCTGGATATAGAGTTACACTGAGGATAACTAAAACTTCAATAAATTCAGAGTGCAGCAGATATTTTAGGGGCTTAGTACGTTTTCTTTTTCCTTATTGTATTTTAAAAGCTTTTGCTGTAGGTATGCTACAGAGACAGTTTTACTTCCACATAAATTGTGCTAGCAGAAGTTTTCCTCCTTTTATTTCAGGAAAGCAGAAAATGCATTTAATATCACAAAGGGTCAAAAGGTAAAAATTCCAAAAGCACCTTATTCAGACCTAGGCATCTGCTACTCTTGAAAATTTTCATCTGAGGCTTCAGAATTTTGCCTTTATACTTGCTGTCAATCTAATATAAGATGCTGTTTCACTTTGTGGCTTTGCCTCGTTAGTGTGTGTGGGTGTGTGTGTGTATATATATATAAATTTTTAGATAAGATTTACAGAAGGCACAAATCCCTCTCCTACCTCCAAGCTTCTTTCAAGACTCAGATGGCTGAAGGGATTTTGCTTAAAGCTTTAAAAATTGCCTTTGAGTACAGATCAAATATTGAAAATTCCAGCATGTAAGATAAATATTTCACAAGCTGATAACCCAAATCTGCTGTATTTTCAGAAAGTAATAATGAGAAATATTTTGCAGAAGTGTAGGAAGACAGCATTATTGTGTTGAGTCAGACAATTAGGAAACAATGAAAGGAAAAAATATTTCTGTTTTTTTGAACAAGTAGTGATTTAGCATTTTGTCGTTGTACTTTCAAATAAACAGTAAAGAGTGCTGTATTTAAGTGAAAAACATGGTAGAAGTAGCTATAAAATAAAAAGGTGGTTTCTTGTCTTGTCCTTATACTAATGGTTAGTTCTTTGTGTTCTACTGTTCCCTTTTCAATTATACAGTAACTGTTACCATGTAAAATTATGTATAGCTCAAGTAATTCATTTGCCTTTCCAGGTTTTTCACATTTGAAGGCTGGAAGGGGCCCATGTGATTAGACTGACTTGTTACAGATCATACACTGTAGCATTCAACCCAGTGGTTCTTAGGTCAAATCAAGTACCTTATGATTTTGATCAACTGGGAAAAAAAAAGATACATTTGAATTTGATGAGCTAATTTTATAATGGGTATCTTGAATTCATAAATAGACCTTTCCACACATATTTCATAAATTGGGAAAGGGTGTGGGGGGTAATGACAGGATAGATGAATCAGGGGAGCAACATGGAATTAAACTCCCAAACATGGCACACTGAATATGTTCTGTCTAGTAATGCATTTTTGATAACTAAGTAGAACGACTGATCTAGTGATGTGAAAAAAACCCTCTAACACTTAGAGTTCAGCTGTTTTGTTTGCTAGCCACAGTATTTTGGTGAATGCTACTGTAATGTCTGTTCTACCTCTTAACATCATAGATTCTTGGGTTTGTCAGCAGTTCTCATTATCCTCCTTAGTTTTCCTGTTGTGGAAGTCTTGGTAGGTAGTGGCTATTTCTACATTGTCTTTGAACCCTAACCTGTTACAGAAAGTGGTCAGTATGGAAAAAGTGATAGGTCAAAGGAGTGTCACACCAGTCCCCAGCTACAGCATTTGCATCATTGGTTGAAGTGCTCGGATCCTTAGGATTAATAAAAATCTTCAAAAAAAGCACAATTCTACAAAAAGTATGAAAAAACTGCTTGACAGCTTATCAACCACAAGTTGGATGATATTACAGTACTTGAAAATATACACATGTAACTTAATGAACAGGTAAGTTCAAGTTAAATTTAACATGCTGTCAGTGTTTGGATACTATTACAAGAGTAGTCCCTAGTAAGCTGTAAAGGAGTACAGTAATTTCACATATATAAGGTGCACGCTTTTGACTAAAATTTTGGTCCGAACCCAGAAGTGCGTCTTATACTCCAGAGCACGTTATATATGGACAAAGTTTGGAAATTTGCCAATCCAGAAGTGTGAGCTGCGAGCTGAACTGCGCAGCGCCGCAGGGCTTGTCGGCGGGGGGGGGCACAGTTGGTGCAGGGTGGCGAGACTCGGCATGGCTCACGCGGGGCTGTGGGGCTCGACAGGGCTTGGCATGTGTCCTGGTTTGGAGGACAGCTGTCTGCTAAGAAAGGCAGGAGCCTCTCTTTGAAATGGCAAATGTAAAACCCCTCCATCCAAACTATTATAATTTGGAAATTAAGGGGCTCTCAGGCAAAGATATGGGAATTGGGAATAACAGTTCTTTACTAGGAAAATTAAGATAAAAATACAGTACTACAAAGAAACAAATCTCAAACACTGACAAGATGTCTTGGGTTACAATGCAGGATGTGATCCAAGTATGTTGCTATCTGTTGTGACCAGGTGGGGCAGTGATCTTTATCTCTGTGGGAGATAATCTGCTAATGGGCCATCCATTGAAACTAGTAAGGCATTGTTCTTTATCTTTGCACCCCTATCTTTCCTCCAGGGATTTATCTTCTGCTAATGGCCTATTGAGTCTCACTGGTATGACTGATAAAATTACTTCATCCCATTGAGAGTTGTTCCCGCCAGGGGGAGGAGCCAAGCATTTCTTACCTAGATAAAAACTGAAATTCTTGGACACTGAGTAGCCCTTTCTCTACTGGACTCTAGAAAAAACCTGAGATTTATCCACATAACAACTAGACGTCTGGAAGGAAACTGCACCTTCTACATGACCGCTGCTTCAACTAAACCACATCTGTCACTGCAAGAAGACTGCAATCACTATTTAATCAAACTGCTACCAACACCCTGCCTGACAGGGTGTCAGGTTGTATTCTGACTTTGTCAGGGTTTGGAGTTTGTTTCTTTGTAGTACTGTGTTTCTATTTTGATTTCCATAGGAAAGAAGTGTTATTCCTAATTCCCATATCTTTGCCTTAGAGCCCCTTGATTTCAAAATTATAATAATTTGAGGAGAGGGGGATTACATTCTCCCTTTCAAAGAGAGAATCCTGCCTTTCTTAGCAGACACCTGTCCTCTAAACTGAGACACAAAGTCAGAGTACAACCTGTCACCCTGTCAGGGTGACACCTGTCAGTCAAGGTGTTGGTAGCAGTCCCATTAAATGGTGGCGACAGTCCTCCTGCAGTGACAGATGTGGTTCAGTTGAAGCAGTGGTTTTGTAGAAATGTACAGCCTCCCTCTGAAGGTCCAGTGATGATATGGATAGTTTTTATCTAGGTAGGAAAGGCTGGGGTCTCCCCCCTGGCTGGAGCAACTCCTATGGGATGAAGTAATTTTATCAGTCACACAGTGGGACTCAATGGGCCATTAGCAGAAGATAACTCACTGGAGGAAGGATGTTGGGTACAAAAATACAGAACAATGCCATACTGGTTTCAATGGATGGCCCATTAGCAGAGTATCTCCCATGGAGATAAGGATCACTGCCCCACCTGGTCGCAACAGATGGTGTTAGAATAGATACTTTGATCACATCCTGTATCGTAACCCAAGACAGCATGGCTGGCGCGATTGTTACTAACTGGTTACTTTGTTGTGCGGATGCTTGCTGTAAAAAAGAAGTGCGCCTTATGCTCCAGTGCACCTTATATACGGACAAAGTTCTGAAATTTGCTGACACCTGTAAGTGCGCCTTATACTCCGGTTCGCCTTATACTTGTGAAATTACAGTAACTGATTCTAAATCAGTCTATCAACATAGAAGATATTATAATTTACAGAAAAGCATATAAAACTAAATCTTAATTCGTGTCTGGAATAGCTTTGTCTCGTAGCTAAGTTCCTAAATTCTGAACAGGTTCTAGCATTTTGAAAGGCTTTCCAGCAAATGGTAAAACACAAGGGACTTTCTAACTTCTAAAGCTTTCAGTGCTTTAGGCTGTTATGATATCCAAGTAGACTTACAGGGTATTACTTGAATGAGAACAAAAATAATTTATTTGCTAGACTGTGTGATTTTTCTGCAGTTCATCTTCTAAACAGTTTTTCATCCAGTAATTCATTTGTTGGCAAGTGTTGTGTACAAGGGATGGGGGGAAAGCCCTAAAACAGTCTCCCTTTCTCACCAAGCTTTTCGCTGCAGTACTTGGAAATAATAGGGAATCTGAGAGACTGGGGCATTGTCCTGAAGAGTATATCAGTTAATTATTAACTTTTTGTTAAGTTCTTGTTTAAATATTTTTATTTGTATTACTTTTTCAGCATCTGGAAAGATTTGCCCTTGAGCTAAAGAAAAATCAAACTTGAACAGTGACATGCTGTCCAAGCTCTGATAGGAGTCATAACACTGTGTACTGCTTGTTGTGTAGCCCATGCCTCCCTTCACAGAATGGTGTAAGGCAATTTGTAGAGGGAACGTCACAAAACACTAACATCATTCTTTTGTTTCACAGCAAACTGCCAGCTAGAAACAGCCTAATTGGCTGGGCATATGGCAGGGGGTCATGCTCTAATGAACATGTAGCTCGGAAATCTGAAGAGGAGTGGACATGTATGCAATGCACCCTAATAAACAAGCCTTCTGCTGAAATTTGTGATGCCTGTTTGACTTCAAGACCTGAAGGTACTGAAGGGTTGTCTGGCATCTGTATTGGGAAGGAGGAAAGGTCTATGACTTTGATGTAGTTTTTACGTAGAAGTGTCTCATGGTGAATCATATATATATAACTAGCTAACTTGAAGTCAGATTTTGAGGAAATCTTACACAGACAATATGGAAACTGTCTTGTCTTAAACCCTGAAAGTGTCATCTTCCAACCTGATATGCAGGTGGGATTCTATAAATAAATGTCTTCAGTGACCCTTTGTTTTTACTGGGGCAAGCAGTGAGAAAAATCTCCATTCTTTCAACTCTTCTTAAAATCATTCAAAATTTGCAGTGCAGATCTCAATTAGTATCATCAAAGGTCAGAAAATTAACTGTCTCATGTGAACAAAAGCGGTATAGTTTAGTACTGTTTTCTGAAAGGATACCAGGTTTCTCTGGGGCTACTTTTTTTCCCCTCCAAGTTCAGAGTAAAAATGATTCTGAACTTCTTACCTCAATTTGTTGTTTGTCTCTTGATGTAGTTTTTAATGCTGCTATCTACATGAAAATTGCATCATTGCTTAATCATTTTATGACTGAAGTGATGTGTGGAAAACCCTTATCGTGCACTAGCTATAGTTTATTTTCTCAGGTCAGGAATCAATAAAAGTACGTCTTCATTCCCTACATGACAGTTGTTGCCAACACAGGCTAATCTTGCATAATTCTTCTGCCAAATCAGCACTAGAAGCCTGAAAATTTTAATCTTTTCACAGAATAAGATATACTAACATTTATCCTGGAATTAATACTGTCAGCTGGCCTTTATAATGTATTATGCCATGTGCACAAATGCTTTCTTTTGAGCTTTGAAACAATCGCCTTTGCCTGTACTTCTGAGTTTTACTTGTTTAGTTATATGCAATTACTGAAATCAGGTCTGGAATTTGAATGTCTTAGACTTGGAATACTGTTAGGAAATATTTTTTTTGTTTTATAAATAAGACTTTATTTTTGCATAGGAGTGGTATTTGAGATTTTTTTTTCCAAATATGGGTTTACTTACCTCTCTGTTTTAATCCTTAAGAGTCTTTCCCTTCTCACTTGGCTCAGTGCTTATTTTTTATATTGTTTCCAAAATTAACACTGTCAGCAGAAATGTTTTCATTTTTTGAGGACAGAATACTTTGTAAAATTAGCTGCTGGCTCTACAGCTGAAGTAATTCAGTCTGTAGACAGATAATTATTTACCATTACATTGCAATTTCCATTCCCCTACAAGGGTGAGCTACTACTCTTCTTTCTTAAAAAGTCTGAAAGAAGCCAGTATATTTCACTGTGCAGTAGTGGCAAAATGGAAGGATCCTGGAAACAAGTAATGTTCCAAGTCAAATGTAGAGATTACTATTTTGTTTCTGAATGAGAATGCCTTTGGAGAGAGTGTGCCGTTGAGTATGCCTCATTCACTCATGTTCTGCTTAATTCCCTCTTTTTGTATGGAATACACTGGATATGGTAGAAAAGGAAGGATTTTGTCTTTGAACACTGTGCTTTCACAGCTACCTGAAAAGATTGCACATAGGATGCCTTTAAGTTCTTTTTACCCTTTTCTCAGGAGACCACAGATTCCTTATGTATTAAATTGGAATTAATAAATTATTCACATTCTTTTGAAACTATTATTGCCCACTAGGAGGGCCTCTGATTCTGTGAAGAAACTATTGTTTATACCACAAAGCAAATGTCTAAACTCCTTTCTTCTGAAAAGCCTCTTACAGTAAGTTTGGATGAACACAAAGTTTGGAAAGGATGGCAACTCTGAAAACAGTAGAAACTTCATAATCTGAATATTCTTTTTGTGTCAATAGTAAAGTAATACTTTAAAAATGGATAATGCATCGCTGCTTGGAGGTACTATACTCTGTGATCTCCCATTGCTGGGGTTATAAAAGGTTATTTTGAAAAATTTAAATACTTTAATCGTTGTGTTTGGGCCAAATTAAATTTTTTGTGGTCAATTGTCCAATAGCTTTCATTTACATAGTACTATTGACTGATCCTGTTCAAGCAATAGTAATGTTATCTTGAAACACATGCTTTACATGACTCTAAGAGTGCATGAATTTTTTTATGATAAAAAATTTTGTACTCTAATTTGTGACAGGTTTTGAGATGGTACTGTAAATTTACTCTTTCATTCTCCGCCATGACAACTTAATACTGATCAGAAATAAAATGTAGCATTCTGTGCAGATGGATTATAACTAATAACTTTTTTTCCTTAGTTCCAAAGACGGAGAGTTCTGAAGATTCTGCAGCCTTTAACACAAACTTAATCAAGTACCCTTGTAATGATTTCAAAAAACCGAGCACAGAAATAAAGATCAATAGAAAAACTGCATTTGGAACTACAACTCTTGTCTTAATAGATGTTGGTAACAAAACTGTTTTGAGCAATGATACCCCACCATCTGATGGAAACTCTCAGTGTGTTGTTCCTAAAAGCAATTGTAAACAGATCCGAAGCAATGCCTGCCAGTCAGGGGGAAGCACAGAAAAGGAATGCTCAACAGATGTAACTGCTCTGGCTTTATCCTCCTGTCAGCAACCTGTCTCATTCACTCACATACAGAAGAAACAGAAAACTGATCATATACCTTTGATTCACCCATATAATACATCAATCAGGTATGTATTCTAAAATGAAAGCAAGTCTTTATAATCCTATAAACGAACTTTATCCTTAAAGACTAATTGAATACTGTGGTTTTGGGCTCAGATAGTGTTGTCTTTGGATTTCTGCCAGAGGTAACTTACTCTAGACTAACTATAATTTAATTCAGATTTCAAAAGCACTGAATTACCTTGGCTGTCACTAGAAAAGTCCTGATTTTGGCATCTAGCCAGTACTGCTGTAAGCTAAACAGCTGTTCATAGTTCAGCTATTCCCATTGAATAGGCCATTCTAGTTTTAATAGGTTAAGCACATTTCTACCTAAGGAGTTGTCTAATCTTAGCACTGTAGTTGCTATCTGCTTAGAGAGATCTTGAAATTAGTGTGAAAGAATACAAAAGGAAGCTATCTAGATGAATATATTCTAATTAAAGTTATTTGACAACTAACAGGTTTCAGCGTTCTTCCATGAGAGGAAGCTCTGTACAGTTACCTTGATGAGCTTCCCATCATTGCTTTTACTCTTAAATTCCCTCCCCATTCTGTATATAACAACTTCAATACTCTACCCGTATTTTTACTTACAGGGCCCTGTTCAGACACATCCATTGCCTAGTTAAGAGAAATGTGAGAATCTATGAGGGTTGTCACAGAAAAGTTGGGCAGATAGTCACAACAGTAATGAGAGTGCAAGGTAGATGTCGCTTACAATGGTAAATTATGCAGGCTGAATGTGAAATATTGATGATATGCTACAAAATTCTTGGTCATGTGTCTGTTCTGAAATACAGAAATTACTTCTTGCATTGCTGAAGCACTAGTTTTGAAGCGATCTCACTGACTAGCCAGGCTGGACTGAATGAATGCAATTTCTCCTTGTGCTCTCAGTACGGACTGAGGAACTGAGGCTATAGGCAGGATAATTGAGAATACAGAGGACTGCAAATAAGAAATGAGACAGTATCAACCATGACAAGGAGATGTTGTAGCAAGTCATCAACTGAAAAGCTTTTTTATAGTATTTTTTAAACAACCAAAACCAACAAAAACATCTGTTGGTTATCTTTATCTTCTTGTGTTTTAATGAGGTGCTGGAATAAAACTGCTGGTGTCTTCAGGACTGCAGTCTTCCAGACATAGAAGACAACATCAAATTCCTAAGCTGATAACTTGACCAAAGTGAATTAATATTTTCTTTTTTCACTTTTCCATTACTGTTTTTCTGCTCTATAAATATATTGGAAAGATATATTTCAGAGCATTAACCTTTTTCATGTCACTATTTTTAAATGAAACCTTGTCTATTGCAGATAGTCAGAAATTACCTCAATCGTGAGGAAGAAAGAATTGTCTGAATGGGATAAAGTTTCTATTCCATCCCATCATCTGGATTATTTCTTGTCCCTATATGATTTGGAGCATCACTGTAACTTTTTAGTAAAGAGGGTGGGAGTCTTTTCTGTGAAGCACAAAAATGCCTTCAGGCTGGAGTAATCAGTGGTATTGGTCTTTTTCCCTCTGAGAGCAGAATACTCTTAGAAGATCAGTCGTAATACTTAGTTTGTTTCATACATGAATTTGAGTACTTCAGAATAATTTAAGACATGATGAGGAAAATTGGTATAATTCCTCAAGAAAAACACACAGTCGTGTCTATTCACTACTCGGAATCATTGAGCTTTAAAGGCACAATAAGGTGCATTAGAGAAGCAAGTTTTTTGTCACTGTGTGCAAAAGTACACTGGGTGAGCTATTGTAATGGTAGAAGAGAGTTCTTTGGCTGGTAATCCCTTCTAAATTACACAGAAGTAATTTTGTAACCTGTCATTACAGCACACCTCAAACTAATGTGACAGATCATACTCGTATGTTGAGCATGGGGCATCCTCGCTGCAGTAAACACAGCCGTCTCTGCAGCCTCAGAGTTGTGAGAAAGGATGGAGAAAACAAGGGAAGGCAGTTTTATTGCTGCCCTCTCCCCAGGGAAACACGGTGTGACTACTTTCAAGTATGTATAGCATTCTGGGACCTGTTTTTATTATCAATGCTTATTCCTGCAGCCTCCTTGGCCCAGTGACCTGTCAGTCAAGGAGAGATATTAAAATCCATTTAAATTTTGACATAAATACTCTTGCACACTGAGTTAAAACTAAGACCATAATAATAGCTATGAACTTAACAATTTTAGTTACTTCTCTCTGTTGAGAAGGTACCTGCTTTTGCAGATGCTTTTAATCTACTTCTGAGTAATGTAAAACAGATGCATAAGAGAAATACTGATTTGAGAGGACCTGTACAAGTTGTTCAGGTCAGCTTATTCCTGAAAGAAGGACTGTAGCAAACTAGATCTGCATTTTCACGACCATAAGGCGCACTGGATTATAAGGCGCAGCATTAGTTACCGGTAAATTTTCAAACTATTTTCATATATAAGGCGTACCGGATTATAAGGCACACTTTTTTTTTTTTTTGCAACGTTGATCCTTGCGCAACTTTTGCAGCTTTTAGCATAAAATGGGGAGAGATGGACCCGAGGGACATGCGCGTGCCTGCTCGCGGTCATTCGATCGCGAGCTTCATGTTTGTTGCTGCGCAATGTGAAACAGAAATTGTTTTGAAATCCCTTCAACACTCAAGGTTCCTATATAAGGCACACCGGATTATAAGGTGCACTGCCATTTTTTGACCAAATTTTAGGATTTTCAGTGTGCCTTATAGTCTGAAAAATACGGTAATTTTCAGCCACATTTCTGGCTAGCCACAATCCTGGTCACCTCTTAGGATGATGGTTCTGTAATCTACCTGGGCAAACCCTCCTTTCTTAGCTGCAATTGGTGGCCTCTACCCCTTGTCTGAAGAGTTTCACCTGAAAAGTGACCTAGCAGGTAATTAATAGATGAACTCAAGACAGTAATGATCATAATGCCAAATTTTGAAAAGAACTATGTGTTAACATCCTTCAAGTTACACCAGTCAAAGTGCATGCAGTTGCAGTTGATGTTAAAGAAAAACCTAAAGAGTGTTCAGGAAAGAGATGAAACTAGCCCAGCTAGGAAGATTTTCTTCTATGGCATCTCCTTTAGATCTTTTTCTACTGTCAATTTTAAAATAAGGAATTCATAGCCATGTGCCTGAAACTTGTTTCTTTGGCAGTGGGCCGACTTGGATTTTCCATTTTGTAACCATGGCAAGCGATGTATTATGAAGACTGTGTTGAAGATTGGTCCCAATAATGGAAAGAACTTTTTTGTGTGCCCTCTTGGGAAGGAAAAACAGTGTGGCTTCTTCCAATGGGCACATAATGGGCCAGGTATGCAGATTTTTCCATGATGCTCATGTTACAGTTACCTGTTCTTCAGGATGTCTTAAGTGCACACAACATTTGTAGTAATTTCTGTTTTATTCCTTTTCCCTGTTCACTTGTTAACTAGTAAAAGAACTACAATGTAAAGAACAGATCTATAAAGAGTAATTTTACATAGTCTTATAAAAATTAAACACTAATATGCTGCCTACAATTCTGAAGTACACATTTAGCTTGAAACATGTTAGAATAGTTAATTTACCTTGCCTAGATTTGGAAAACAAAGACAAAAAACTCCCTTAAGTAATATAACTCTTTCTTTTTCAAAATTATATATTCTGAATTCACATTTTAGTGTTTTCTTCTGGTTGCTACTGAACGCCTTTTCCCTCAATCCACATGTAAAGGATAATAAAATCATACCTTGAAGGTGGTTAAAACTGTTTGTTTGTTTGTTGGTTTTACCACTATTTACCACTATTGAAGCAAGGGGTAAAGTAAACAGAATATGTTAAGCTATCAAATCAGAAACAGAATTCTTCAAATCTGTATAAAGTGTACTATAGATACCAAGGAAAATGAGAATAATGAAGAAATAGTCATATATTTATCTATCACTCAATTGCAATAAGTTTTTAATTGAAAATAATGGGAAATAGTGTTTCTTCTCTGCAAAATATGTGGGATGAAGTTTGTTTAAAAGCACCTTTCAAATGGTTCTTTGGTTTATGCAAATACTTGTGATGTTTTGTTTTGTTTCATAGGGAAGGACTATTTGATTTTCTTGAGAACATTGTATAACTTCAGTCCAATTTAAATTTTCCATTCCATGATGCGAGGGAAATTGCTTACAGTAATTTCACACTGATAAGCCGCACTGAAGAATCGAGACGATCCCAGAAGTGCGGCTAATCACCAGATGCGGCTTATTTATGGACAGATTCTGGAAAATTGCCAACCTGGAAGTGCGAGCAGTGGGGGGAGCAGGCGTTTCCTGCCCCTCAGCAGCTGCACAGAGCGAGCAGGGAAGATGGGAACAGGTGTTCCCCACCCCTCAGCTCCTGGCGAGTGGCTGCTGCCTCGGTGCTGCCCACTCCCGGCGCTGCCCGCTCCCACTACTCCCCTGGCGCTGCCTGGTCCCTCAGCAGAGCACTCCCACCCTGCCAGGCGGGTAAAAAAATAAAAAGTGCGGCTTTTCATCTGGTGCGGCTTATTTATGGAAAAATTCTGTGGGCTTCCCTACAACCCAGATGTGTGGCTAATCACCCTGTGTGGCTTATAAGTGTGAAATTACTGTAATTCTTTTCCTAAGCAGCACAGACTCGGAGGCTGTTTTTCCTTCTCTTTTCATTAGCCTTTGATACCTTTGAAATCTTTCAAAACTTTTCTTACATGAAGGAAATCTTTTAAAATCAGATTGTAGGAACGATAATCTTGATGTTGCTCAATGGCCTCTTTCCAAATAATAATCTCTTTCATGAGGTACAGAACTCCATCTGAGAACAAAACAAGCTACTTCACATGGTGAACACTGATTTTTCCATTGCCATCTCTTTCTGTGATGCTTCTTGTTACAATGATATGTTGCTGCTAGCTTGTGCTTATCCATCGAAATCTTTAAAACTGCTATCTAACCAGTTCCTCACTTGTATTTGTACAATTCATTATGGTGATAAAATGTTTGATTGTTTTTAAATGGTACATGCTTTTGGATGCCTGGCACAGGGATAAATCTTCAGTAGTTTGGTTAAAGTTGAAAAATAAAAAACCATTTTTGATTACTTGCCTTCTACAAATATTAAGATTTCTCTGAAGCTGGAAGTTAAATGACTTCCCAACTTTAACACATGAAAAACAACAGTTCGGCTCTTACATCTTTTATTTTTGGTAGCAGTTTTTGTTTAAATAAAATGCATACAAATTTTAAAGGATGAAGTGCTTTTTATTAGCCACTGCAGTTACTTTACTTTTTCTGTTCTTGTATTTTTTGACTATGTTGCATGTTGGTTTTTTTTTTTTAATCTTTTTTGAAGGGATGGTATATTTGTATCAGCCTAATTTTGCTATATGTGCTAGTTGTGTAATGTCACAAGGCAAGGACATCCTGAGCTTATCACACTGAACTAGAATGTGAAGGAATCTCACATGTTTACACTTAAAGAAAGTAGGAAACTAAACAAGAGGCAGTGAATTCTAATTCACTAGATGCCTCTGCAAACCTTATTGCCAACACTGCTTTTTAATTTTTTTTTTCTTTTCCTCCTCGGAGAGGATGACATTTGTGTAGCTCGTTTAACAAGGTCTGGCTGATAGCTGGTTATAACAAGTTTTGACCAAAAAAAGCTGGCAAAAAAACTTGAAATAGATCCCTACTCAACCTTTCAAAAAGAACCTGCAACAAAAAGGTTGCAAAACTAGATAAAAGTCCTGATTTTCAGCTTTTATTCTAATAGTTTACAAATGCGTTTTTATTTTTTCACATTGATTCATCTATCACAGTGCAAGTGATGGAACACACTTCTTTCAGATTTGTATCTGGCTTACACATTTTAATGGCTTGTGTAGCATGCAATCAACTGTGAAGGCTAAAAAGAATAACAAGACCTAAGTAAAAAGAGAACTGTTTTTCACAGAGATTTTCTGTAATTTCTATTCCTAATGAAAGCAAATGTAAATCTTTTAGAAAAGAAATGTAAAGCTTTTAGAAAAATACAGCCCTTTTTAAAGGCCTTAGGGTTCTGACGTGGTGGTGTTACTTTGGCCTTTACTCAAACACAACCAAGAGAAATGGGATTATTTCCAATGCCTACAGGAGGCTGTTCAGAATGACAGGATCACATAAGCTCCTTTGACTGGAGGATTTCTAAAATGTGGTGGTGATGACAGTTCTGTAATAAAAAGGAGACTTCCAGTGAAGCTGCCTTCTAAGTCCTCTTGTGTACAACTTTTTAAGAGCTTTTTGAGACATTAACACTATACAATGACACAATGACTCATAATAGAAACCTGTCTTTCACCTTAAGTTGGAAACAAGTTTTATATACCACAAAACTAACCTCAAAAAGCCCATGAACTCAGCTGAGATACTATATAAAACAGGTTTTAGAGGATCAAATCAAGTTCATACAAGTTGTGGAATAAAAATTTTAAACTCAGATAATACTAATGTCATATGCCATGACCGGTTTCTGCTTTATTGGTAGCACTTTCATTACTATTACAGTTTAATTAGGTTTAGACAGAGCCCTTCAGACTGAAATGAATGTTTATTTTCCAATTTGTGCCATTTGGTTTAGAATCAACAGATTTCATGCCTGGTTTCATGCCTTCATACCTTTATTTTAAATACTTTTTAAACCAGCTATTTGTTAAAGACAGGCAAGCTATTTGATGTCAATGCAAATTCAGCAGACAGATGAATACAGTACAACTTATTAATTCACTGAGGGACAACTAATTTTACACTGAAAATACGCACTCAAGTTTTGGGACATGACTGTCACAACTGTGACTACAGACCTTTATACAGCTATTCTGTACCGACATTCCTATGTCAAAAGGTGTTAGTTCTCACTTGTTTTTCTGGAATGGAAACTTAAGTAAATCATTTAACTTGATGATGGAAAGGGACTTTCAAAGAAGCAAAGGATGCCTTCCTTAATATCTGTATAAATGCTGATCATTAGTGGCTAAGCATCTTTTACATGAAATCAAAAGGTATTGTAAAGTCTCTAACAGACTTCACAGCAACTGTGAACATCCCTAGATTTAAAATTCTTTTCAATGTCTCTTCTTGTACCTTTTTGCACTTTCTGCAATTCAGCTTACTAATGACAGGCAGGGTTCAGCATTCAGTATAACTTAATATTCTGCACAACTGCTTTTTATTTCTCTGATGCCTGAAAGGTTGTGTCAAATTTTTACTTGAATATTCAAAACATACATTCAAAATTAATTTAGAAGTGTGTGAGAATGTGCTATAATTTATCTTAGTGGAAGAACAAAATAAAACCCAATCTGAGGAAGTACTCGAGTTATTTTCCACAGGAAAGCTTATTAAAAATGCATCAAGCACACTTACAGGTAAGCAGAATTCAGAGTGTACACAGTATTGTCAAAACATAGTTATTTAACTTATTGAATTGCCACTGTAGCAAATGCAGGTCCCTGCAGAATTTGCATGCTTTATAATTTTTTATTATAAAATCAAACAACATGACTGTCTTTCAGTGATTAGCCACATGATATGATCGTACTATGAAAAGGTGCTAACACTATGCATCTTTTAACACTAAGGTTTTAGGTGAATCTTAACAGAGAGATGGCAGAATAGAGAAACCTCTTGGCACTGAGCAGCAGAGCCTGACATAAGGGTGGGATGAACTGTGTAGCTAGGAACACTGAAGGGCAAAACAAAGCAAGAGTTCCTCTGTTTCAGCAGGAGAAGGCCCATTTGACTGCTTCAACTATATATGAAGTTGGACACCAAGAGCCTACGTGGGGTCTTTCACTCGAACCTGTATTATTTCCATCTGCATTTTAAATCATCCAGCAATTTAGCTGAAATCCAACTGCTCTAAACTCAGATTAAACAGGCTTTAATCTCAGGTTATGAGTAAATGCAACTGCAGATTTCCCTAGACTATAAAATGACGTGTAAGTGCTGCTGACTTGATGTGTGCTTCAGGTGGATTGCAGACAGCTCCAATGATACAGTACTCAAACTGGGCCTTGCCCTAGAAGCTTGAGCATCACATTCGTCAGAGGTATTTATTCACATAGCTGTAACTCTAGAAAGGACTAAATAATCATCTACCCTATATTTCTGTAGAAAACATGTGAATTTAGAATTTTTTTCTGGCTGTTACCTTTAAACATAACTTCTTTCATTCTACCACAGTACTCATGATAACAATGACAGTAATGACAGCAAAAAATCCTTCATAATTTATTAGAGACAAGGACACTGCAGTATGGAAAAGACCACCTGAAATGGGGAAAACTGGGAAATGCATTTTAAGCTTTATTCAAAAAACAATGCATCACAACACAGGGATCACCAGCTTCGTTACCTGCACCCAGTTAAACATCATTTGCAAGATGCTTTTGCTCCAGCTAGTTGACTTTTGAAAAGCACAATATTGGCTCAGGCTAACATTATTTCAAACCTAAGGCAATATCCATTAAGAACAACTAGAGAAAAAAATTAATGTATAACTTCTCATAAAAATAATTCAGACTACATTTCTCAAACTATAAATAATTCCATACCAACAAAACCTCAAATGTTTCCATAAAAAAGAAACAAAATCCAAGCATTTATTAATTTATTAAATATGTTCTAGAACTTCAGGATGATCTTAAACATAAAAATGAAAATTTTGAAATGTCTTCACAAAAACACTCAAGTTACAAGATAAATATAAACAAGCTAAAATTTAAATTGCCGTTTTAAATCTAGACTACATCTAGACTACATTTGAAAAGCAATTTTGCAATATACAAGTTAAACTCATTACTATAACAATACTGAGCCCTTGAAAGTTAAAAATATACATTTAACTCAATGTTCCACTCAAGGCTGTTGGGAAATTTCTTAAGGATGGTACTTGAATATAACAGTGTAACTTGCTTTGATTATAACTGAAAAATAACATTTAAGTCATTACTTAGCCTTGTAGAGGATTAAAGTAAAAAAATGCACTCAACAATAGAATGTACAAACAAGTTTAAAACCCATTTGTATGAACAAGAAATTTGAAAAACAATGCACTTGCTTTTTCTCTTTACCTTACTGTACACATAGAATATATAATTTATCCTTTGCTTCTCATGTTAGTTGCACTGTATTTGCCACTTCTTAACTTCTTTACAAGGTTAAGTCATCACCTAGCATTTCAATGCCATATAGTTTTCACCTAGAAATCCATGAATGTCTCATGCTATACATCACTAGAAAAACAGAATATACTTAGTTTTAATCAGTCTAAGTCATTTAATGGAAAAAGGCTTTACAATACAAAATAGAAACCCTTCTATAAAAGCAGGCTTTCAGAAAATGCATTTCTTAAAAACATGAACTGACTTCAAGTAGACCATATCTAATATTATCATATCCCTTTCTTTTCCCACAAATTACTCAGGATTACTGTAATTTAAACCAGTGCCAGATGCTAAAAGTAGTAACAGTGTTACACAAGAAGTTCATAATAAGGACAGAAGGTTCAGAAAGTTTACAATTTTTATATCTTTATGAGATGTGGTACCAATGAAAAGGAATAAAAAGTTGAAAAAAACACCAACACATAAACACACCAGAAAATATGTTTTCCTTTTGCAAGGGAAATGCACTAAACATTAGTCCTGACATTAGTTACTAAGGGTTTTTGGATTCCTACAGAGTCCAACCCTGACAAAGACCAGGTGATCGAAGCAAGGTGTAACCATACAAAGTACCCCTCTGCAGCCTGACTTAGCATGTTTGGACACAGCAATGCAGAATGAGACATAAGCATGGAAAAATCTTTCACCACGAAACTATTCAGATATGCAGGTATTACAGTACCTACAGAAGTTTCAACTATTTATATTTTGCTAATTATAATTTGGTTTGATAAAAATAGAACAGGAATTATTTATTTATGGATTGAAACAGAAGGAAAAAAGCAGCTATGGGACAAAATAGAAAGTGGAATTTGGGTGAGGGGAATAAAACCCTGAAACTATAGTGTATGTAAGGAGGTTCCTCTCCCCACTGCCTCCCACCAAAAATAAACCAAACAAAAAAACTGGCATGGTTACTAACTTAAAAACTTTATTTGGCAGATCTCAGGTGATACTAGTTTGAATCTAATTTATCAGTTACCACTGAACTCAGTCCCAATTACCAGTTGCAGTTCAAACAACTTTTGTTTCCTTCTCATTGCTCTATGCAAGCTACATTTGGGTGCAACCTAGAACACACTACTTTCAAATTCATTTTAAAGCTTTATTCATTGCAAATGGTGGATTAACTTAATTTGATTTATTGTTATACAAACACATGAAGCACATGAAAAAATTCAAGCACTTGAACTTTGTTCTTAAAATCTTTAGAAACCAGATAAAGCCTATTTTACATAAATCCATTTAGTTGTATCTGTTGTGGAGTCTTAAAAATTGATATGGTATGCGGGACTGACAGCTTTAATAGAAATAAATATTGGGAAAAAACATTCCTGAGATAGCACTATTAATCAAGTTACACTCTTCTATTTTGTCAAAAATACCAGTCATTGTGTTAATTGCAAGGTTTCAGGTGACAATCAGCTAGCAGGCTCTGCTGATTGAGACAAGTCTTTTAATGACAGTTTACTTGATTATATCCATGCTATATTTAGAGCTTGTTTGGGCTGCTTGATTGAAAAAATAACAGAAAAAAATACCCCTTGTAACTGAGGTTGAGATTGTTTCCTGGGAACAAGAATGACTGGGGGACACAAAGTCTACAGCTCTTGGATTCTACTCCTTTAGTGGCAGAACTGCAGGCTCAGCCACCAACTGGCAGCAGGCTGCATCTGCTCATGATGAGTGAGTCATGAACCAGCCATAACACAGTGTTAAGCAACAGTAAGGTCAAAAGAAATAACCTTCAATTGTTCTTTATATCATTCACATAAAATTTTGCCACCATCATAAATATATTATAGTAATGGTAATTTATTCTATAACTTATTTTCAGGCCTGCTAGATACCCTAATTCTTCTCTGATACAAAAACAAGTCCAGCAATTTGTTTGGGTCAGCTAGAACTATAATTTTTCCAGAAGTTTTGGAAGACTTCATAAAGGTGGGAGTTTGAGGCAGTCAAGATGCAGGAAAATACTCAGATTGCAGAAGAAAATAAAACAATTCCCACTTATCCCCTGCAATAAGAATAAATGAATGAATTAACGTAGCTGTTTCAGATGTAAAATATCCTGAAACATCAATTTCATGCACTTGGCCATATGATTAAGACAGATGGCAGTCACAATCTCTCACCTAAATCAGTGTGCACTTTTCAGGCTGTAACACTGCTTTACCAGATAGCTCACCCTGAAGCATCATTTCCCAACACATGCTTCCATAACCCTGTTAAGTAAGGCTAAAGTAAACATTCTTGGATGTAAGGAAGATCATTAATTAATTACGGAGATTACAATGATATCTGCTAAACTGCTCTCCTGTGGACAGGCTGCTAACATTGCCAGAACATCATTACAAATATTGAAATTTGTTAACTGTAAATTCCACACGTGGGATAGCAGACCTGAAACTGTGCTTGCATAAAGAAAAGGGTTCTCTCTAGGCTAGTAGTCGCACATATTTGGTTTGAGAATAAAATTTACTCATTCTATGAGAAAAGAATGCCTAGATTGTAATTCTGAGGCATGAGGTATGTATGCTGCTTGTTGTTTACTATTAATTCATAACATTACTGGGAACAGACACTTGTTAAAGTAAAAATGTTATAAGTGGGAAACTAAAGAAGCACACTGACAGCAAATTCTTGTTGTCAGAATTTTACCAGAAAGTTGCTTTAATGCCTTATTAGTGAACCACTCAGGAATCTGGTCTGTTTTCTGAGCTCCACTGGTATTCAAGGAATGCTTACCACATATTACCTGTTGGGAGGAAAGGGTTAAAACCAGAAGATTTGGTGAGGAGGAGGGAATAATTTTGCTCAAAGTGACCTTGCAGCTGGGATTTCTAAAAATATCAGTGTGGGAAAAATACATCCATTTATTATGTCTAGTGTGGTTTATCCTCTGCCTGTTTAAGTGGACTCCTGTAAACATAGCACACTCTCACTGAGATGCACAAAGCCTTCTGTAGTAGTGAGACAGGCTGAGACCTTCCTGGCGCCCAGCAGGATGAGCTAAGCCCAAGGAGCCTGTGTCTCTGCTGCCCTGTGTTGTGAACAAGATAATTATATAAATATACTCTGCATTTTAACTGTGGCTTGGTGCTTGCCTTGGTTACCTGTATGTGTTGATTCACACATTACCTATAACCAGTACTGACAGGAACAGACATGGGTCAAGATATGTATCCTTGTGGAATCCTCCATCTTCCTAAAGAAGCAGATCTTCACATGCTATCTTCGTCATCATCTCATGTTTCTTACTGAAACTGTTCCACTTAGTATATAAATGAGTTGCTACTTCTTAAAGGAAAATAAGGAGAAAAAGATTCTTTGGCCTCAGCATTCTAGGATAATTAGGCAGGTTATTATCTGAACGTGGATTTTCATGTTCCACATAAAATAGCACATTCATTAGAAGAAATAAAACAAGCCAAAGATGCACAAACTCCCTGCCTGTTGAGCAGCATTCAGTATGCCAGCAGGTCCATCCAACAAGGCCCTGGGGTTGAGCTTGAGTGCCCGTTATCTTATTAGCAGTGGGACCTACTGGTTTTATGCAAAAAAACAGTATATACTTTATATGCTGTGAGAAACACTTTAGAGGTACTTACATGAGATAGTCTATCAGATGACCACATTTCCTGAAACTCCATTAGGCTTTTGAAGTTCTTTCCAAATGCCAAACCTGGAAAAATCATAGCTACAAAGCAAAACATAATGGTTAAGTTCAACACTGATTGGCATATTATGAATAGCTGCCTGACCAAAGTGCAAAAATTAGAAATGAGAGTTGGAATATTTATCTGGCATTAGCACTTACATTTCTCATAGTGAGGCACTACATTTTTGTTATAAAAGTACAACTTTATGCAAGATAAAACTTCTATTCCCAAGTCTGGAAGAGTCTTAGAGTTTTCAAATTAAGTTACAGGGTTATGGCTCTATTCTTGTGTGTGCCTGCAGATGCTATCCTAGCTCCACAGAGTATATTGATGATTGTCTCTTCCCTAAAACTCTTTGTGATTCAGTAATCGGACATCCTTGTGACAGAACTCCCCAAGAATCCAATCTTACAGTCTGTCCAAACACAGCGGTGTTAACACAAAGCACGTCTCAGTGACTTTCAATTAAATAGCCAGTCAAGGAGACTGAATTCATAGTGCTCACATTTTCATAAGGCATTGTAGTAGCAGCAGCTGTTTTGAAGCGGTAAAGCCTCCTCAGTCAGCAGAAATTCAGATTCACATTTTAACAAAGAGAAGGTGATCCGAAAGTTATACAGAGACTCTACTTTCCCATCCTGAAAAAGGGAAACCTGTGGTAGATAATTAAGTATTTACATGACAGAAGAGAGAATAAGGGAAACACAACAATGGCCTGTTGATAAAGAAATAAAAGAATAAAAGAATACAAGATGCCCATCCTGATTTTTCATATCTTTTATTGAATTTTACTGGGGGGATGGGCCTCAAGCCTGAGGGCTGAATCATGAAACCTGCAGAGACACAGGCACCTTACTTCAATTTGCAGGAAAATTTAGAGGAGTGTTCTTTTGCCAAACTAAGAATGTGCTGTCACCAGCTGGATATTTTCCTGTGCTCCTCAGTGCTCTTCTGCATATACGTGCATTCTACCTTTTGTTGGTATTAGCAACTGTGTGACCCTAAAGTAAACCAAAACAGCTTGCTTACATTCTGAAAAAGAAAAAAATTACTTGTTTTTAGCCAGACAGCAAGATGATCCATTCTGTGGAGATGCACAATTACCAGAACCAATTGGTTCTGAAGAGAGAACACATACTTCAGGATGTGGGTAGTACCACCCTTTTTGACCAGCAAAATCTTTCTTCAGCTGAAATAATCCTTAAGAGATGGATAAAACATAACCTTGTCTTCAGCCCTTCTTTATTAATTGTTACTTGTTATTAACACTTAATTGTTCCTTGTCCTTGTACAGTTGCTTTTGGTGGATTTTATTAGCACTGCTGTAACTATGATTCCTGGAGCTTGAATGCTTACAGGAATGATGATGATACAAGATACATATCTGATGCACGCTCCCCAGCAAGCCCTGCAGCCTTTCCTTGCAGCTCTTAGATGGAAGTTATGAACCCCACCGCAGAGTTGATGGAATGGGATGCAGGCAGCTGCTATTCCCAGTGCAAAGTGCAGAGGGAGGTCAGAGAGGATGGATCTGGATCTGGAATGAAGCATACACCAGTCTGCTAGTCCTGGTATAGGAACAGTAACTCCAGAAAAGAGACACAGCAGGCAGGGAGAAGTAGCACTGCAGAAATCAGTTAGAGGCTGGCAACACCCTTAAGCTCATGCGGCCAAGCGAAGTTACCTCTAAAGACCCATTTTTGGGGGCTAACGCTTTCACTAACACTAACAAAAACTGTCATAACTCTAGCTGATAAGTGAGATCACAGGACTTTTCATGTTGGCAGATTTGTAAGACAGATGGAATGTCAAAAGCTACAGTTCATTTACACTGCAGCTACTCCAATGTAATTTATTTTCTACTCTATAACATACAAATTAGTCTTCAGTAACAATCAGATTAGCAAAACACACGTGACTGCATATGAATTAAGCTTGTTTATAATACCTTTTACATCCACCCTTTTAAACTATATTTTGTTATACCTATCACTGTAAATCCTTCAGAAAAAAACCCACACATGTAAAGAAATGATTGCACAAGACAAATAGGAAAATGTCAGTCTACATTGCTACCCAATGCTCAGGAAAAATGCTGCAGATAAAAATATTAATTAATGGGAAGCTTCAGTTCCTTTGTACTTCTCTATGTATCAGCCTGCCAACCCAACCACAAATCTCACAGATGATCCATGAAAATCTGTCTTGGAATTTTTCTTGTAACAATGTCTATCCAGGAGCGGCATTAAGCTAGCAGCATAACTGTTTTTATTTTCACAAAATCTGTCACACTATTTAATAAATAAGCATATATGCCATCCAGTATCTACTTATGAACAATAAGCATTCATGATCTCGCTAAGTATAATTCTAAACCTGTACTGCTGCAATACTGTAATTTACTGCTTCAGTAATTATGCCACCTTTAAAAGGTCACATCATATAGAACTGGATCCTCCCTGCCAAATACTATGTGACAAAATTATACTACAGCACAACCTACATCATGCATGAAGTACACTTCAAAAAGAAAATTAAGCAACACTTGAACCTGGATGGGTATAGCCAGAATGTGTCAAGAAAGCTGTTATGACAGGTCTGCTGATAGGAAAGATAGCAAAATTAATATAAGGAAAGCATTTATAAACTGAGAAATTACAGATTTGAAGAAAGTATAAAGTACCATTAATGACAGAACAGGAAAAACACCACTGGAATTCTTCTGATTATAGGGGGAAAACGCTATCTCCTGTTTGGGAGGGTTAGGTTAGACAATCTTTCTACACTTGTACTGGAAACATAACAAGTTTGGGTCTTCCCATCTGTACAAAAGAATATTCAAAAAAACCAAGGCCACAGGATTTCTCGCTAAATTAAATTTCTTATTTCTCCAGATCTTTAAATGCTGCTTAGAAATATAAAACACAACCCAACTTTCCAACTACATTCAAGTGGCAAAGTCCACTACTTTCTATATAGTTCCACAACACCAGCAATCGAAATCATTACATAGCAACAAACAGAATAAGGGTTGAAATGTATTTCGGAGTCTGTCTGGCAAGTATGCAAAGGGTGAAATTATGAAACCTCCTGTTCATCTAACACATAATGGTGTTTTTTCCTATGCAGAGCAACAAAAATCACCATTTCTAACCAATAAAACCCCCTGACATTTACAATACAATTACTTTTGTAAAGCTCTACCTGGAAAAAGTATAATCAAAACTTCTTGTAAAGCTGTTCCCCTATCTTATTACGAAAGAGAGAAAAAAAACTCACCAATAGCAGAGATTCCTTGAACTGGCACCCTTTTAAGTTGCTATTGCTTTTATTTCACCCCCACCTGTCACTGTGAAGGTATGAGCTAATCACACCGAACAGCACTGCACCAACAGCTGTATTTACTTATGCTGATTCCAGCTGTCAGGGGAAAAAAAGAAAATGAAAACACAGCTAAGGTTGTTAAATGCACAAACATAAATGTTTGCTTCTGACTCAGCAGCTTAAACAATAACAATATTAGTAACAAAATCCTGAGATTCAGTATTTTTTTCTCCTTGAACTTTCCCCTTTTTGCTGTAAATTTAATGGAGCTTATGTGGAGGAATGAACAGACCCTCCAGTGAAAACATTTGTACTTCAGTGCTTAATATATAACATACCTGCTGTATATTAGAGCTAGAGTAAATTTAACAGTATAACTGATGTTTCTTCATGCACACAGACTATAGATAATAGCATGAAAATCCTGCACACATTCTGTTTTTCAAAACAAGCATGAATAGCACTGTTAATGACTTACAACAGTCACGTGATAAACTAAACTCAAACAATAAATGCTGATAGAGTCACTTCAGTTTATATAGTTTTGTAGATTCCATATAAAAATCAATCTTGAATTCTCTAAAACTCTGAATTATTCCCGAGGCAGTTACAAATGAATGTTTCAATGGTAACCTACAAATGGTGAAATGATAGGGAAGCTTTCTTCAGTAAATGAATATGAAACATTGCCAGGGTACACACAGATTGCTTTATTAAGGAATAATTTTACACCATGCAAGAACAGAGCATAGTTCACTTTTAGTCATTGAGCAGATTCTTTTTCTGTCTTTAGGAACAGAAAAAAAAGGCTAAAAAGAAGCTAATGAACTTAAAAAAGCCCCACAGCTTTACAGGCAGATGCATTCAACTGAACAACTAAATTGCAAATCCTCATATTCTGTATCATAAAGATTAGATAACAAAAACTGAAATCATAAACACTACAATACTTTTTTGCAACCCAAACAGAAATTGTCACAGTTTTTGCCTACTTTTGACAGGAGTCTGTACTTGATATTTATCTTTCCTAAAAGAATTTGTCTGCTAAGCATAACAGAATACCATTAACAACCTTTAAAGAAATATTTTAGGACAAAATATCAAGCACGTTATTTTTTCTAATTCTGAATTCTGTCCATAACATCAGAATAGTACATTGTTAATATTATGATTTAATATATTGTCAAATTAATGATATATCCAAATAATTTACACAAACAAACCCTTTCATTTATAACTAATACATCATCACAAAGCAACCCACATTATCAAACCACATGTATTTGTGCCTATGTCGCATAGAGACCAGTAATTTTCATAGAATAATAGAATCAGTAAGGTTGAAAAAGATCTCCAGAATCACCGAGTCCAACCTTTCACCAAACATCACCATGCCAACAAAACCATACCACAAAGTGCTATGTCCAGTCTTTTATAGAACACTTCCACAGACAGTGACTCCCCCATCTCCCTGGGAGCCCATTCCTATGCTTAACTACCCTTCCAGTGATATCCAACCTGAACTTCCCTTGACACAGATTGAGGCCATTTTCCCTGGTCCTGTCACTGGGAATCTGGGTAAAGAGGCTGCCTCCCACCTTGCTACACCCCGCTTTCAGGCAGTTGTAGAGAGCAGTAAGGTCTCCCCTGAACCTCCTTTTCTCTAGGCTAAACAACCCCACTCCCTCAGCCAGTCCTAGGATTTACTCTAGACCCTTCAACAGCTCCACCTCCCTTCTCTGAAATCACTCCAGCTCCTCAGTATTCCTTGTGTTGTGAGTGGCTCAGAACTGGACGCAGCACTCAAAGTGTGGTTTCACCAGTGCTGAGTACAGAGGGACAATCCCTGCCCTGGTTCAACAGGCCACACTATTTTTCATTCAGGTCAAGATGCCACTGCCTTCTTGGCCACCTGGACACAGCTGGCTCATGTTCAGCTGCTGTCAACCAGCACAGATTGTAGGAAGTTAGCACTATAACAGTGACTTCCAGGTACACTGTTATAGGGCGCTCATAACTTTTACTGGCATAGACTAGCTAGTACAGAGTGACATAAGCACTCTAGAAAGCAAGCTATGGATGTTCCCAAACCTCTTTCAGAAATGAATCCTGCAGGATTCAGCAGCAGCAATTTCAGACATTACCACTCAGCTCCCAGTACTGAACCTTCTATGTTTATAATCCACAATGCAATCTTCAAAGTAGCAATCACTAGGATTTTATTAATCTGTTTGCATTTGACTGCCTGAGCTATCTGAAGATAAAGCAGCCATGGCAGAAGGACTGTAGGTAGCACAGGTAGAAAACTTACCTTAAGCCATTACAGATTTATTCATTAAGTTTCTCTGACAAAAGCTTTCTGTGGCCTGCAATGAATACTGCTACAACATGCTCTGAGGATCCAGTGACAGAACTGAGTAAATCACTTTGTGATGAAGTTCAATAGCAAGCCATTAAAGATAGCCATTCTAATTTCAATGGTTTATTTCCAGCTTTTAAAGATACCAGCTTGAAACAGAAAGCAACAATCAATCTAAGGCACAGTACATAAGCATCAAACAACTCCACTAATACATTAAGGTGTGCTTTTATTACCCAATGATTTTATTTAAGTAGACAGAGAATAATTGCAGTGACAAGACACACTCTTTTTACTCGCTTCCCCGTTTGCCATTTCCTAGCAAAGTTTCCATCAAGTTTAGCAAAGATTCCATCAAATGATCAGCAAGCCACCAGTCTAAGAGAATGATCAAACAGATCTTCAATCACCTGTGGGATAATCCTCATGATACTAAAGTTCTATTACAAATGAATCCTGGTGTCTCTAGACACAGAAATTGACAAAACCCATAGATAACTGTCACACTCTAGGCATTGAACTGCTTGTCTGCAGAGGTTAATGTGCTATACGACAGGGTGAATGCACAGCACATTACTGACGAGGAAATCACTGTGATTATGGTTCATAACTTAAGTTCCATTACAGAAAAGAGGTGGCAGGATGATTTCTAATTGTCTTCACATGCAGTCAGTCAACCAAAATTCCTTGAAAGCTGGCACTCTCTATGCTTGCATGTACTCTCTATTCAAATGTGTTCTCAGCTGTTGTGGAACAAGTTTGAATGGTCCACAAGGACTTCTTATCTCTTCATTAAAGCTTTGAAATAGTCTCCACTACTCCTCAAGCCCCTTTCCTTGCATGTCAGCATTTTCATGCAAATGGACTAAATCTTAGAAAGACAACTAAATATTCTCAACATGAGTCTTATGTGTAGAGTCATAGATTCCACTTCCAGCCTGTTATTCGAAATGTCTGACAAATATTTTTTTAAATGGCAAGGCAAAGGGCCTGTTCAATGGTTACTATTCATCACTTCTGGCTACTCAGTTCTTAGGAAAACAAGCAGACCATAATAGCCATTAAATGCTAGAAACAACCATTTTAAGAAGTAATTTTAAGGTGGAATTTAGCCTCTTGTGAGTTGAGATTCTAATAGGACAAAAGAAATTAAATGCAGTCTACTACTTGCTCAGTTGGTTGACTCAGCAAAGGGCTTGAAACCATGAAGTGAAACTGAGTGAATCCTGGAATTTTATTACATGCAGCACCTAGGAAAAAAAGAAAAAAAAAATTATAATTTGCTACATTTGGGATTAGTGTCTCTGTCATTGTATTTTATCATCTAAAGATCCAGCTACTAATTCTACCACAATGGTATAATTATTCTTTTACAATCTGTTTAACCCAAGACATCTAATTTTTCAAGTTAAAATACAGTACTACTGACTTTCATAGTGCAATTAATGCCCTTATACTACAATTCAAAACAGTAACAGGAAAATCTCTCTCTCTCTTTCAATCCTGATTAATTTAATAAGTTCCTTCAACACTAATCTCTTAAACATGTAACTGTAGGAAGTAAGAGATCAAAGAATAAGCAAAGCAGTCTAACCAAATAATCCTCATTGATTAGAAAATTGTACTTCCTACTGATCTAAGAGTTCACTAATGGGATGCCTGGCACAATAACTACTCTTAGATCACTTTGAAGCTACGCTTAACATTCATATTCTCCCTCCCTTATGCCATATCTAGGGAAGGCAAAGCAGTCTTTTTTTAAAACCTTCAAATTAATCATATGCAGTCCAGGAAAACAAATTAAGGTTGTAAATATTTTTGGGTTTTGCTACAACTTCCATAAATTTTGTGAAAATCTAAGACATCAAAATGCAAAATTAAATTATCTCCAGTCTGCACTATGACACAGGTGCCCTGCTAACCAGCATTCCATACTGTGAATGGCCAGCACTGCTGCGGTCTTCAAAGAAAAATTAAAGATGTCTTTAAAATCTGTGACCTAGTTAGGGGCAGCACCTTTGTCCGCGAAACAAAATACATACCATAACTTCCAGTTGTATTGGCACAAATGACAGCACCAAAGAACCTTGGAGCGTACTTCTGGATTCTGGAAATAACTTTCTGACAGGCTACTGTTGGGTCTGTTCCCATCCTCATATATTCCACAGCTTGATAACTAAAAAAAACCCCAACCCCGATCCAGAAAATTAGCCATACTCAGGTTATATAATTTAAAATACCACAGAAGAGACACTGGTTTCTCTGAATAATGGAAACACATGATAAATAATTTTTAGGCTAACTATATTGGCAATTATTACACAAATTCTACATAAAAAGCAATTAAAAACAAAACTAAAAGGGACTACAAGATGACATCTATACCACGTACCATTCCATGGCAGGCCAAGCCAAGAGAGAACCCTGATCACTTGCAGTAGAAGACACTAAGCAAAAGATCAGTTAAAGAACTGCAAGGTGCAGTGGCCTAAAAGAATTAGTGGCTTCAATTTTCTGTTACATGATTGAGCTCAACATTAGAAGTATGTAACTGCCAGTTTTCAGAAAAGCTAATGTCAAGATAATTTTTTGAGGAAAACCCAATATTACATTACTAAAAATTAATGAGTTCAGTAAGCATTAAAAACATCTTCCAGAAAAAAATTAAGTTTCTGAAACATCAAAATTGACACACTTTTTTAAATTTTGTTAATATTAAGGTACCATGTTTTGATTGGGACTTTTAGCCACATTCAAACTTCTGGCAAAGTGATTAAAAAAACCCCTTATTCTAAAATCTAAAATCAAAATGAGTTTCTTTTATATCTAAAAGAATTGCTTGAGATGAATCTGTTGCATTTCCACAATGTCCTGAGGTAAAACATTGCCATTTTATTTCAGAATCTGAAGATTAAATGCTAACTCATGACATAACTTACAAGCAAATATTTTATTGCTTTGAGAAAGATGCATATACTAAGACCAACTTGTTACACTAAGACATCTACAGATTGCATCGATTACAGATGTTACCAAGGTACCACAGAAAAGAACAACTCTTGCATTTTGAGACTCCCTATTACCTTTGATTTATTCTAAAAATCAAATAGGTTCAAGTTATCTAAAGATAACTATCTGAATATAAAGCTGAATTTCACAGAGGGCTCTTCACTCATCAAAAACTCAACAAGAAGTACCACATCAAGGAAGGCATACAGAAAATATTAGTAATTTTGCCCTTTATTTGACACTTCCTTCACTTCTGGGAGTTTAATTCTTGTCTTTGTTTTCATGTGAAAATAGCTAAATATCATGGCATTAGTAAAAATCTTATTACAGATAAACACTTCAGGCTGCTTAAGTGCAATCTAAGCTTTTACTGACTAACCTTATAATGGAGATCAACTCACTACTCATCTTGGTATCTTGTATGATTCATGAAGTTGTCAACTGCCTTGTATTTGAAAGACCGACACAGAGCAGCTTGAGATTCACTGACAACATCTGTAAATATGTAACAGCTAGCAGGATTTTTTGACTGCCAGTTTCGGAAAAGTTGCCTGAGCAATATGAAGGCCACTTCTACATTACTCTTCAAGCATCACTGCCCATCATGTTCAGCATGGACTTCCATAATTGATTCCTGGTGAGACCCAACCACAAAGATGCTCACAAAGAGAGCCATATATTACACAGTTTATGCAATCACAGTGACAACACTAAAACACCTCTTTCAGTTTCAAATTACACGCAATTGCTGCAGTGATAGCTCCTGAGTGAGCTGAGACCCACATCTCATCCTTTCTACAATTTATGATACTTTTCCCCACAACAAAATGCTTTGGAGGAGAAAGCTAATCAGTTCTGCTAAAAAGCATACAGATTGAAAATGTACTCGTTGCCTGCTGCCTGTTTGCTCACAACTTGGCAGTATTAAGGGATCTGTCGTCAAGATATTTAAGTCTCTTCTTTTAAGACAGATCATAAGGGTAACTTGGTTCTGCTACTGTTCATTCCCCTTCCACTCCTTCCTTTACTCCCACTTCAGCAGCCACTAAGTCAGACCATATTTTTAATCAATTGTTCATTTGCTGAGTCCACATTTTGCTGCAGAAGTATAGCAAAGTCTGCCCTAAGGACAAACCTGGGTAAGAAGCGCATCATGATGTCACCATCCCCAGTGGCTGCAGCTCCTCCCGCTGTACTATCTGCATAGGATCCCGCTCCAGCTATCGGAGAATCTCCAACACGCCTGTAATGAACAATGGAAAATAAAAACCAAACTTTATCAGCCTTACTTGCCTCCAGCTGACTTAGCATTAAACCCACAGGAGAACAGAATAGGTAAAGAGGTCAATCCATTGCAGTCAAATGTCTTAAAACTACCTGTAAAAGTGATCTGTGATAACCTGACTGACCTGAGGCTTAATCCACCTCCAATGCATAACTGTCTGTTATTATACTGACTATAGTTAAGCCAGTGAGATTTAGCCTGTGGGCAACAGTAAGCAGCTGGGGACATTAATGTGTTCAATAACTTGTTGCTAAATCCAGAAGTTGTCTGACTTGGTTGACAGACAATAACCCTAACTATGTAGAAAAGTATCTCAAAGACAAAACACAAGCCTGAGGCTCTGATTTTATGTACATTTCTTAGGAGACTGTGTGCCTTTCCAAAATGCTTATTTGTCTCTGGTGCCTTGCCTTACAAGTTGTCTCACAACAGTGCCAGTTGTTTCTGTCTCTATATGGTGAATTAAGCAAGATGAAAATCAAGCATTCCCTCAAATAAACACACAATAGTCTTACAATTGAATTAGTTTCTAAATATTAGGATTTATGGTAAGTGCACAAAAAAAAAGCCAAGCTATCTTGTGATCTAAATATTAACGTTTTGAACCACAATGACAAGTTTAACATCCGAAGCAAGGTGGGGAAAAGGCTTGTTTGTAAAATCAGAGATACTAACCCTGGAAGTTTGTGGATTGCACCATTAGTAGATGTCCCAGAAGCAACGGTTCCACTCACACCAATTACAACCATACCTAAGATTTTCAACAGGGACGAAACATATTCAGGAATGCTACTATCATATTTGTTTATTTATCACTACACTTATCAAACAGAACCCAATGCCCAGACGATTCAAATTACTGATATAGTGAAATACAAGAGTTGTACTCTTCAGGAAAACAAGTTCTTTTTTAAAAGACATCTGATAAATTTTATGATCCGTCACAAGAGCTGAAAAACAAATGTGAAATAGTGAGTGCCACACTTTTCAGAGCTATATGTTACTGCTGCCCATACAACCACTGCCTCCTGACACACACCTTTCTTAACCAGCCAAGAACAAGTACCTGGTGTCACCACATCAAGCACCAATGTCATCAGAACAACAAAATTTAGAAATTGCAAAAGGTACTTGAAGGAAAAAAATAAAAGGCAGAAGCATGAGCTTAAATTTGGCAGAAGATGACACATTGCCTACCAAAGTAACCAGAATTACATGATGGACAACCAAATGCATTGAGAGCCTACCCCTTGCTAATTTTGTGCTGGTAAGAAAACCACTGCCTCATATTAAAGAAGCTTAGACTGTCACTTGGATTGGGGATCAGTTGCTTCTCAACAGAGCAAGACTTTACACCCATAGAGCAGGAGAGGGCATGAATTGCTGCTAGCATAAAACTCCAGTACAAACTGAGACCCAAGAAGCAGAATTTGATGAGCTGAATTCTGTTTCTCTGACCTCACTAAGCAGTATCTTCTTATAGAAAGGTTTCCTCACCAGCTGGAGCTAAAAACATAAACATAAAAACAAAGGCACAGAGACAGTGGCCTCTGCAAAAAGACTGGAAGGGCATCAGTTCCTACCAATGTCCTGAATGCATGCTGGATGAAGACTCTTCTCAAAATGTGCTAATCCCATAGGTATTTTATATGTAAAACAATGGGGTGGAAGGGAATTTGAAACACTAATACAAAATTCCACCATTTACTAAACAGCTTAGGACTACTTAATGATAGATCAATTCTTGAATTGTATTTAGATTCCTCTCTCCAGACACTCCACGATTTCTAAGTTTTCCAGCACCTACTAAATTACCCCACTAAGTAAGCTAGCTAGCAACTTAACAATTTGGTAGGCTGCCTGACTTTTGTAGACTATTAATTGATTATTAGTAGGGTGAACTAGAAACAAAGAAGAAAGACTCACACTTGAAACAACTTGTTAGCTTTTGGAATTGTAAAAAGACAATCAGACAAAAGCTCTGGATTGCTAAACTGAGAAAAATCCAAATTAAATCAAAAAGTGCAAGTTTCAAGACTACAAAGTATAAAGATATGAAAGACATGAATCTGTAACTGCTCTAGTCCTTTGTCTGATCTGCTCATTAATCAACCTATAGGCTTAGCAATTAAGAGTCCCCAATCACTATACTCTTAGAAGTTTTTGGGACTGCTACTGCTAACCTGTTTTAATGCTAGTTTCTGTAGAAATTTACCGATTTAGAAAAAAGAATAAAAGAAAAATGAAAGCAAAATTTATTTTATAAGCTTAAGGAGTGTGGCAAACACTGCTTTTAGTTGGCAACAGGACTAATGATACACTCATTTCTTCTACCACTGCAAAGCCTTTTAAGTTGGTCTGACAGTGCACCATAATCAACATAAACATAATTATCTTTAACTTAGTTTTCTAAGCATCCACAGCTGCCCAAGCAATTACGCCAAGGTATCTGTGGGAAAAGCAGCAGGGCAATGAACAAGAGTTAACGGCAAAATATGAATCAAGTGTCTATGCAGTCAGTGAACTGGAAAAAAAAACCAAAAACAAATCCTACTTTCAGGGACTCCATCCTAACATATAAGTAACAGAATCTTGAAACCATTATAAACAGGAAATATTTCCTGTATGAAATATTTTGCTTTAAGTAAGTATGATTAATTTTTAGAGGAATGAGGAAAAAAAAAAAAATCAGCATCAGAGTTACCAAAAAGGTGTTACCAATAGTATCATGGTGATGAACATTTCTCTGTGAGGTGGTCTGCTCTTCTTTGTAAGTTACTTGTTCACGCCGTTTATATGGTCCACAGGATTTTGAAGAGTCTGGCACCACATTCTGTAATTAGTTTGTGATTTGCATGAATAATACATTAAATATAGATATATTAAAAAAGTACTCCAGTCAATACCTATAATTACCATAAAGGCATTAGATGCCTAGTACTTTAACTACAGACATGTATTGAGATCCCACAAATTGTTTTGCTTAATGAATAATTAAGACTGATTTCTGATATTATACAGTAAAAAGATTTTCTTGGAAAAGTTACGTTGTTCAAATCAAAGACTCTCCTCTGCACAACTGACTGGTCAAAAAAAACCCAAACCAGTGTACAAACATTTAGAAATTTGTAACACCCAAAGCAAAAAAACAAAACCAAAACCAAACTATTAAAACCACAAGCCAAGCTCACCATAACAGGCAAGTTTAATGAGTATCTGCACTAACCTGATGTTTTCACAGATCTGCATAAAGCTTCTCGATTAACTATTTGAAGTCCTTAATACAACTATAAGATTTTATTTCAGAAATTTCTACATGCATCAATACATACATGCACTGCTTTGTTTATTTTGGTAAGTCCTGTCCCAATTAACTAGAAAGTAACTCCCACACCAAAACACTACTGCAGCAAGGTCAAAAGCAGCAGGATCTAAGAAACTAGACATATATACAGTCAAGTTTAGTAAGTGCTTAGTAATATCAAGTTTTTCTGTCTAATAGGCAAAACTTCCTTTTCTTCACATGTAAAGTGAAACTTCAATATAAACTGAAAGGAAGAGGCAGTGCTGCACTACTGACTTTCTGAACGCCCCCTTCACTGGCATCACTGCACCGTACCTTCCAGTAGTTTGGCTGACAGCTTTGATTAAGCCACTCTGAATACAGCGAAAGGGATTTCTGGGTAGTTAAATCTTCATATGGAAACCCCATTTTTACAGCAAACAGGGAGGCTTGAAAAGCAAGAATAAGTAAAAAAGAAACATTGATTTATTCCAGTTTTATGGGTTTTATGATAAAGAACTCATGTTATGTTTTTTTAAAAACCAAGAAATTCTACACCCTTTTTGGGGATAAGAAGTACATCTTCAGGAAGTAGTATCAGCCATTAGAGTGATGTTCAACTGCAGTAGCCAACTCTTGCTTCACAGGCAGTAACATAAAAGTTTTCCCATTGAAAGAGAAAAAAAAATAATCTCTGTTAATCAACTGGACACAACTAAGAGTGTGGAGCAAGAATGGCCTAGGCTGCGTGGGCCACAGAAATAAGTAATTCAAATACATTTTCTTTAAAAATAAAGTTTTTCTCAAATATAAATAACATAGCAACCAAACATTTGCCATTAAAACTCTGATACTTGAAGAAAGCAATCCACCAGCTTACATCACATTACACTTCCTCCTTGTAGCTTTAAAAGTTACTGCTTCCGTATTTTGAAAATTTATATAGTATGTGGCAAGAGAGCAAAAGAAATACCAACACAAGCAATGAAAGAAAGTTACAATTCTAAGAATGACTTACCATTAGGCAAAGGTAAAAAAGATCAACTCTTCTTTCATCTTTTAGCTGTAGATACCTTTGATGTTACCCAGTAACAGATACTGATGCTAAGTTGAGATGCTTTATATTATAAATCCTTGGTAATAATGTCACTATAATACACAGCTGAACAGACTTACGCAGTCGAAGAATTAAGAGAAGCCTTCAATTATTTCCAGACTGCTTTTCTATGTTTTTCGTAAAATCTGATGCAAGTACAGTATCAGCACTCAGAGGAAAAGAAAACTGACAGAATCAATTAAATAAATATTTTCCCATTTATAGAAAAACAGAATTTAGGGGTTTGGGTTGTTTTTTTGTAAGACAAAATTGTGCTTGTGCATTTTTTTTCAGGAATTCTTTCATAATTTTTTAAACATTGTCTCTATTCCAGTAAGCAGAGTTCCTAATTTTGCATCTTGAATAAAATAATGCCTTGCAGAGATTACATGCATTTATACAAAAATATTTTACTGTTCTAGCTATCTTTTCTGTAATGTTAGTATTTCTATTTAGAAAATAAACTGTTTGCTCTCTCACATGCCAGTCTGAAGGTTCAAATGGATTTTCTTTTTATTCATCTTCATCTGGTGAAGACAACCAGAATTTCTCTTATCCCAGTTCCAATTTCCACAAAAAATACATTTCTTCAGAAGAAATAGTCCTCAATTTCTCCACTGCTGTCATTAATTCATTGACATTAAACACCATCTCTGATCTTTACTCAGATAAATCTTTGCTTTCACATCTTTCTTTTGCCATTACTGCTAGACATTTTCTTCTGAGCAAGCTATCATTGACAGTAAGGACTCAGCATAACAAACTTGTCCTTCATTAGACAAAAAGCTATCTTCTTAAGTGGGAAGATGTATTTTAAATCAGCACTTTAGTCCTTCTGTTTCTTCATTGTCCTTATCCTTTCTGCTCGTTCTCCTGATTAAAATTTAAAAATACTATGGTAACTAGCAATGAGGGGCAAACGAGTAGTAGGAGTACTTCTCCCTCCACTATTTAACACTTGACCAATTTCTTTTTCTGCACTACTTGTGAAATATCTCTTAGAAAAGCCACTCATAATCATGGTCAATTGCCTTATATTAAATAGAAACTACAGGTTTCTCTGTTCAGACCTTCAGTCAAATTGTATCTTCACCTCCCAAAATTGTTCCATTTTACTCCATCAAAAAATTGCTTGAGCACATACTTCTGTACATGCTAATTCCTTCAAGAATATTTTATCTTTTCTTATCAATTTCAAAGCACTTGAATCACCATTAATGCTCAGATGTCATTTTCCACACTTATCTCTGTATTTCTTTCTGAGCAGGTACAGGCTCAGGGCAGGCTTCTTAAAAGCCAAGAAACCTGTTCACCACGCACACACCTCTGGGGAATTAACATCTCTTTTTGAAACTGGTACTATTCTACCAACAGCAGCCTGTAGTAAAAAAGCTCAACTAAGCCTCCAATTTGCTATTGCTCTTGTGTTGTGCCTAGGAGTACACCTTCTAATGGCTTTTTTACATTTAAGTTCTTACTAGTACTTTTAAACAATGAAATACACTAATCACACTCAATATATATCAAAATACTAGAATTTTACTCTAGTGTCTATTAATTCTGCCACTCCTTAAAAAAAGTTAATTCACAGTTTTAAATGCAACATTTATGTCTAACAGTTTCTATACGGTCTTTTATAAATCATCTTTGGTAACATGAATATCAGTGAGATGACAACATATTATTTGCAGTTAAGCTTATGGACAAAGCCATAAAACTATTTTTTTTCTTCTTAAAATAAGCCTATTTCATAGACACAGAATGAAAGAATAAATACTTTTGAACTATTTGAGTAGATTGATTTGATTGTCAAGCAATTCTTTCACCTATATTACTAAGATGAAAATGTCACAATTTTATTAGGAAGTGTTTCAAAAAGTGTTTGACTTGGAAACAGTTAAAGGAATAATTACCTGACTCTCCCACTAGTAATGTATGCTTAGTGTATTCAATGACCTTTCGTGCTACACCAATTGCATTTTTCACACGCCTGAGATCCGCAACAGCCCCAACTTCCATAGTGTTGCTGGAAACACAAGGAATATTTAAAACTTATTAAAGCTACAAGAAAAATTACACATTTTTTACTAGACAAACTCTGTTCTTATTTAAATCAAAAGGCTTGCTCCTTTAACACAATGCTTTAATTGTTCTATGCCACAGACATGTCACCACATTAGTAGGGAAAGACTTCCTACATATCTTGTTTCCTTTCAGACACATATAGATGTTGCTCAAGAAACAGTATTTCCATTCACAGTAATATTTTCAGTAAAGTTAACTGTTTTGTTACATAAACTCATAACATGAACCACACACTTGCAATTACTTTTTAATCAAGACAGCATTACACAGCAAATAAATTATTGAAGACGATTGCTCCAAAACTGAAATATTTATGGAATGAATGTAAAAGGAAAGCTAACAACCATCTGTTTCAAGTGCTATATCGAGAACTGGATTAATGCACTATAAGTGAAGGCTAATTTCCTACTCTTCCAACAATCAGGTACGTTATTTTTCCTTGTTCCCTTAAGTGTGCTAAAAATGGCAGGTGTGAGAAACAAGTTAATGGATGTTGGCTTTCACTGGGTATTATATGAATTGGTATTATATTATTAATTATATTGTGGATTAATAACATGATGCTGTCAATATTGAGATAGTGACATGTTGTGGAGTGGTTGATGTTGTTGCAGTGGCCTAATTGCGAGGTTGGTTTTCACGAGGATGGTTTTGTGTGCTGTGGTTTTGTGTGCTTCTGAGTTTACATTGGACGGACTGTTGCTGGCCAAACCCTTGAGACAGGACCTTAAAAGGAGCAGAACTTTGTCCAGTGATGGCCCTGAGGACCACAGTGATGAAACTGTCAGCGGCAAGGAGACTGACATTGGGCGAGACTATGTAAAATCACAATAAATATGCATCAAGCTGATGCAACACCAGGGGTATAAAAGGTGGAGCTGCCAATTTGTGGTCGAGCCTCTGGTGTTCAGCCACACTCCCAGCGCTGTCTCTTTTGCTTTGTGAACTTTTTTATTGTTCTCAATAAAACTTTCATAACACATTCCCAGTCAGGGTCTGAGTAGTTTAGCAGGGATTATTCTTTCTTTCATACAGTTTTCTTACCCATCCATAATCATTGCATCCAGAGTTGTTTCTCCACTTTCATCTGGGCTTCCTCCGTATCCCACGCTCCCATCGCACTGATCGATCTCACACTGACCACAGCCTCTCTCCACCGCATCCAGCTCTGAACCTCCCAATTCCAATACTCTCCAAGCTGTAATCAACACAAATAATTAAATGTCACTTGGGAAAACAGTTTCCACTGCTGCTTAAAGATGGACACGATGCAGGTGCACTACATAATTGGATAAAAAACAGTAGACTATAAATTACAGATTATAAAGTCTAAATGTAAATATAACCAAAAGAATGTAAAGAATAACTTTCTAAATATTATTTTTCTTGCATATCTGATTAGTGTTTCTGACTTAGAGCACGTCTTTTGACTGAGGCATTAACGATTACCACAAGTTCTCTATATCAAATACCTTTCTCTGCCCAGAACCAGTCATTAATTTATCACTGCTTATTTAAGGCTTTCTAGGAGAAGAAAGAGGGGAAAATAAAATCTTTCAACTCAAAAAAAGAAAAAAAAAAAAGGACAAAATGAAAGATACCCTCAAAAGCTTCACATTGAGAATAGTAAGGATCCAACTGCAGAATAAAAAGGCATAAACCTACATCAGTAACTACATAAGCACAAAAGCAAAGTGAAAATTATATACAAGAAATTAAGTCTCCACGTTCTCCTATTCAACCCTTGGTCTTCTATTCTTCAGGATCTAGATCATGGTGTAACTTTGTAAGACATTATAGACATGTCAAACGACATGACTTGAATATACTGAGCCTGAAGGCATTGCATATACGAGACTTCATAAGGATGGTTCTCAGGCAGGATCTTCTAAGGTGCTTGACCTTGCTGCCACTGACAATCACAGCCCTGCTTACACCTATTTTGCTGGCTTTAGCACTCCATCACCTGACACACCCAGCACAGGAGAGGCAGCTCATGCACACAGGCCAGCTCCTCTTGCTGAAGTAAACCACCTCAAGAAGCCTCATGATCATAGATGCTGTATGTCAATTACATGAAGTTGCCTGCACCAGGGAAAAAGTAAGACTGAATTCCATGCATCCAACTCCACATATGCTTGCCTCTATTACAAACCTCAGTGTGAGGAGTATTCTCTGATTCCTATTACCTTTATTGCCATGAGTGGACTTAGGACAGGCTTTCAGAAGCTGCAAAGCAAGGGCCTTGCAATTTTCTTGAGTGTATTTCACTTCTAACAATTTCAAGGCTTTACGGGGAACTCATCTGACAAACAAGCATTCTGTAGCATGGGGTTATTTACTACTCGGCTTCAATAAAATAATCTGCAAGTATTTTAAAATTACTATTCACATGTTGCCATAGGAAAGCCTGATTTGGCTGTCAATAACACATCACAAAACAACAGTTTTTAAAAAATAATGTAACTACCTAATTTTTTAGGGAACAGGAGGCAATCTCAAAAAAAAATCCTTTGAAAAACACTGCACAAGAGTGCAAAACACATTAATAGCAAAACTATGTCTTAGAGCTAGCTTTTCCACAGTTCGTAACTCCCCTCTTTAGTTTTTGTGGGTTTTGGTCGGGTTTTGTTAGTGATATTTCCTTCTCAACGTGGAAAGTGAAACCATTTGCCTGGAGGCTCCCAGCGGCAGAGAGAAGGCAGGGCAAGCTCCGGGGCTTGGCCAGAAGGGCAAGCCATAAGGAAGGATAAGCCATTCCAAGGCGGCAGAGGCAGCTGCCGCGGCTCTGAGGCGTGGCAGGGCAACGCGGGGAGCGGAGCCCGGGCCCTCTGCAGCCAGCGCCGCTCGGCAACCGGATCACTGCCCGCTCCTGGCCACGTATCAGCCCACTCACGCCTCAGAGACTCATTTAGCACCAACACCCAGGTCCGCCCGGCGGCCCCTGAGCAAGCGGACGCTCCCGAAAGGCGCGGCACCGCACCACCCGCCCCGCTCCAGCCCGGGCCCCAGCCGGGACACCTGTCTCTGCGGCCGTCCTAAACGCCCAGGTGTTGATGACTACAGGCAGAGCGGCAGCTGAGGCGGCGCCTGCCGGCGTCAGCACAGCGAGCCAGAGGAGCGCAACCATGACCCCCTTGCAGCCCCTGCCGGGTGCCACCGCCATCGCTGTCCCGCCCGGCCCCGCTCCGCCGCCGCCAACTAGGCGGCTCCAGCCGCGCAGGCGCGCACGGGCCGGCCGGGACCGCTCTGCCCGCGGGGTGCAGCGCTGACCGCGGCTCGGCGTCGGCTTCTGCAATCCCGGAAACGCTGTGCTGGCGAGGAAAAGCTAAACCTTCAGCAAAGGCGGAGGCCCACGAACACAAATATATTTCACAGAATCATAGAATGGATGGGAAGGGACCAGCCCTTCTCCTCTACGCAAGGTCTTCCAGTAGAGCAAATTGTTCAGCGACCCATCCAACCTGGTCTGGAAATTCTAGGAATGAGGTGTGCACAGCTTCCCTGAGCAGCCTGTTCTAGTCCCTCACCACCCTCACAATAATGAATTCTTTCCTAATGTGTAACGTAAACCTACTCTGTTTCGATTTGAACCCATTCCCTTGTCACTACGTGCACTTACAGTCTTGCCACTCCTTTCCAGTAAGTTCCCTTCAGGTACTAGAAAGCTGCAGTTGGATCACACTGAAGCCTTCTCTTTTCCAGGCAGAATAACTCCAGTTATCTTGGTGTTTCCTCATAGGTGAGCCATCCTTCTGATGAACCTGGCATGGCCTTGCTCTAACAGGTCGATCTCCTTCCCATGTTGGAGTCCCCGAGAGCTGGATGCAGGACTTGAGGTGGGATCTCACCAGAGCAGATTAGAGGGGCAGAATCACCTCCCTCGACCTGCTGGCCAGGCTGCTTTTGATGAAGCTTTTATTGAGTCTGGGTATGTCACAGGCAGCCTGCTTGTGCAGGGCCTCTCTGGCCGATGAGATTGCCACTGGTGCTGGAGTGCGGAAGCTTAGCTGTGGTGGTGTGGGGAGCTGTGCAGGGTGGGAGCAATCTCCCCCTAAGCTCATGAGATCCACTTGCAGCATCTTCTTGCTAACATGGATGTCTTTGTCAAAAGCGCCGTATGGCACAGATGTTTCTGCGAAGAGCATGTTTTGGGACCTAAGACAGCCAGATAATTTGTGGCAAAATTGTGTAAAGCCTTCCTTTGCAGAAAACCTAAAACGTGCAACAAGTAATATCTTAATTCTGCTACTGCCATATAAGCTTTTCAGGATAATCAACTGGAAATAATTTAATTTGATCCTTTGCCATAGCACTCTGACAGTTTCCAGGTCCAAAGGTTTACCTGCTGTAAGCACAATTTACTGGCTTGTGTTCAGGGCTGATTAGGTTCAAGGAGCTGCTGATCATCAACGGGTATTATGTCTGAACAACATGGAAAAAGGTGACTTTTGCTTCTAAGTGAATATAAAATCTACTCTTTTTTTTTTTTCTTTTTTTTTTTCCGAAGACATTTTTGGCTTGTCCTCATTAACTCCTCTTCAATATATAATGGGCCAAGCTAAATTACTCTTTAGCAGCAATGTTGTTGGTCTTGTATTTGTGCTAAGAGGGGATACTTGGACCTCATGTGTGGCAGCCTTAGGTTTGTAGGCATATATAAATTGTAAGTGCACCCAAGCTGGTTTAAGAAGCCTGAAGCAATGTCACTTTTATTATAACAAAATGTTCCACAGCTTTTGGAATTAAATGATTGCCACAAAAGAAATGTGTTATCATTTATAACAGAATTTGCAAAATAATAAAATACAGTATTGACTTCAGTTATAGTATGGCCTTGGTTTTAGCCATTTCCCAAAAGCAAAACTTCAAGTAATCTGGAGAAACCTTTGCTCAGGTAAATACAGTTAGCTGATTTATTTCTGCTATTACTGTTCTTGTTTCTGTCATGTATTTCTATATAAAGCTGTTAGGGAAGGGAGACAGACCAGACATCCAATTAATTAGCTGAAGGGAAATAGAGCAAAATATTTTCAGGAAATAAGTTTAGTAATAAGTAAGAAGAAAAATATAATCCAACACATCCATAAAGTGGATACATTAATGGCATTTTCAAATACAGTTTGCTTTTAGTGAGATAAAATGAACCGTTATAGAAGAAAACCACTTTAATATGGGCGTCATTCAAGTAAAACTATTGACTGTGAAGGTTTCATCTACAGGCTGAGCCTTCACAGCTGTGGAGAGAATGTTTTGTATGACTTGAAACAGCATAACATTATGCTTTGATGCTCATGCAGAAATTCAGTTGGTTTGATTTCTGTGGCATGCTTTCTAACTGGCACTCAAAAGTGAACAACTTCCTGCTAGAAAGAAGAGCAATCTTGAATCCATGCTTTACTGTATACAATGCTATTTAATATATTTTTATACTGTGTGTGAACAAACAAAGCAAACACTTCTTTCAGATACATTGTATAAAACCAACAGCAAGGTCAATAAAACTCTCTTTCTACATGCTGAAAGGTAAGGAGAATTTGAGCAATGTCTGTCCAAAACAACTCTGCCAGTCTGTTCTGCTACATCCATGGGCTCTTGATTTATGTTCCATCTCTTGCATAAAGTCTTTTGAAATTGGTCTTGGGATTTTAAAATTTTTTGTATTTTCTTAAAAAGTACCTGTTGTTTTGTATCAGTCCTTCCTACATCAGCACTGGAAATACCCCTTTATCTTTTTGTCTCCAGTACTTACTGTTATCTTAGAAACTATAGCTAAGATAAACGGTGAGGCTAATAAGCTTTTGTCTCTGCTGCTTAAAAGCAAATCAGTGTTTCTACAAGGAGAATTTTTGTTCAAAGGTATAATATTGAAAGAATATTCTAGAAACAGGCATGTATGGACAAGGGATTACTGAGAGGATCTACAGCAGACAACACTGTGACTGGATGGCACTGAGTAGTTAATGAAAAACACAGGAGGAAATTCACCTCTTTCGCTGAGAGGGTCTGTTCCTACAGTGGCCAAATTCTGACCTCAATTATATCTGTGTGACCTAATCTAGAACCATCTGTTAAAAAATGCATGCCTAGCTCCTTTTTGCTGTCTCAAATTTTCTGTAAGTGTGCTTTGAAATCTCATTAAGGTTTGTAGTTATATAGTTATATAATTTGTTTACATTTTTATTTTCATTAGTTCATTTTCTAACACTAACATAAACACATGAAAAGCAAATATGAGAATAATTTCATTGATAAAAGTAATCCAGTTTGATTAGCAACTGTTAATTAAAATATATTTGTAAATAACTGTGTTGTGATTTTCTCTTTTAAGTAGATTTGTAGAAGCACTGTGCTCCTGGGTTTAAAATTTTTTTTTTATCTCTCTATCCTTTTCTTGGCTTCTTATAGTACGTATGTTCACTCATTCACTGAACAACACTGAAAAGATTGAGCAGGTTTATTCATAGTGAATGTCTCCATCAACTGCCTCTCAGATCTACTAGGAAAGACCCTTATGCTTTCTGTCGTGCTTGAGAAGAGCTGTGTGTAAACATTTTCAAAGCTACTTGGTTATCCTTACCTGAAGCCCCCATAAAACTCATCATCAGTGTGTGATCTCTCAAAGGGTATAAAATTTGAATCACACAATTATCCAGACCTCTGCTTCCCATACTGTTTTCATTTCTTTCCCAAAAATCTTTTTCCATGTGTTACATGTTTTCTTTCACTTCTACTGTCAGGTCTTTTGGGTATTATTTGTTATTCCATTATAAGTTTGTGCAGCTTATAGCTCTAGTGTGGGCTACCCTAGCACTCTCTGGTCCTTGGCAGTATGTTAATAAACATTAATACTGATAATGAGAAAAAAAATACAGCTGCTAGTTATAAAAACCAAACAACCATCAATAATAACTAAATAATAATAGCCACGCTCCATTGCTAAATTTCTTTTTGTTACCATTCCTTTTTTTAAAATTAAATTCTAAGTTATAGTAGCTTCTTTTCTTCCTTTGTAACCTCAAAATATTGTCACATCATGTCACAGAATAAAGTGCTTATATTACATACTACTATCCATGCATACTATAATACTATAGTATTATTTTGGTCTGTTGTTGCATTCTGACTCAAAACAATTTATGGGTAATATATTTCCTTTTTTTATTGCTATGTTTGTCCACTGCTGTAATAAAGTTGTGATATGAAACATGTAATAGACCACAGTACATTTCTGGTTTTGGGGAGGCTTTTTTTGTTTGTTTTTTGGTTTTGATTTTTTTGGGGGGAAGTTTGGTGGTATATATATATATATATATATATATATGTATATATATATAACAACTCCTTGTAGCTTTCTGATATCTTCATAAATGTAATCCATGTTAATAATAAATTTCTTGGACAAATACAGCCAGTTACTGTTTATTTCACCCAAGTCTGAAAGTTATCTTGACAGAAAGTTATCTTGACATAGTTAAATATGCATATTTAAAGTTTTCAGTGTTGGAAGGAAGCTAACCACAAACTTGTATTATATAAATATTAATATAGGAATATAGCAAATTATGATGTCTCTATCTGATTCAAATGGTTTGAATATGCCTACTAGGATTTTTCACCAGGATTCTCATTTAGTTAGGGTTATCTAACCCTAGAGTGTATATCAACACGTGCAACACTGTGATATTTTCATGGTTAGTAATAAGCAGTTGCTCTTAGGAGGTAATTTAGGATGTGATTTAAGTTCATATTTTCATGGAAAAGCAATAAGTAGTTGCTTTAGGAGGTAATTTACCATGTGTGAGCCCCATCTTTGAAAAGAAAACTGTGTATGCTTTCTCCAAAGTGTTTTTTTGTAGTCCTTGTTAGGATTAATATCACTGAAACGTCATTCTGTGTTTTTTCCATGTATTCCATTGTATATACCACCCCGGTTCTTTTATACTGGCTTCCATGTCTCCTACTTAAGTTCAGCCAGGTAAAGCTTGCTAAGGCATCACATCCCCATAATGTTCAGTTCTCTGAAACTTCAGTTGAACTATTGTAAAACTTGGAAGATAGGTTTTAAGAATGTGTTTGCAAAGTAGTAAAGAGCAAGTTCCTACTTCATGGTATCTGAGCTGGATATATCCACTGCAGTGTATCTTAACCACTGAAGAAATGCAGTAATCAGGTCAAGGTTGTTTTGAGAATCTGTTTCTATTACTGCCCTTTGTAAGGTCTACTGAAGTCTGATACCAATCACAGGGGTTATTAAGTGGGAAATGGCTTTTTTGACTTCAGACTGACAAACTAGAGTCTTGAACAAAAATCCTCTTGGTAACATTTTACTAGATATATTTTACGATAAGATGGCTGAGGTACAAAGCACAGAAATGCGAAGTTATGACCTACCACTATATTTTTAAGTTCATTTTTGTGCCAGAAATTGATCTTGTCTGCTGATTAAATCATAAGATAAAATGTCTAGAGACAAGAGGGCAAACCAGTGGTTAAGCAGCAGATGTGAGTCTGAATTTACTTACTTTGTGAGGCTTTAGTCTGGTTATATGAGTATAATAGTTTCAGCCTGTTCTGTTCACTCAAGTGCATCACCACAGAATGTAAAGGAGACTATGTAGGTTGGACCAAGAGCAGAATTTTGCTTCAGATTTTGTATTTTCATTCCATATAAATGTTTCTCAAATTCTAGAAGCTTTTACTTGAGAGAAAGGAGCTGTTTCATGCATTTGCTGTCATCTTTGATTTTCACTTTTGGAATAATATTATGACTTAGACTCATAAGCTATCCTACATAAATATCAATAAAATATATTTCTTCCTAGTTTTCTTCTGATTTCACAATTACTTTTTAGACTTGAAAGGAGAGGCTACATTGTTTTTACAGCATAAATATGAATTCAGATTTGAATAAGTAAGTTAAATTGACCTTTCAGACCCTTACTGCTATTGGTGGCCTCAGTGGCATCACTGGAAAACTATCTGGTAAATGACGACTCCCTCATCAGCAGCAGCACTTGTTAAGCTTTGAGGCAGGTAGGACTCTTGCCTGGAGCTCTATGCCATGCAGAGACGTGGCCATATGAGAAAAAAGGGATGCATATCTAACCTACTGACCTGCAACTCCCTTAGTCTCTAATAACACGTGTAACGGTGTGTGAGAGACCGTTTCTGAATTCATGAATTACAATAGTCTGTGATAATCCTTACGTTGTCTTGAGTTTCATGAAAACGTTAACATACACCTTCACAGAAAAAAAAAAAAAAACATTAAAATATTAAACTGAAATATCACTAAACTAAAATTGCTAAATTTAGTCAGTCAGTGTCTTTATTGTCTGTTAACTTTCCTAATATTCTGTACTCTTTATTTAGAAGAAATCTAGATTTATGCCAAAATTTAACAAACTTGTCAATTGCTATAACAGTAACATCGCTTAGGCTTTACTTAACAGGGCTGTAAAAGGTGAATATATCGTACTGAAACCATGGTGTTAGCATAGACTTCCATTCAAACAGGACTTAATACTGAGCTACTCTGGTACTAAACACCTCTTTGGTGACTTGATAAAAATGATCAAGCTTTTAAATAGAATTAATGCTGTTTGGATTTGGGATGTATCTAAAGACAATATGCCAGAATTTTCACTTGAAATAGATACGTGCATAAACACTACACACTTTTTATTAAGGTAAATTATGTTACCAGATTTCCCTCTATTTATCGAAACATATTTGTTATATTATATGTTCTACCATGTGCTCTTTTGTTCATTTGTATGAGGGACAGCTGTGTAGCTCGGGGGACTATCTGTTGAGCTGGCTCTGGCTGACAAGATTTCACTGGAAATTCACATTCATAATCACAAGCAATACAAATGTAGGGGTGTCTAATATTCTGCTGGAATTACTCTGTGGGCTTGTTTACATGAAATCTGTATTAAGACTAATAGATGTATTTTTGCTTGGATTAACCTTTGCACTGGCAATTAATTCACCAGAAAAATATCCAGGATTTTCATGCTTATGGTGCTTTACATAGTAGCACTAATTTATCATGTCTGATTCTGTTGTAAGCAGAATTACCAGAGATGTAGTATGAAAAGATACAGTTTATATTTGAAAATATGTATTTGTACCATATGACATTTCAAATATATGACAGTTTGCAGTACATTCATGAACTAAGCCTAGGTCTACAAAATTATTTTAAGCTCCTGAATCATGCTTTGGTTCCTGAACTACAGGCTATGTGGAAAGTACAGACACAATAGGAAAAAGAACCCTAATCCATTTTTAAGTGTGGCCTGCGTATGGCTAGTTTGTGAAAAAGTTAACTTCAATCAAAGATGTGTCTTTGAAATATTATCCCCTAAATAGACAGCAGTGAACTAATTGACATGGTTCTTAGGAACATGGTTTAGTGGTGGGCTTGGCAGTGCTGGGTTAATGGCTGGACTTGGTGATCTTAAGGGTCTTTTCCATCCTAAATAATTCTGTGTTTCTATTAGTCTAAACAGAACACCCTGAACTTAAGTAGAGGACAGGCTGACACTGTGTCTAGATCTGCATCTTCTACATTTAAGAGATGTGCAAAACAATCTGTGCCCATGTGTCTTTCATGTCAGTAATATTCATGGATAAGTACGTTCAGAGGTCTATCTCCTGGCTGCACAACAACAGAGCATCTCTAGGGAAGACAAATGAAAACTTGAGATTTAATGTGGCTGTGAGATTCACTAAGGAAGAGCAGCACACATTAGAGAAGAGAGGATGAAAGAGCTATCCGGAATGAGATATGGAAGACTCAAGTACCTCTGCCCTGCTTCTTAAGAACCTATCATTAATTTCTACCTATCAAAGTCACTTTAAATGAACTTCCTTGAAATATTTTTCTCTCCTGTTGTGCCTTACTTTTTTATGTGTAGTTTATATAAATTATGGTCTCAGTGCAAAAAATGTGTCTATTTAAAGGCACCATAAAAGAATTACATTAAAATAATAATAATAATAAAAATAATAATAACAATAACTAACAAATAATGCATAGTTTCTTCAGAAAACAAAAATATATGATTGCTAAAATGTTTAGAAAATATACCTGTTTAATGAAAATACATCAAACCACAAGTTACTGCATGTATGGCAGCAAGGAGAACAAGTGTGGAATCCTGAGGTATTGCCCTTGCCCTGTGTTACAACAAATTGAACAAAATGTGGCTGATTTTTCCATATAATTAATTTTGCTAATTTAAGTTTTGATTTTATCTGTAAGTGGTGCATTATTTAATTAAGGTTTGTCCAGAAAGCTTGTCCCAGCAAATATTACTTCAGATTAAAGTACTTACAGACTGAGAGAAAATTTATTTAACAATCTCTTCTAACATTTGTTAATTTCAGTAATCCTTGTATTGGAATCACGATCATGGCTAAATGTTGTATTACCTGGTTGCTACTTAAATCAGTAAAACCATTCTGGGGACAAAGGTGGTTGTTGTCATGTGACTGCCATCACTTTTCTAACTCACTTCTAACTCACTTCATCACTCTTCTAAAATTGTGTTTTATTCATTGTTATTACCCGAGTTTGCTCCGGTCAGATATGCATTTTAATAGTGTATCAGTCCATATCAGTATGAATTTTGCTTGCTACACACACAAAAACTTGAGGATCAGGGAGTACGTTACTTTTTAATACCGGAAATATCCTCCAGGGCTTTGTTAAAAATGTCTCAATTAAGGCATGATAGGAATAGGCTGTTATTTCAGATGTTTGTTGAAAACAAAGGTGGAAAACTTTTCTTAGAAAACAACTGGTGTCATTTCAATTTATGATGTTTATCATCTCAGCAGTTTCAGTTTTCTTTATTGTATATTTTCAGAGTTCAACTGTTACTATTTTTATCACTGCATTTTTTCTAGAGATGTGTGGACTGTTATACTGTTGTATATTCTGTGTCTTCTGATATGTTCTGTGGCATATCTATTAGATATGTGTGGTAAGTAAGTATGTAAAACGCATAGAGACTAAGTCTGTACAGTAATTTGATAAAAAATCTGGAATATTAATCAGGCATCAAATGGATCAAATAATGTCTGTAGTTTTAGAAGTCTGACCTTTTTATTCCCTGCAATTAATTTTTGTTTGTTAAAAGATACACCAACAAAAGTGTCATCTTTGACTAGTGTTTACTCGCAGAACTATACAAGCTTTAGTTATAAGCAATCCTCTGCCTGTGTTTAAAGAACTTTCATTATCTTTGCACATATTTGGCTTTGAAGTAGCAAATATAGACTCCTGCTATTCTACAGATAGTATGAAATTATGATTCTGTCTACAGTCTGTAAGAACTGGCAGATGAAAGGACATTTTATTTCAGTGTCTCACTCATAAAGCTGGGTTTCAGTCAAGGAGGAAAACAGATTACAGATGAATCCATGTAATAAACATAATACCCAGAAGCTGAAAAATGTATCTAAAATTTATAATAAAATTCTCTTGGAAACCAGATGGGACATGGAACTTCCTCTCCATTTGGTGTTTTATATAGGTATGGACTTTTAAACAGCATTTTTCATTGTTTAACTTGAAGATCTTGTTCCATACACTGTATGTAGTTGATTGTGTTCTGATTATTTTATAAAAAGAATTGTTCCATGACTCTTGATCAGCAAATGACTTAGTAATTAGGTGCATGTCTGGATCAGCTGCCTTTGGCTCTATTGTCCTCTACTGCCTGAGAGGACAATTATGATTGCAAATATATACATGCATGCAGACAAACAGATTTTGAGGATAAAACATTATAAATTGTATTTTAACATTTAATTGCTCCCTGAAGCCTGTATATATCCACTTAAAATGGAGGACATAATTGCAAGGAACTTCTTCAATTTCCAGCTGCTAGTGAAGCATACTTTGCTTTTTTACTACTCCAGTAATGCAAAATCCTAATTTCCTAATCCTCAGCAGTACTAGGAAAAACATCTGGGCTCAAATATATGCCATTAGTAATTTACACTTGTTTCATGTTTATTGGGCATTGTATTTTGTATGTATGTATGCTTCTATACAGACACAGTTACAAGATATGCCAACAGCTATTTCTCTGTAACAGTGCAGAATTTTCCAAACAGGTGATCTCTGTCATGTAAGTAATTTTGTCACCTTTGCTTAGAAAATCGATGTTTCCTGCTGGAAAAAAATAATGACAAACTGATCCTTGAACTTCTCAAGTCATGACCTTGCTTGCCTGCTTGGTGGAGAGTGCTGGTGGGGAAGATGGTTTCTGAAACAAATCTGTTGGCTGTCAGGGTGATTGAGTACATTCAGAAATTTTCTGTACAACACTGCCTTATGCCTTCATAATTTCTGGGTAGGACATTTTCATGTAGTCTCCTCTTGTCTGGTATTGCTGTGTCCCAGTGTAAGTTCTGAAGCAGCCTTACGCATGACATAAAGGCTCATATGGTGACTGTCAAGATATTACTTGTAATTTTTCAGTCCAGGAGCTTTACCACAGATTTTTTATCCCTGCAGTCTATCTTAGAAATAATGGCAAACCTTCTGGTAGGCCAGCTTGTTGCCATCAGAGTCCAAGTAAACGGTCCAGTCTGATGAGCACTATGTTCAAGCAGAATTCAGACTGGCTCATGACTCCTAACAAATCAGATTTAATGTTACCTAGGCATTGGTGGTTTGATGGCAGTCATGACAAACTGCAACACATAAGGTTTCTCTACTTCCTTGACACTGATTGGCAATGCACAAATATTTCACAGGGTAGAACTGATGTCCATCAGTTATGCATACGTACATAGTGATTAGGCAGGGCAATGCAACATGCACAAACACACACAGACATGAGGATTAACATGGACAGTGAACACCTGATTATATGCCACATGGCTATCACAAGGGAGTTATAGATGGCTGTTTTAAAGGCTATCTGTATCATAAAACTGCTGCTATATGCTCAACTGTTTTTTTTTTTTAAGGTGAATTTCTGAATTTATTCGCTAGGTGGCAATGTAGTCTGTCCAAAATTTACAGCAGAGTGGAACTGATCAGAAATAACTGCACTGCATGAATGTTTTACATTGGATTGCAATAAAGAATTGTTAATTAATTCCTAGGCTATTTCTTAAAAAATATACTCACAAAAATGTATACTTTACAACCTAAGTAAAAAATACTTAAGGTTGTTGTAGATTGCAAAGCCCTAAGAGTCACAAGTACTCAGTGGATGCCATCATCTCTGGTATTGAGTTTGGAAGTGCCAGGGCAGGGGTGAAGTGTGATGTAAAAAGGAGCACATGTATCTCAGTTACCTCAGGGAAAAGAATTAATTTCAGTCAGTGAGAGAAACCTGATTACAGACAGGAATTGGAAATAATTTATTAGAATGAGCTGCTGAAGTGTATCTGCTCTGATCCTTTCGGAGCTGTAAACATCAATGTGGAAACTTCAGAAGAAAAATGTGTATTGCTTTGTCTATGAGTTCCTTGGATCTTTCTCTTCTAGATGCTTTAGAAAATGCCCAGAGAAGTCTCAAAGATGTGGGATGGAGGTAGCAGCTGCACCAACCTAGTGACACTAGTCCAAGCTGTCTCCTGGAGACCTCTTGTATAATGAGGTTGCGCTGTGGGGCCAGAAGAGGACACTGCAGAGCTGGAAACCACGCCAGGATCAGTTGCAATCCCTCTTTTAAGACCCGCTGTGCATGGAGTGGATAGGCTGCCTGTGCATTGGATAGACTTCACTTCAATGTTAAATCTTCCTTTTGTAGACATAAATGCAAGGAGTTAAAATAAAAACTTTTTTTTTTTGTAGGACTAATCTCTTATTTTTCTCATTTGTCTTGGGAATTAATGAATGCTTTATGAAAGTCAGATTCAATCTTTGTTGGTTTTCAGAATGTCCTCATGCAAGACTGTTTGCCTTGTTCCCTGTAGGCAGCCTTTTGCTTTCTCCAGTTTTGAGATGTGGCTTGACCAGTTAATTTTTTGTCTTTCAAGCTGTCTGTACTTTTGACTCTAGTAAAATTGGCAAAGTTTATATTTAGAAGGTTTTACTGTCATTATGCTTTATAACCTTGATAGTTTAGTCTGTCTGACCCAGAAATCTTTTGTCCTAAGCGCTTGCTCCTGAGTCAAATTGTATCAATTATACCTCTATTCATTTGATAGATTGTGTTCCTGCTGTAATTCTCCAATAGACAATAATTATTTAGGACATTTGCAGTAATTTCACGATTATGAGCCGCACCTTTTTCAGTGAAGAATCCAGCCTACCCCAGCAGTGTGGCTAATCATCAGGTGCTGCTTATCTATGGACAAATCCCAGTGAAATGCCAACCCGGAAGTGAGAGCTGGCCAGGGAGGGCACCTGGGGCTGCCTTTAAAGGCTTTGCTGGTCTATGAAAACTGTTTGCAACTTGAGCACCTGACACCAAACCCAGCTGGCAGCGATTCTGTTACTAATTTGTTACTTTGTTACACATGGATCCTCACTGGAAAAAAAAAAAAAAAAGCGGCTTATATTCAGGTGCGGCTTATATGTGGACAAATCCTGTGGTCTACCCGGTTACCGGGAGGTGTGTCCTATAATCAGGTGCGGCTTATAGTTGTGAAACTACTGTAATTATTTTTTAATTAGGGATGTTATATATCTCAGAATTTCCTGTGGTTTTGATTTGTGTATTTTATGGGACCAACTAAGAAATTATTTATTAAAATCATGTTGCTAATTTAGGAGAATTTGACATGTATACTATATTTTAGATTTTTTTTTTTTCCTGTCCATATTAAAAGCAAACAAATTTCCAAAATGTCAGAAATCTTTTGCAACCATAAGTTGCTCTCGTTTTGGGGATAGTTAGGCCAAATCCCACCAGAACATTATAAACCCTGCTAAAATCTTTCTTTGCTATTCTGTTTTAACAGGGAAGTTCACTGGCAGTGTAATGCAGTAGAAATTTAAGAGCTATGTATGTTTTGAATTATTAGGGTACAACTGATGGTTTGACTTGTTTTTTTTCCCTATTGTCCCCTGTTTTCGATTCTATTACTGTGCCTGCTGTTAAATTTACTGTCTGTTGTCATCTTCCTTTGCATTGCTTCTGTACATGGGCAAACAATCTGTGCTGTGACATGATCCATCATTACTACATTGTGAGGCTTGCAATATTTGTTGTTTCTCTCGAAAGCTCACTTTGTGAATCAAGCCATCAAGAAAGAATCTTAGATTTCATGTAAACAAAAATATAAAGTTTTATCTTCCTAGTGGGAGGCAAATTTTAATCATATGATTAAAGACAGTAGGCTAAAGACAAGTATAAAATTATTTAAAATTTCTTATAGTGTGTAAGAAAAACCTTCTGTTTTGGGCTCAGGGTGGTTGCTGAATCCTGGAAATTTAGGAGACAAACAAAAGAGATTTTTAGCAAAGGAAAATAATTCAAAAATACTAGCAGGCAAAGTTTTCCTGTGCAGTGTTGATTTCAATGAAGCTGACTTTCTGAGTTGCAGATAAGAACACATCTGCTTTTTGGTAATAATAGAATTAGTGCCCTGCTTTAACATAATGTATGCTCCTAAGAAAAGCCATCATTCCTAGGATATAGAAGCCAATGGTATTTACATTTTGCATACTGTGGAATGAAACTGGTCAGAGGTTTCTTGCAGGATTCACAGGGCTTTTGAGCATTGATAACAGAAATTTTTGATGAAGCATTTAAATGGTAATAGCAAACAATAGCAACTGCTTGGTTTTTTATCCATTTCAATCTATACTAATTGAGCTGAGCAGAACTGCTGTTACCTTTAACCAGCTTTATAACTTTACAGAATGGATGAATTAAGATGGAAATAAAACCCAACCCTGACTTAAGTCAAAGATATAGAGAAAGCTACAAAATTAATTTACTGGTTCTGATGGAGGAAAATACGTTATGCTGGGTCTGACAGCCTGAGGAAGGCGAGGCTCCTGGAGTGTCCCCAGGTCCAACAAATAACAAGGCTGAAAATGTTTTCTCAGTATGCACAAGCACATGGAGCACCTGGATACACCACCCAACTATGTTTATACAGGCCATGCCACTCAGAAGTTTTTTTAATTTTAATGGCAAACCTGAAGTGGATTTCCTGGTATATACCCCAGTCCTTTTGAGAACTGTTGAGTTTTTTAAAGTAGCAGAGAGGACTTTCACTCTTCTGAATGCTTATGAAAACATGGCCCAATATGCTTGCGAGAATTTTTAAGCAGAGGTCCAAATGGGGGAAATCTTGAGGACCCTAATCTATTTTCATTTGGGGTTGACTCTGATAAAAGTCTTACTTGCTCCTGTGCAGGTTTTGCCTGAACAAGCACTGTGCAAGACTTAGAATGCTAAGACTTAGCCCGCAAAAATTATTAGCTGAGGTCACAGTCCAGGCTTTTGTATATACTTTATCTGTCACTTACTTGTGTTATGAAAGTGCAGAGGTGATAAAGAAGTCATCTCTCAGGTCATATAGCAGTTTAAACTGCTGTGTCTCTGATGAAGCATTGTAGACAAAAGGGATAATAAGATCCAGGGGAAGATAGAAGAGTAGAACTAAAAAGCTTGCACAGCTATTGAAAAGAAGACTTACATTATTTTGCTGCAGACTCCATAGGAGCATCTGATCCCCATTTCTTATGAAGTGTAGTTCTGACTGCCCCAAAATTGCTTTAAACATGAAAAAGATGAGACCACTGTGCTTAATAATGCTGTTAACACAATGTCTGAAGATTTGTCCCTTCTCTGTACTGCACATAAATACTGCTTCGTCTTCATCTGTGCAAAATGTAGAGGTAAACTTTAATTGAGGGCTTTTCTTTGGGGATCATGTGCATTCAGGGGGAACAAAACTCCTATTATCAACTGAGAAATATAACAAGTTTGAGAGCATTGTCGCATAGAGATACTGAAACGTTAATTCATGCTTCTGTGACATCGGCTGGATTACTGTAATTCCCTGCCTGCAGGTCTCACTCAGCCCTCCTTTCACAAAATAAGAACTTGTACAATAATGTGACCGCTGACATTTCAGGCATATACAATACCTGGTCATCATATGTCTCTGTACTGCGATCTCAGTGCTGCCTGCCATTAGGCACCAGATCGATTTGAAGATCCTGGTGATGTGTTTTAAAACACCACATGTATCCAAATGAGTTTTAGGTTCCCTATTGTCCAAGTCCAATTTTGCTGAAGTGTAAAAATGTTGTACTTCCATTTGTTCAGAGAATTACAAACCACTGTGTCCCATACCTTCTTCATGCAGTGGTGGAATGCGCTTTTGTCAGAACAGATTTGGAGTGTCAGTCTTGTCATTGACTTGAGGTCAAGACTGTGGTGGGTTGCTTAACTTTTCTTTCTTTCACCAACATTTCTTTACCAGCATCTATTCATATTTAATAGAACATTCTAGGGTTTCGTTTTCTTAAAACTTTTTCAGAATTGAAGCATCTTTACCAGGGAACTTTTCAAGTGCCAGTAAGTGTTGGAATTTCTGATTTTTAGAGGCACAAAAAATTTTTAATATAACAAAACTTTTAAAAGTAACAGAAGTGTTTCTAATACAGATGTTTTTCACCTACCTTACCTACATTTTTTTGTATATCCCAGGGAGGACATGAAAGACTTTTTAATTAAAACCTTTAGTAAGATCTTCAGGGATGCATTTGTGGTCTTTCTTCTTTCTATATTTTGGAATAGGATAAAAACCAATTTGCTTATGTTGATTGTGTACTTCACACAAATGCATACGGAATTTGCTGTGCAAACAAGACCTTTTTATCTAAAGCTGCTTATAAAATCAGTTTTCCTTTGAAATTTTTTGCACAGATTTATTGGCTGCTGTAGTTTTATCTTTTTTTATGCCTGCATTTCCCTCTTTTGGCCATGATATGTTGGTCATAGTAGACACTGACTACAATTTGAAACATAATGTTCCTAAGCATGATTGCTAAGCAAGAGTAGTTAAAAATAGGGAAGGGAAGGGAAGGGAAGGGAAGGGAAGGGAAGGGAAGGGAAGGGAAGGGAAGGGAAGGGAAGGGAAGGGAAGGGAAGGGAAGGGAAGGGAAGGGAAGGGGAAAGGATTTCCATTGAAATGACTTAATATTGGCAGATTGACACCTAAATAATCTTCTGCATCGACAGTTTTTTTGTCATTCTGTCATCCTTGCTCACATCAGGATACTGTATATTTTTCTGTAAATTACTTTTCTGTCATTTTTATAGCACTTAGCTTTCAATATCGGTATTCTATTACATGCATATGTAACATTTCTTTCAAAGCCAGAATACTATTTTTTATTTAGCTCAACCTCTAGTTTCTTCTTGTCAGTTGCAGTTTTGATCATTGGAACAGGATAAAGTGTTATCCTCTTACATAGCATATACTATCTAGAGTAGATGAAGAAAGGCCAGATTATTAAACTTCTGTGCAGACCTGCTAAAGTTTCCAAGTGTTGCAGCTTCCAAGTGTAAAGTGCTTAGTTTCTCTGTTAAGAAACAAGGGTGTTGTAAAACACTAGGCCATGTGTTATGTCCCAAAAGACTAACAAGCTCATCTCATCCTTCTATGGAAATTTTTGTGACAAAATTATCCTTATTGTCATTATAGACTTAAAGGTTTTCTGTGTCATGGATTTTTGTCCTTTACATCTCCAGTGGTACTAAGCAGGGTCAGATTTCACAAGGTGTTAGGTCCTGATGTCATTTGGAGACATTTTACTGCTCATAGTCTTGTTCAATCTTACATGGTTTGTGAAATGTTCTATTCCACATAAAGTGTACTGATATTCTTGTTTGACCCTGAGTGTAAGGGAGGATGGATGCATCATCTTCCTTGCTGTTCCTGTTCATTTCTGCACTTTTACATTTTAAGTATCTCCAGCAGTCAGACCTCTCCGTGTTTGCCTCTGTGTCTGAATTCAAGGCCAAATTCAGATGTGGTGCGTGGTGCGTGTTACTCAGAGCAATTCAAAAGGTCCCTTTAGATTCTGCCAGATCTATTTATAACACTTCTATCAAGGTATAATATAATCTGCAATTTACATACCAGGGAATTGCAAGAGCATTTAAATTTAAATAACAGAGACTCTTCTTTCATTTACACCTACTCATGAACCCTTATTATGAAAGCTGTAGCGAGTTGGATTGACATCTGATGAACAAAGGGCAATTGTTTTCAATGGAAAAGAAAAATACTGCTCCAGTAGTTTTTTGAAGCATCTTTTCACCCTTATCAGTGTGATTTTAATCTTCCTGGGTTTGGTGAATGCTTCCAGTGTTTCATCCAGTGAATTGATATTGATCCCTACCAGTTAGTATTTTGCAGCTGGAGGAAAAGAAAAATAAACTTTCTTTTCACTTTTGTAGTGTTGCCTGAATATATTTCTGTCCAGTTGTTTTGTGGATTTTGAATGGGTTTTCAACTGTCTCTAAGTTTAGTTGGTTGCAGATTTTTCTCCTGCTAGTTTGCTTTGCTTAGTGTAATGCTATGGTGAATGCAGAAATATCCCTGGTCAGGGTGACTCTGGGAGTGTGGAATGTAAGGTATGTGGACATCCAACAAGCTTAGCTAGCTTGTTAGAATCATGGCCTGGATTTTACTTTGCATTTTAGAGACAGGATAAAGGCTGGCAAAATTTATTTTAATTCTTTGTGTGCTAAACATTAATACTTCTTTTCAGATAAGATATAATTGCAATGTGAGAGAGTAGTTAGAAGAGCCTTGTGTTGGGCTGCATTACCTCTGTTTTTTGCCAGTCAGTCTAAGCAAATGTCCCTTCTGGGAGGCAAAGTATGAGGCAGTAGGTTTACAGGCTGAGGAAGATAGAGGGGATGGAGAAAGGAAGAGGAAGCTCAGCTGATCTTATTCCCGTAGTCAACAGCTGGAAATCAGTGCTAATAGTACATTCTGTCTGTTCCTCGCCTCCCAGACTATCTATGTGTGTTTGAACAGTTATTTAAAGGGCAAGAATATCTGGCATTAGATCCTGTCAATTGGAGAGGAAAGGATTTTCACTCATTTCCCTGAGCTTTGTGGTCTTCTGTCCTTCTTGCTGTATGTTATACTACTTCTCATCTGAAGATCAGGTGTGTTAGAAAAATATTAGTGATCACAAATGTTGTCCTACTCAAACTGGATGTTAACTGGAGCTGTTCTGATATTTGACTTAGCAATTTTCTGCTCTGTTCTGCTGACTCTGTTCTCTGACCTGAGAACAGATCTGTATTACGGCTGCTGAGAGTATTAAGGCTTCTCAGTAATTCAGGTAGGCTCTGGCTAACCAAAACATTTTGTTCACATATGTGGACTTGAGAGCGTCTATAAAGAAAAAAATTATCATTTTTTTCTAGAATTCTTTATGCAATTTCAAACTGTCAGTTTGTCTCAAAAATATTAAAGTTTCATTTTGGTACTTTATCCTTTTTTAAAATAAGTACCTTGCATTTCTTTTTTCCTGAAAGAACACTATCTTTGTATCACATTGATGTTTCATGTCAGAAACTTGCATCCTGGATTTAAATTGCATACTTTGGTTTCTCTGCTGGCTCTCTGAGTTTATAGATAGCTGTTAGCAGTCTGCATGCCCTCTATTTTGCCAAACTGAAAATTAAATATTCCGGTGAAATACTCTATGAAAAGCCGTAATCATAACAAAGATACTCTGGAAAAGCTGCATATTCTTTACACTGGATTCTGAGGCAAAGGCAAAATCTCAAGCATCTATATTTCAGATCTTAAAAACTATTGTGTTTTTTGCAAGTTCAGGGAAGCTTGTGATACTAAGGAGTTTTTTCCCCACATCTCCTTCTCTTACTAGATTGATTGAATGGCTTGCACTGCAGTGGCCATCCTGCAGCTTTAAACTGTGTATCTTCTGAGTTTTTTAAATATATGGTTTCATGTGCCACAAGAAAGGAAAAAAGAAGGTGAATGCCTGATTAGTTCTTTGGTCATGTAGAAATAGATTTCTTGTGCAGAAATAGAGTTTGAATGTGACTCAAAACATATACTGTCTTTTTAAATCACTCTGAGCCTGGATTTGCATCCTGCAGGGTGTCTTTAGCAGTATGCCAAACAAACTCACTGCCTGTTAGTTTTGAAGGGAGCTAAAAGCCCTTATTACCATGCAGGATCAGGTCCTTTATGTTTTGAAATAATAATAAAAAAATGTGTCTTACCTTTAGGGAATGCCTTAAAAAATGAAAGGGGTAAACTCACCATGAAGCTACTTTTATGCTCCTAATGACTGTGTAAAAAAATCCACAGGGATAAAAGGAAAATGAAGTAAATGTAGCAGTGCCCCACCACATTTCAAAGCCAATATCAAATCATCCATAAAATTCTGTGAAAACAATATCCACCTAATCCACAAATGAAAGAGCTAAGATTATCTGTTAAAAAAAAAAAAAAAAAGAATAGACCTGTGCTTATTTGGATGATAAGCATGAAAGATTTTCTCCAGTCATTAAGGGTTGAGGGTTTGCTATACTCTTGGAACTAAACCTTTTAAATAACTTCCCAGTTTCCAGACTACTGAATCTTTGAAAAGTTAATTTTTCGTTATCTCCAAATACAAGAAGCTTAGCACAACAATGGCAGTTCAAAGTCTTCCAGGTACAGAGCCTTCAAAGAGTAATTCGCAATACAAATTCATAAAAGTCAACAGTTTAGACTACTCAATTGCTTTTAAGATTTTCATCAAATGCATCTCAGCAGTTGAAACTTGCCACTGATGCCTCCCAACTGAGTTAAAGTCAGAAAACACTGACAATGTTACCTTTATTTTTCTGTGGATTTTAGGCAGTGAAAGATAGCAATTAAACTTTGCCTCAATTTACTTTGTATCTGATCTTTACAGATCTGACTGAAAATAAATGTGCATTGCATTTCATGCTATTATTGAAGTTTAAAAATAATGATTAATAGTAAGTGGATTGCTGAAATCAGAGTACACAAATGTCTGGTCTGTGTAATTAAAATTCTTTCAAATATAGATAGATGTTCCCAAGGTTCTTTCTGATTTAATAGAGATATCTAGTCTAAGATCAAGTTTATTTTAGAAGACATTTAGCACTTTGAGGAACATTCTAGGCTTTCAGGAAAAGGTGAAAAATCTCCTAATCAATGTGATAATGGTATGATTTTTTTCATGAAGTGTAAAAGAAATTTTCCTTTAAATGGTACAGAATTGCAGCCCAGTTTTACTGCTTCACTGTGCATTATTCTGGCAGAAGTGGAAATTAACTGTATTACTAGATAAGTGAAATTTACTACTCTGTCTGGTCTTCCTTCTCTATCTGTTGGGCAAGATTTTCAAAACAGAAGTTAGTGAGACAAGTTTAAGATTTTCTATTTTTTTAATCTGAAAAGTTAAAAATATTATTGTTTAATACTGATGCATATTTCTCATCCTTATGGCAGTGATGTGGTTGCTGTGTTAAGAATTTTGTGCTGTGTTAAAAACTGTATTCAGATACATTTATATGTATGTCTTTATCTGTTTGAATGCATATATACATATTACTAGAAAAACTTCTAGCTTTACCCAAAATAAAAAGTTCTGCATTAAATCCTCCTTTATTGTTGTTTTAACATTTTGCTGGTACTATGCTTTAAAACATATCCAAATAGCTCAATAATTTGTACAACAGTGTTATCTGCTGCTGCAGTGAGATACTTAGACTTGCTTGTATGTCTGTGCCTTAGAATATCAGTGTAATAATATGTATTAATTAAAATAGCTGCTGGGTGGTCATGAAATGAAAATAAGATAGCTTTATTTTCATTTCTGTTTACAAAAGAGTAAAAATATGATTCTTTATCCAAACCTTTGAATCCCTTGGTTATAGAAGACTACAGTATGAGATTTTCTCATGAGCTCTTGTTTTCTCTCTCTCTTTCCGTCAGGAAAAGAAGCCACCACAAAACTTTCAAATACTGCCTTAAAAAAAAAATCACAGAGTGAGTCAGATATATAATATTATTGTTAACAATCATCATGAGGTTCAACTTGGGTTCAGGTCATCTTCGGTTTAGTTGTTTGGATAAAACAAATTTTCTGTGTGACTCCATGATCCAGAGTAACTATGCAGAGGGGATAATTTACATGGAACTTTCTTCTACTTGTAGAAATGGCAGTGAAAATAATCAGGTGGGATTCTTCCTAACACATTTCTAAATGATTAATGTTCCAGGGGTACCTTGGTGAACTGACTGAAAAAGCTGGTTTTCCCATTGGGTAAAATAAAGAGTATAAGTACTATTTTGTTGTTATTATTGGTTTCTTTGGTTGGTTGAATTTTTTTTTTTTTAATTTTTTTTTTGGGACAGGGGGTAATGTGTTGCTAGAAAGAGCTCTCATTATTATGCTTTGCAGGTGACCCTGGCATCCACTTTCCTGCTGAACTGTACCTTTTTCTTGCTGGCTCATTGCAATTCCTTTGTTGAGTGAAATCTGTAGCTGCTGCTTTATCTCTAACAATATTCCAGCCAGGTCCTGGTGACTTTCATTGCTCAAGCATTTCATCATAGGATATTTACTAGACAAAAACATAGCTCCTTGCAGTTATATAATTCAACCAGTCTGCCAGTTAAATAACAATATCTTCAATATTAGAACCTGAATAATTTACCAACCTTAAGTCCAGCCTGCAAACACACTGAAATGAGCCTTTGCCGCTTCTATAGCTGGACCTGTGAAACTCATCAGAGTATTTGCATTAATGTGAACAAAGCAAGATCCAGAGCTGGTCAAGTAGTCATTAAAAGATAGAAATCATAATGAAATCACTTGAGGTTTGAGTGAGAGAAAGAAAGATTTAGAAAATAAATAAATGAACATAAGATTTCAATTAGGGTTTCAGGAGTGAAAAGAACAATGTGCTAGGATATACAAAGGATTTGCTCTCAGGGATTCATGCTGAACTTATATAACACTATAGTAATGAAAAGCTGTATATCAGAACTTCCTGTCAGTCAAAATATTTCCTTTTGCTGTCACTGCAAATAAAAGAGGAATTTGGTCTTCATATATGTTGTATTAAAATTCTTATCAGAAAGCATCTATGCAAAGTCAAAACCAATATTGTTTTAGGGTTTTTCTTCTGGTTTTCTTTTTCATTTATTTGATTTTTTGTTTTTTGGGTTTTTTTTTAGCTGGATTTTTCCCATCTCTCAACCCCATCATTTGAGTCACAGTATACACCCCACCTATTGCAGAATCACAGAGTGACAATGTGGGTCAGGTTGGAAGGACCACAAGGGGTCATTGGGTTCAACCTCCCTGCTCAAGCAGGACCATCCTAGAACATGTTGCGCAGGGCTGTGTCCAGATGGTTCTTGAATATCGCCAGTGAGGGAGACTCTACAGCCTCTCTAGACAATCTGTTCCAGTCACAATCTGTTCTGGCCACCTACACGATAGAGAACTTCTTCCTCCTGTTCAGACTGAACTTCCTGTGCATCAGTTTCTGCCCATTGCCTCTCGTTCTAGCGGTTGGCACCACTGAACAGAGCCTGCCTCCAAACCTGTAAGAGAGATGCTCCAGGCCCCTAAACATCTTTGCTGTCCTAAGCAGGACATGCTCTATGAGCTCCATGTCTCTTTTGCACTTGAGGAGCCCAGAACTGGATCCAGCATTCCAGATGTGGCCTCAGTAGGGCTGAATAAGGGGTGGGATCACCTCCTCCAACTCAGTTGGACTTGACCTATGGCTTTATCAGTCTGGTAAAGAACCAGAGTTTTTAATACTCTAGAACAAAAAGAAATTTCTCGGAATTGCCTTATATATTTAGTGCCTGATGGGATTTTCTTGAAAAACAGAAGTTCCACTGGGCCTTCCTCTGAACCACTGGGTATGCAGATACTTCATAGATATTCTTCTTTCTGAAGCTGTCCAAAACTGACTCAGGAATAAATGTATCACTGGAAACTGTTGGAAAAGTAAGCCAATTGTACTATAAGTGGGGAAGGCAGCAAGGCATAATGAGATGCTCTGAATTCAGACAGGAACTGAGAAAAGTTTGGATTAAGCATATGAGAGGAGGAAAAGAAAAACCCAAACCCCTTCTTTATGCAATTTCACTGCAGCCCTCCTTGCTTTTGCTATAAATGGTAAAAACCTTCTCTTTGCTAAGGTTATTACTTAGGACAAATCGGTCTCTATTATTCCACACAATTACCTCTGAACATATCTGGTCTTTTTGACTCTGTTTCTGAGATTCATGTCTCTGAGACAAATGCTGCATTTATCCTGAGTACTTCTTCCCTCTCCATTTCCTCAAAGCCTTGTACCATGCTCGCTGTGCCTCCACTCCAGCTATCTGCCTCTCTTATTTCTCTGGAGCACTGGCTAGCCAAGAAAGGGAGAAAAGGAGCCAATTATATCCCTTTTAGCCACAACTACAAAATAAGCTCCACCTACATAAAAAGATGCTCTCTGTTATTTCAAACATGATGGCATATAAGTTCTCCGTGCTGCTTCAAAACAGAAAATAAAATGTCTAACATTCAGAATGCTGTTTTGCTATCCTATGGATGTGAAAAAGTGTGTGGAGTCAGGCATTAATTAAAAATTGAGATATCATTTACAATAAATGATGTGTACAGGGCTTAGATTTCCAGACTTGCAGTAGAAAACCCCAGGTAAAACTTTTGTGTTTAACACACACTCTTTTATATTTTTAAATGTAAGTGCATACCCCATCTATGTAGATCCTATTTTTCTTGGAAATCTATGTTTTCCCAGCTACCACAATTTGTTGCTATTCTAGAGTGTGAATAAACAATGCATTTGGAGATACTCAGTGTTCTTGTCCTTGATAGCCAAGCATTTTACATGGTCTACTCAAATGCATCATTCTAAGCCTGACAAGGTCATGCACATTGTACAGAGACCAGAAATAAGGAATGCAGGATTAACAGTAGACAGTTTTAAATGAAAGGAGAGTAATTTCTTTACCCTCAATACCATTGTCACTTGCAATTAATTTTAACTCTGAGCTCAGAAGAGTCTGAACCAGATACTTTGAAAAGGAAAAGCTGAATCCAGCAGCAAGTAGGAGCTGCTATTTCTACGTTTATGTTCTATACTAAATTATATTATGTTATATTGGATTCTGAGTTTTCTACTTTGCTTTCACCACCATAAAAGCTTTGTGTTTGTACCTGTTAAAAACTGTAGAAATGTTACTTCATGTGGTTCTTCATCATTCATTTTTGAAACACCTTGTTTCTCTGAGCCCTTTGATTGGAAATTATTTTCCTTAGTATAGACTACTAAAGTAAGGATTATATACCTTTTTCCTAAATTCCTCCTTTTAAAACATCTCTACCTTCCTCAACAATTGTTCTCATTGAAAAGTCCTCTCAATTGTCAGTTTCTTGAAGGCCAAAAACTAATAAACCAGCCATTTGTATGTTTTCAGGTGAACTGAAATCCTTAGGTGCATCTGGCTCTTGTGTGTTCACTTACCTCCTTCAGAATGTTCTCCATCTATTGCATTAAGGGCAGATGGACACATTTTTCTCTTTTGCCACCTGGAAAGCAAAGGTTAGGGTTCAACTTGTCCCAAATCAGCTTATCCTTCTGCAGGGTAGTCAAAGCCCACTTACAAACACTCTAACGCAGTTTTACATTTTTGCCTCCCACCAGCATTCAAACCTGGGTAAATGTCTTTCTCTGTCAAAGCAGCAGTGGGAGGTGAAAATGAAAGTACTTTTTTTCTTTCCCTGAGAAATTGGACTGTAAAAAGCTGTCAGTTTAAAAATGACATAGTGGCACAGCATTTCTATAAGGTGGCTCCTTTCATTTTTGACTCCCGCTGTCTCTCTGACAGTTGAAGTTGCAGCAGGAGGTAAAAACTAAAATGAGCACTGCTGGCATTTGCCCTCAAGCACAAAATTAATAATGGAAGAAACAGGGCAACATCCAAAACCACCTCATATCAGATGTCAGCCAATGAGGTTTCAACACTTCCATAATGCGGTGACTAGAATGATGCCCATTATTCCAAATAAGATCTTATTCTCTATTACTTTCTTAGTGCTGGATCTATTTTCTCCATTTTAGATTTTATTCCCTGCTTTGTGGGTTATAGAATAATTTAAATTCTATTAAGCTGTATGCTATGACTTTATAAGTTTTCCCCCTTTGCAGTGTAACTCTGGTCCAAATTTTATGGGTGTTGTCTTTTCTTGAGCTTTATACCTCTCAACCTTTCTACATTTATGTTTCACTTCTAAATCACTGTTTAAATTATCCTACTATGTCCTATCCTTAAATATGAACAAAACTTACCATATATTAAATGGATAGCTTTTAGTCTAAACAGCCACAGGATAAAAAAGCTGAGATGGTTTTTGTTCTTGTAAACTCAAGAGCTGAATGTTTTCTGCCAAAATGAAGAAAAAATGAGTCACTATTAGGTGGCTGAGAGACAGGGGGCCCAAAATTCTTCAAGCAGGGCAGGAGTCTTTTTTCTTTCTTGAAAGACTCAGTGGTACGTCCAAATCTTACCAAAATTAATGTAGGTAGGCACAAAAAGTCTGTTAGAAATAGTGTACAAGTGTGGTTCTTTCTTTTTGACATATTTCAATGATTTTCTGATTTTAGCACCATTTTGGTGGTATTCAGTATCTTGCTTTTCATTATTCAGGACAGGTAATATTTCAGGGTTCATGTACTGGGCTATTGCAGTCTTACACCACACCATCTCATTCAATTCTTCTGCTGAGCTTACCTTTGAGGGTAACCAGTGTATGCAGCATGCCAAATGTTCCTTAATGTGAATTTTTACACTGTTCTGTATTTTATTAATTTGCTGCTGCCTTCTCACTTCCACCTTTGCTGTTGCTTTTATTGGTATACACTTTTGCAGAGATTAATAAAAACTCTCAGCAAACCAGTGATGTGGATAATTCTTGAGTGCTGACAAATAAACAAAATAAGCACATTGTAAAAGAAAGCATTTTATTTCTTCATGTGTTATTGCTTTCAGTCTTTACACCAGTCAGCTAGCCCATGGCTTAAGGCATCTTTTATCTTTTATAGGAGGAATGACTCACATGCTTCAGGTGAACCCATTGATCTCATTGATTTCAACATGTGTTAATGACACAGAGAATTTGGACTGGATAAACACTTGTAGCTTGTTACAATTACATCTAGTAGTATCTTCTTCAATTTCTAGAAAATCTTTTATTGTATGTTTTAACCCTTTGTGCAATTTAACTTTCGCTCTTGTATACTCATTTTTTCCTTGAGTCTCATTTGCAGGCTTTATTCTATAATCCTCCTTTAGCAAACTTAATCCTATAATCCTTCTTTAGGATTTTTTTTGGTTTCAGTACTTTTTGTGCTTGCTTGCTCATCAGTTTAGTTTTCTGTAAAAGTTCATTCATTGTGGGAAGAGCCACACAGTTTTTGGGCATACATTTATTTTGCATTATCTGCTCTCCTGACTGTAGCTTCCTACTCTATGGGTCTATCCTATCCGCATGTTTTCCATGTACCTCCAAAATTTATTCGGATTAGTTATACTCTATGTCTACCTATATATGTCCACAATCCTACTTTCAAACATAAATTGCTTATGATTACTATTGTTTAGTTCCTCCCCCACCTTTGCTCTACATCCTTAATCACACCTCTGCTTTTAAAAATACAAGAATGCATTTCTCCCTTCCCCAATTCTTCTTTCTTGGTTTGTGTGTGTTTCATTACTATTTTCATATTTTATCCCAGTTAATTTTTCCAGATTTTGCCTTCTAGTCCACTTCAGGAATTGGGTAGCTACTTGGCATCTTAACTGCCAGTAGGAATTCTCCTTTTTAACATCCCATGTTTTTAAAATGTTATAGATGTTTTAAAAATATGTATTTTATATTGCTCTATCTTGTTACTTATCTATTGTCTTCCTTTTTCAAAACTGAATTTCAGGCCATGATTTTGCCTACAGATGTAATCTTTTTCTCTCTCAAAGCATTGTTCACTGGAATTACTCATTTCAGATCTCAATTTCCATCCATCAGTGGGAAAAAAGTAGTAGTTTTTCAAAAAGGACATCTTAGAACAAATGCTTTGTTCATATAATTTCCTTCATCATGATGTTGAACTTGGGTAAAAAACAAGTCTGATTTGGTTCTCTATCATTATGTACAATTGCTCCTTGCTTTATTTGCTTTTGTTTAAGCTGGTATTAACCACACAATACTTCTGTCTTTTTGACAGAATTAATTTTGAATTTTGAATTAATCCACTACCTAAGTATTCACTTTTCATATGTACATCCGTAGTTCCAATTTTTGAGAACTATGCAATTCTTTTGCACACATCTTAAAGTGTTCATCCTCTGGACTTATTCCAATGTAGCAGTTTGCTTCTGGAGAAGTAGGAAGTGTTTCCAAAGTTTTAGCTGTCAGCTTTCATAGAGTTTGTAGAAATATTGTATCAGTATGTAAAGGAAATAATTTCCCTGAATTCAGTATAAAAGAAACAGACTAATTAGAAAAGATTTATCCTTTCTTTTTCTCATCTAACTTCTTTTTTCTTTGTTAGTACGCCATTCGTGTGTACAGGGCACTGTGGTCTTCTTTACTATTTTTAATCATTTTATTATTATTTTATACCACATGATAGGCATGTGCAATGCAGTGAGGGGGATTATCCCGTGCAAGCTCAGATGGATGATACCACAGCTGAGTCGTTTTAGACCATTTATTGTCAAGGGTCTGATAAGAAATCTACTTTTTTTCCTTGTTCTGCAGAGTTGGTTTCTAGCACAATTTTATTTATTTATTTTTTCTTTTTTACTGTATGATGTAGGGAAGGAAAATAATTTGATGCAAAGGGGGCTGGGAGTTGATCTCCTCTCTGTGATTCAAAGTGGTTTTTTGAGCACCGTTTGTGTCTTTTCCCATCTGGTATGTTGCTGGTAGACACAACAGCTCCTTGTGGATAAGAGACTTGAGGGGGTGGTGTTCCTGTCGTCTCACTATGGTGCTATAAAGAGCAGAGAACGCTGCTGTCCATAGGGAACCTGCCCATCTCCTCCAGCTGCAGAGCTTCTTGATCTGCAAAATCCTGTTTGGATGGATGGGCTGCTGGTGCCTTGTCCTCAAGAGCAAATTGAGAGGATCTAAAGAGACATGTTTAGTTCATAGGGCTGGTAAGTGCAGAACATCTGTGGAGGAAATTGACTCTCCTCCTCTTGGAAATATCTGTTTCCCTGACAACTCTGAGGTAGAGACACAATGAAACCAGCTGGTTGATTATTTCTCTGGAAAAGCAGCTCAAATTCAATGAGTTATGCTTCAGAGTCTGACAAGCCAATACCCAGTTTACAGGATAGGGAGCAGAACTAGTGCTCATCAGCAGTGAAATATACTGATTTAATGTGATTGGATTTTAATGTTCGCCCCACATTACTTTTCCCTATTGTGCCTTCTTTGCTTGCCAGTAACTCATGTACACACTTTAAAAATCCCTAATGTACAGTTATGCCAGATCCCTCAACAGGCCTGAAACACAAACAGCAGCGCACCAACTCCATTTATAGCACGATCGATTAACTGAGGTTTTCCCCAAGTGATTAATAACACTGGAGTCTGAAATGCCTGTCCAACAAGACTTTAATAAGAATGTCTCCCCTGAATATCTGGAAAACTGAAGTACCTAGAATAATTTCTGAAGATATTTCTGAGAAATTCTGCCCGATTCTCATGTTAGGTATACAAAATACACTGTGAATCCCCACTCTGTTTTTAATGAGGAACTGTAACATAGAATAAACATCTGTTAGCTGAAAAGAGGACTGATAGCAGCAGTTTCTTTGAAACAATTATATTTACGATAAAGGTCATATGACTTGTAAATTCTAAATTTTTGTATAAATGTATCTATGAATATATTTAAAGTTATTATGGTATTAAAAAAAATAAAATTAGCATATAAGACTTCTGTGGGGATAATAATGGACTATGGTACCTCATAAAAACGGATGCCCTGGAAGTTCTCCCTTACATGAGTTGGCTGTCATGCTTCTCAAACTGTCCTGTTAAATAATGAGTATGTTAAAAGTTAAGTGTTACTCATAATTCTGAATATACCCAAATGCTGGTGTTAAATGTTTCTATTGCCAGACTCTTTCAAAGTTGCCATCACAAAACCCCAAATACATCAGTAATGTTCCATTACCAATCACCTGGTTTCAGCTCATTATTATTCCTGGTTGATGACTCATTTTTCAGGGGTATACTGAAATTAACCAGTTGAGCATAATTACTATATGATAAACTTTCATACATATATGTGTTTTAATGGCGTACTGTATAGAACTAATTGTATTTTCAAGTACAGATTTTCTTACATACGTCATAGGACATTGCAAAAATTTTGTTTAGTGGAAAATTATGAGATGATAGCATCTAAAGTAAGTGGGGGGTTTTTTCACGTAGTTGGTTGCTTTTTACCTAGGAAAGAATGAAATGGTAGCTCTTAGTTTTTAGAAAAGGACAAAGTTTTACTATATTTGCACTTACTGAATCAGTCACTTTGCAGATTCAGGCCATCAATGTACTCGAACTGAAAGAAGTGGACTTTGGGAAGTGGCTGTTACACTTCACCTTAAGAGAGATACACTTTCTTGTTGGTAATTATAATACATATATTCAGAAGGCAACTCTTATTCTTCCTTGTGCTTCTAAAAGAATATTTCTAAATAGACCTTGAACGGAACAGCTGTAGTAATCCTATTCTTGAGGACTTTGTAAGAACACTTTTTCATCTTTTGAATGGCACTTTTTTTCTCCTTTGTTGCAAATGGATGACAAAGTCTCATTTCTTTGTAGGTTATATAATTTCACCTCATAGTTTCTCTTCTTTCCACTCTTTTACTTTGAAGTTTGGGAGTTTTTGTTTTGTTTTTGTTCTGTTTGTTTTTCCTTCAGACTCTGCAATGATAAACTCCTTGGGAACAATTTAAGCACTCTGCCACTGGTTTCAATTTTAACACCTTATCACAAAGCACCACATATCTTTTAGGCAAGACGGAGCTCACAATAAGTACTTACCAGGTGAAGTCACAAGTGTCAGGTGTGACAAGGCTCTGTCAGGCCATCTTTAGTCTTGGTGCCTGAAGGCAGCATAGCCTGGTGCTGTGGCTCTCCCTGTGCTCAACAGCCTGCTCACCTCCACCTGTGAGACCAAAATATGCTTCAGGAAGGGGATGGCAGCAGGAAGGAAAGTCACTACTGAAGGGGATATATTTGACAGAATGTCTTATATGTGTTAAAGCAATATAATTTCAGATGCTGATTATTGTTACTGAGAAGAGAGGAGAGAAGGGACAAAGTGAAAAAACATAAGTGTGCTACAAGAAGAGGATGATGAGGTGCTCCACAGTGAGGGCTGAATGTGTCTCCATCCCCTTTTCTCCTGAAATTGCCCAGGACTTAGGAGGGATTCATATTGTGTGATTTCTCATCCCCTGCCAGCAGCTGGAGAGAGTTGCATCTATCTGAAAGCTTCATGTATCAGGACTCAGCTTCTGAAGTGCATGCTTTGAGATCCTGATATCTAGGGTTCAAACTCTGAATAAGCCTTTGAAGAATTGCCGTCAAAACCCCACAGAACAAAACCTACAGCAGAGAGGCTGTATTCCCCCAGCCAAGCCATGGCAACAGCAGCTATAATGGAGCAAGCCACTATGCCCACAGCTGTGTTTGAGGTGGTAAGAGCTAGGATGAAATGAGACAAAAAAAGTGACCGCGGTTTGGTTCTAGCTGATGCCTGAAGAAATTGGAAACTTCAGATCTGGTACTGAGCAAGCTGGACAATCAGTGACTGCCCAGAGCAGTCCTTCATCCATTCTACTTAAGTTTTGTACCTTCTTTTTGTGATTCCAAGAGGTCTTTTTCCTTTCTCACATAAAAAAAATGGTATAGACACTACAATTCTGCAGAGCTTTGGTGTTTGGATAGATAGAGTTTGCTGTGCCAGTGTGTCATGGGCTACATAAAACAAAAAGTAAGTCACCATATGCAATTCAGCAGGTGGTAAGTGTTCTCTGCAGATTCTCTGAAGCAATATTGAAAAGAGTCTACCTGTTAATATTCCTAATAGTGGAACTGAAAGAATTTATTTCAAGAACAATGCCTCAGTAATTACATTTTTGTTGATGTTGTTAAATGTAGCATATACCTTAGATCAATGAGTTCTGTCATGATGTAGGAGTTGGTGAAATTCTATGGCTTGTACAAATAAAGGAGGCTGAGGTGACTAGATGATGCTAATAGTCCATTCTGACCTTGTAATTTATACACTTAGGAAACCTCTTTTCAAGTGTGAGAGTAAAAAAGTCTGTATTTTTAAAAAGAAACTGCAAGACTGTGTATGCTGTTTTGAAAGCATCTTGTCATTTTTAATTTTCTCCCTGTTAGACAGGCTGATTGTAATTCCATTACAATTTCTACTTTTTTGCTATTAATGTCGAGAGTCTGATTTGGTATATTAGATACATTGGTCTATTATGTTTTATATATAGCTGTATGCCTGTCAGACCCTGAGTGTAACAGACGAAGCTACACTCAGAGAAAAGAATAAAAGCGAAGAAAGTAAAGTGAAGAAAAAATCATGTCCTTTCTTTTGTTATTCCTGGTAACACTGATGGGTATTTTGGAGACTCAGAAACCTAAAATACACCTTCTTTACAGATTGTTCTGCCCACTTTTTTTTTTTTTTTTGCTTGTTTCCCCAGAATCTTGATTCAGTATGCTTTCTTCCACTTACTCATTGCTCTTTGCATCAGCCCCATACTACATTATATGAGTGCCAGGTAGTTAAAGTTGGGGTACACTCTGGTCCAAGACACAATGAAATGTTCAAATGGGTCTTACCAATGGGCCCAAACCAAGGAAGAAAAGTAAAACTTGCTTCAGAGAATAAGGGTAGTAAGGCTGCCTCAGTTTTGGGGGTTAGTACGTAGCAGTTTATAAATTCACTTGCATCAGTACAGCACAAAATATGCTGCACAGAAGAGCAGCTATTATGTACAGTAGCCACTTCACTGATTGCAATCCATGTCACAAATTAGAGTGATTTCCTGGCTTGAGATATGTCAGAGCTAAACTTTGTGTCATGAGTCATGCTGTCTGGACATCCAGCTTTTAGGCACCGTCCCACCCTCAGGAATTTTCAATTTTTGTTTTTTTTTGTGTTATTGCCACTGGATCTATGTTCACTTTTAGTAAGTAGTAAGTATGAACTGCTGATAGATACATCCAAATGACATTCAATATTGAAAAGAAGCTCCCATCGTGGCTTCTATAACTTATATTGAAATATATCTTTTTTTTCCAGCATCAGAATTTCTGTTTGGGAATGGCAGATTTTTGTCAATATTATCTAGGATTTTGATCTGAAATTTTAAGACTTGTGCTTTTCTCTTGTTACCTTTTTCAAATGCCTGATGATGGCTTTTTCATTCAAGTCACATATTATCCTAATATCTGTGCTGAACTCTGAACACCCATTCTGCTGCATCCATGTGATTAAATCAGTTGCAAAAACAAAGTTTTTCACATTGTTTCACATAAAGTTTTTATATTTTGCCAGGTGGGACTTCAGCATACACAAGGACAAACATATTTCTCTCTGCAACAAGGAAGATGTAATTAGAAACAGTCTATGCAGGGAGATTAGTGGGGAATTGTTTTCTTGTACCTTGCAGCAATGCAGTTTCAGTGGATTAAGAGCATCCACAGCCATAGCATTAATTAAGAGTACCTGGTACACAGTGATTTCCTGCTTCAGCCAACCTGATACTCAGTATTTTGTGGAAGGGACACATGATATTGCTTACTGGGGAACAATTAAATGGATGGTATCTAAACCTTTGCATCAACAAGCAACAAAGGGAAATTAAGCCCAATTATTGCTTTGAGTGAAAGGGTCAGCACTTCAGCACTAGATTAACTGTTCCTGGAGTAAGTGAAGATTGGAGAGATAGGTAAATTATGTAATTAATTTCCTAATAATTTATGAATTGTTAGGTGTGGGTTTGTCTGTGTTACAGTGAAGTTGAATGCTTGATTGCCTTAACTTTTCTCCCAGAGTCACTTATTCCACTTGTAAGGATGTTTGGGGTAGTGCCTAAGGAAGTTCCCTTGGCATCTTCTACCCTCCTTTTTTGTTAGAGTAGTTTGCTAAGAACTGTAGTCAAATATAATGAGAAGATAAAATCATAATGTGGCTGCCATGAGGTAGAGTTACCCAGGCATCAACAATATTTCTAGATTGAGTGCTGTGTTAGGAAATCACAGACCATGCAGGGAAGAATATTTCACAGTGGGAGCAGTAGCCAAGTGGAAGCAAGTATTTAAATTAGGAAAAGGTGCACCCCAATTCAAAGGGAAATCACAGTTTTATACAAAAAGATGGGAAAGTATGGTGAAAAGGAAAAAAACATTTCTAATTTACTTTCTGATGACAGATGAAAGCAATGTTATATGGTATAGGGCCATAAAGATAGCATGACTTTATACCCCCAATGGAGTTCATAGACAGATATGCAGCTTTAAAATATGCAGCTTGGGTCTGCCCATCTTATTTCTGACTGCAGTGGGATAGCTTTGATTTCTTTTGTATTACCATTTTAGTTTGCTTTCCCTTTTTGTTTCAGTCTCTTGTATTTAAATTATCGCTGAAAGATGTTCTGGCATAAAATCTCCATTTATTTAGTTTTGGCAGGCATAATAATTTCTAAAAAAAGTCTCAGGAATACAAGACCCACTTTTATTTTGATCTTTGCCTCATTCTTTCTGCTTAATATTTGTGTGTACATATATATATGATTTTTCTCCGATCCATTTAGTGAATAAAGTAAGCATTCTCTTCTATCAGAGGAACATTTTAAACTTTTAGAAATGTGAAATTAAAAGAATTTAGGTAAATATATCATGGAAATAAAACTAATAAAACTGCAATGAGTTAGTGAATATCTTTATGTCTTTCATATCTCTATCAAGAAGATGCCATGCTGAGGTCATGAAATGTTCACAAACACAGACTCTGTAGTGCCCATAGGTTTTTAAATACCTGCTTCAGATCACTGCCGTGTGTTTGGTTTAGACACACAATGGGATTTATTTAAAGGGACACAATCAACTTGAAAATAATGCTGCTGTCTGAAAAATTCTTTCTGAATGTAATTATAAGTAACAACTAAGGCTGTCATAAATGAAGAAAGGTAACAAATAAATTTCTACTTTTTTGATTGGTTTACTTTTTGCCCTTGACAATTCTGTGTAATAATTCTAATAGCCTTTATGCAGTACTTTTCATTAGTAGGCCACAGCAGTTTTACTAAAATGTGGTCCATTTAGCTCTACCTATAGATAGTTTCACTATTTCTTCCAACCTCAGTCAATTTCTTCCTGTCTTAAATCTAAGTATCAGCACGTACAGTAATTTTACACTGATAAACCGCACTGAAGAATCTTCACTGAAGAACTGAGCCGATCCCAGAAGTGCGGCTATTCACCAGGTGTGGCTTATTTATGGACAGATTCCAGCGAAATGCCAACCCCGAAGTGCAAGCTGGCCACGGAGGGAGCTGATGCGGAGCCACTGGTGAGCGGGTAGTGAGCCACCGCTGGCTTTGCGCGAAGCCAAGCCGCCTGCCGTGTTTGCGCGAAGCCTAGCCACTTGCCGGTGCTGCGTTTGTGCGGCCAGCCCATCAAGCCGCCACTTTTGAGTGGTGCAGGGACCCGCGGCAGCCAGCACCGCTGGCGGGAGTGCCGTGGGCCACGGCACAGGTAGGACGCCTGGGTCTGCCTTTAAAGGTTTCACAGGTCTGTGAGAACTGTTTGCAAATTGAGCACCTGGCAACAAACTCCACGATCGCGCAACTGTGTTACTAATTCAGTACTTTGTTGCACATGGATCCTCGCTTTTTTTTTTAAAAAAAGTGAAAAGTGCGGCTTATCACCCAGTGCGCCTTATTTATGGACAAATTCGTGGTCTTCCCAGCTACCCAGAAGTGCGGCTTATAACCAGGTGCGGCTTATGAGTGTGAAATTACTGTAACCAATAAAAGATTCAATGGATGTGAAATAAAAGATCTACTATTTCAAAAAAGATCACTATCAGCTGTGTTTAATTAGCCACATTTAAAGAAAAGGTTGAAAATATTTTTCTGATTGTAAAATTGGAACAAGAAATTGATCATTAATATCTTAATAATTTAAAATCTGTCTCAGATTTTGGATGTTCTAAAGTTATTTTCTGAATTCCATTAAACTCATTTGGCCTGTATTCAAGAAGAGAACACCACAAAATATTACTAAAATTATCATATGCTTATTAGAAAGGACTGGTCTGTGCGTCCTTTATGGTCATAAAGATGTCTCCTAGGAGCAAAGTCTTTCCTTTCCTTATTTCATAAAAATCAATGTTTTCTCTCTTCTTTATCATCTTATTTCCTAGTTTAGAATCCCGAGTTCTTGATTGTTTGCTGTTATTGAGTTCATAACCTTGTATTTCTAACTGCAGTGAGGAAGTGTCTCGATTCTTGAATGTGAAGTTTGTCAAGAATGTTGCCTTTGTGGAAGAATGTACATTAGGTGCTTCTGAGCTACTCAAGTGGTGAAATAAATACATGGAACAATGTTTGGTACCTTTTGCTTTTCAAAAGACTTTAGATCTCGTATCTATACCCTCTTAAAAGCTTTTGCCATACACTCAGCAGCATGTTCTGCTTTTTTGTTAGATTCATCTTTTGGCCTACTTTTCAAACTATATTTTAACTGGAACTCAAACTCTTTTCCCTTTCCTACTATTTGCTGAGGCTAGCAATCTCATGCTGAGTAAATAATCTATAGTCCATGGTCTACTATCCTATCAGCCTTGTTATCTTGGCTCCAAACCCCAAAATGGTGGATATCTAGCTGGTAAGTATTCCCAGGAAGGCTTCCTAATGACCTTCCCCACTGGTTACTATCATCATTGCTTATACACTGATAGAACTACCTTGTAATACAGTGACTATATTTGGAAAAATTAATTGGGAGTTCTTATGGTGTTTTTGTTAGGAAAAGTGACATTTTTGAAGTTAAGAAAAAGATCCCAATTCTTTTCTTTCATTAGGTGTAAAAAAACATTACTAGAGAAAATATATTCCTAGATCTAATGGTAGTTCATTCCCTTGCAGTAAAAGCAGGTTGGGATCCAAGTCAGTCACTAGATGAGATTATTGCAGTAATTTGGCAGCCCTGCCATTTGAAAAGTGTTTTTGACTGCATTTATAAAACATTTAATATACACTTAAATGTTGTGGAAACATACAATTACTTATTAGATTATAGAATGTGATAAAAAAAGGTTTATGCATACATTAAAAATCCAGATGATGGAAATGACTTGACAATTGATAAGATTTTATTTCATCTCAGCTGATAAACATACATATAAACTTTACACCTTAGCAATCTTATTGTAAAACATCATAAACTCATGAAAGAAAGAGCATTTATCTGCACTAGCTAGAGGAGTTTATGATTTGGTCATTAAGGGCTTAACAAAATGTCTTTCTTCAAATACAAGCATGGGCAGTGCAATTCTTTTAGTGTGCTGTCTTGTCTCAAGATAAATGCGAAATCATCAAGACTCTTAATATGAAGGAAGAACATGTAGAAAACCAAATTGTTTTGCATTGCTGACTATCCACGCATGAAAGTGCAGCCAGCATCTTTCCATCTGTATGTCTTTAAAACCGAGCCTTCCAAAATGAGTGCACACTTATGTCTAGGTCAGTCATGAGGTAGGAGCTTAGGTGTGACTTTAATGATGGACCGGATTCAAGTATGGTTTCTGGCTTTCATGAAAAGTTCATAGTTTTTTACTCCTCTGAAAACAAATGTTTCAGCAGCTTGTATTGTCATTTATCAGGTTGCCCTTTCATGGGAGCCAGAAGGATAAACAACACTAGAAAAGGTATTTTATACTCAAATTGTCTAACTAATTACGCTGCCAACTATGCAACTACGGCAAGTAATAGATTGATTTTACCTGAGAGTTATGAATTCCATGTTTAAAACTGGAACCTGTGATAGATGAAAAACCTAAAGAAAGGTAAACATCTCAGCATAATTCGCTAAAATGAATCCCCCAAAGGGCTACCCTGGTAGGAGTTTCCTGGGTGCCAGAACTAAGGTTGAAGTTGCACACTGAGGTGCCATCTAGCACGCTCCACTTGTGGCACCCTATGGCAGTGAGCTTTATATGTGTGTGATGGATGCTTTAGACCATGAAATGCTGCAAATCTAGCAATGATAAAAATGCAACATGCGTGTGTGGTTGTAGAATAACCATATCTCTTAGCAAATTAGATGGCTGCCTTTCCCTCTTTGCACTGCCTTATTCCATAGTTTGATAACTCCATGTCTCATGGGGGCGAATGGCAAAAAATCCTGAGCACACCAACATCTATCTGTCTTTGGCTCTTTCAGACGTGTATCCTTTATGGAAGTGCAAGAAAGGAACAACTGAGCCACTAGTAAAACTGGAGGGACTTCCTTTGTTCAAGACTCTTAATGGTAAGAACTCATTAATCCTCAAATACAGGAAAGCTGATCAAGATATGACCATAACCTTGACCTTACCTGGGAGAAGTGCAGTGCAGAGGACAATACATGAGGCTCAGCAATCAGCTCAGTCAGAGTAGACCTATAAAATAAATGTTATAATCAATAGGGAAACATGTCCTTGTGAAATTCTTTTTTTGTAATGTTGGACTGAAATGAGCTGCAATTATTTTGGCAGGATGTTCAGAGAAATCCTTTCAAAGAAATCATTTGCTGAATATGATGAGATGTTTTAAGAGAGCTCTTCAGATTTTTTTTTTACATTCCTAAAAAGACATGCTGAAGCAAATGAATAATTGGCAGAACATGGAATATGTAACATGCTGTGTGAAAACTGTATTCTTTCAAATCATCACTTGTCAGAAATTAATTCCTGTGCTATGGGCCTTACTATTGAGAATGTAATGACTTAAATCTAACTGGGTTAACTTGGGTTCTCTGTGCTGTGTAGCTGAAGAGAAACTGCACATTTTAAGTTATTCAGCTCAGATGAGCTTTCATTTGTTCTGATATAGGTGTTCTTAAGTAGCTATTCTATACTGAGGTTGTAAATATGATTTGAGGTACTGTGTGTTTTCAGGGCTAGTCTCCAAGGTTATCTTTTAGACTCTTGTATTTAAGAGTGTGAAGAACTCAGAATGGTAATTTAAAGAAGATTGCTAACCTCTTCTGGAAAAACAACATATCAGATAAGTAAAAATAGCTACATGCCATTAAAATAATTGCTGAACTGTAATCATACATAGTGGAATGTTTTCAGTTTTTTCTCAATAGAAATTATGCCTGATCACAGCCTTCTAAGAGCTACTGCAAAACTTATTCTTTTAAACTGACAACACTGATTTCCAAACTAAGTTCTCTTATAAAAGAGTTGGTGTTGCAGAAGAGAACAAAACTCAGAATATGAAGGCTCTATTGCCTTGCAGCTGCCGAACACAAAAGGCAGATGAAATTCTACAGGTCAGGCTAGTATCAATTCACAGTCTCTTTACATGGAATTCTGTTACTTCACTAGGTTAGAGGCATCAGAAAGTCTACTTTTATTTTTTTTTTCAGAGTCTTCATTCTTTGTTTTTGCTTCATGAAGGCTTTTATTTTCAGTCCTGAATACAAAGCCCAGATAAGAACTTTTTTTCCCTTTTTTTAAAAAAAAAATTTCCCCCCTTTTTATTTTTCTGGGATTGTTTTCATCAGACAGAATATTCATTCAAATGTATGATTTCTGATTCTCAAAAGAGGGGAGTATGACTTTACTGCTATCTTTGTATGTCTGGAGTGGACAGCATCAGCAGATAACAAACTTGGACAAACATGTATTTGGAAAACAGAATTGTCAGCAATTTTTTTTACTCCTCAAATACATTGCAAATGGAAGAAAAACATTTTTTCTAAATCTCTGAGCAAAAGTAAATAGTCTGCTTGGTCTCACTACTGTGTAGAGATATTTTGATAATTTGAAGTTTGATGTTAATATGCACTTTTATGTTCTGCCCAATACTTATTCTTGCACAGCCTTTCATAAAATTTAATTATTATTTCGTTTATAAGATACTCTTCTACCATAGATGCTGTCATGACTACCATTAATATTGAGAAATCAAATCAGATGGAAATAATAGTTCTGTACAAGGTTTTAATTTTATATATATATATATAATATGTTTTCATTGTATTTAGGTAAAAATAAAAAGAAATTTCTATCTGAAAGAACTAGGACTACATATTTGATGCCATTAATTTGATAACCACATAAGCCTAATGTGGGGAAAAAAATAAATATTTAGTAAGATTCACTAACAATTCCAGATGTGAGACTGCAACTAAATCATTTGGTAAGATAATTTTGATCCACTAAAAAGAAAAGAAGAATTTAATTTTTACCTCAAAGTGCCATTCTTTCACATTCACCATTTAGTATTCATTTATCTAGCTTCAGGGTCATCCATTTTTTCCTAGCATATCTTCTGATAGACAAACCTTCATATTTTCAAGAGATGACATGGGGAAGTATTATAGCAGTGATATACTATACATTTTCCTACTGTATTTTCTTGCTTTCTAGGGTGTAAATTCCTCCAAGATTTTCCTTTATCTTACTGTTCAGAAAGTACTGTACGTGTGTGGAGTATGTGTGTTTCTATACAAGGAGAGAGTATGACAACAGGACAGCAGGAAGTGGGTATTGCAAATTTTCTTAGCTTTAGAATTAGTAATTATTTCAATAGGGTATGAACTTTTCTATGTTTGACCTGGATGCAATGCATGTGAAAGAAAGTTCTCTGGGAGTTCTGTTGGCATCACTGTATATAAGCTATCAATGTTTCAGAGTTAAAAAAAAAAACAAATCAGAATAATAAATCAAAAAGCAGTGGCTGGTGAATGGTGACAGTGAGTAATGTGTGGATATTTTGATTAATAGAATCTCAGTCTATGTACACATGCTCTTACATGCACTCATGAACTTTTCAGGCATGAGAAATGTTTCCGATATTTGCTCCCAGCCTGAACCATTGTGTATATATTATACAGTCATCTATTTTTATGCTCTCATCTATGGAGTTCATGAACATTATGAATATGGGTAATAAAGCGAGGACTCTTTGTTTTGAGGTAACACTTGATGAGGGGTTTTAGCTGGTACTGATTGCATCCATCATGCAGATGAAGATGTCCATTGTAAATGCAGATAATCAGATCTTAGATATCTAAACTGTTTGATTTGCAGAAGATACACAACTTTTTTTTATAAAACCTTTTAACAGCTGGGATTTATAATAAGTATGATGGCCAATGTATGATCAGATATTTTAATGCATTGACTGAATTGCGAGATTCATTTAACTTAGTTTAAGGTAAACAGTTGAAGATACTGTATTTTCTGCAAGGAAGCTGACTGTAAGGACCAATGAAGTGTGAATTGCTTTCAACAAAAGGTGGGCAACTTTAGAGATATTGTTTGTAAAATTCATAGGTTGAGATAAAGACACTTTACAGGACAGAAAAAAAAGGGGGTAATAATTATAGTAGTAGTAATAGTAATATTAGTAATTAGTAATAGTAGTAATAGTGGTAATAGTAGTAGTAATAATAATAATAATAATAATAATAATAATAGTTTTGTAGACTAAACAAAACAAATAAGAGAGAGTGCAGTTGCTCACCACCTGCCAACTGATGGCCAGAAATTTCTTCAGGAGTGGTGTTCAGACAGCTTTCCTCTGAATTTTATGTCACAGATGCAAAGAATAATAAGGTCTTCTACAAGTAAATAGGCCAAAAAGGAACATCAAAGAAAGTGCACCCCTCCTGATAAATAATGCTGGTAAACTGGTAGCAATGGAAAAAGAGAAGGCTGAGGTACTCAACAGCTTTTTTTGCCTCAGTCTTTAATGGCAACTCTCTTCCCTCACCTCTGGAGTGCATGAACAGCAGGATGGTGATTGGACAAGCAAAGTGCTTCCCACTGTAAGTAAAGATCAGGTTGGTGACCACTCGAGAAATCTGAACATACGTAAGTCGTGGGACCTGATGAGATTCATCCCAGAGTCCTGAGGGAATTGGCTGATGTAGTTGCTAAGGCAGTCTTCATGACATGGGAAAAGTCATGGCAGTTAGGTGAAGTCCCAGGTGACTGGAAAGAGAAAAATTCTATCTCTCTTTAAAAAGGGTAGAAAGAAGGACCCTGAGAGCCAACAACCTGACAAATTCACCTCTGTGCCTGGAGAAGTAATTGAGCAGATCCTCCTAGAAGCTCTGCTAAGGCACATGGAGAGGGAGGTGATTTGAAACAGCCAGTGCAGCTTCACCAAGGGCAAGTCCTGCCTGACCAACCAAGTGGTCTTCTATGATGGGGTGACCTCAGCACTGGACAAGGGAAGGGCTACAGCTTTCATTGATCTGGATTTCTCTAAAGCCTTTAACATTCCCTCTAAATTGGAAAGAGAGGGATCCCATGGTTGGACTGTTGTGTGGATATGGAATTGGTAGGATGGTTGCATCTAGAGGGTAGGGGTCAATGACTCAAATGTCGATGGATATCAGTGACAAGTTTTGTCCCTTAGGAGGTCTGTATCGGGACCAATACTAGTCAATATCTTCATTAATGACATAGAAAAATGGGCTGAGTGCACCCTCAGCAAATTTGCAGATGAGTGGTGCTGTTGACACACCTGAAGGACACAGTGCCATCCAGAGAGAGCTGGATGAGCTCTGGAAGTGGGGCCATGAGAATCTCATGAGGTTTAACAAGACCAAGGAAGTGCAAGCTGCTGTACTTGGGTTGAGACAGCCCCTGGTGTCAAAAGAGGCTGGAGGATGAAGGGATTTAGGGCAGCCCTTTTGAGAAGGACTTGAGGGTGCTGTGGATGAGAGGCTGGACATAAGATGGCAATTGCATCCTGTTTGAAATGCAATACCAGTTGTATTAGTAGAATTCAATTGAGAAGACCTGAATTTTTGTGTTGTGGTAAGTTTTTTGGCTTGTAAACTTTAAAACACTATCAGTCATTTGGTAGTAGAAGGATGACAAAACATGACGGCTGAATGAATGTTACGGAGCAATCTATGTGAGGTCATCTGCAGCCTAAAGAGACAGAGGTGAGTTCAGACAATTACTCAGGTCTTTGCAGACAAACCACTTATTGAGAAAATCCACAACGAATTCTGTAATTCTGGTTTTGTGGTTTTTTTTCCTTTTTTTTTCTATTTATCTCCTGTGTAAGGTGAAATTCAAGTTATGCCATAATTTTGTTGTCATCCAATAACTCCACTATCAGTTTAGTGGTTGCTACTAAGTTTCTTGCTTTGTTAGTCTTTACTAAGGAATTAATATTTTTTTTCTCAGTGAGCAGGGATGAGGCTTACTCAGGAGGAACAGAACTTGTCTGGCAAGAACGGACGTGTGTTTCACACTGGCACGTGGGAGAGCCAGCCAAGTGCAATTTCAGTGCAGTTAAATGCAGATAGCTTGTGGTAGCTTGTTCACAGTAACAATTTGTCAGAGTAAAATTAATTTGGATTCTTTGCAATTCCTCTCTGTTCAGATAAGGCTCACCCTAATCTACAGTTACACCAGATCCTGCTGTATGCATAGCTCCCATTCATACAGAGCCTGTTAACTTAATTCACACCAATTTGCACGAGAACAGGCAGTCTTGTGTCTTCAGAATCATCAGAGCTGTGCTGAATTTTAAGGTAGAGGTTATTCATAGTCCTTGGTCCTACCTGAGAAGGAAAAAACTGCCTGCTCCAGTCAAGGTGCCTGTAAAAATACATTTTGCAAAAATCACAAGACTTGTTGATGCAGGCATTAAGGAGTGAACACAAGTCAAAATCAGAAAAAAGATAACTTCAGCTCTGTTCCATAGAGTATTCCAAGAATGAGAAGGTGAGGATAAAATTGAAGTCATTCACCAAAACAGTGTGGTGTGATGACATTTTCCACAGTGCTAAGTGATGTAAAAACAAAGAATAAAAAACAAAAAGCAAAAGTTGCAGTGTAAATCCCATGAAGTAAATAATATACTTCAGATATGAACGGTACTGTGAATTTCCACAAATAAATTCTACTGAATTAGGGAAATACAGCAGTAGAATTTCCTCATCGTGGTAGGAAAGAGAACGAAAGTTCAACTGAGAGTAGTGATCTGAGACCATTTTTTTCATGATGAAGAAAAATAAGCTGTTTTATGTTGTGGTAAGGCCATTTTTTTTCCTTCTGTTTCTAACCTTCCCTATTTGAAGTCATTAGTATTGATTTCAGTCATAAAGGAAAAATATAAAAACTGTCTCCTTCTTTATTTTAGAAAGACAGCAAAATCCAGGATAACTTTATTCCAAAAAAAACCTGAAGATGGCACAATAGGCACATGTTGCTCTCTGGTTTGCTTAAGGTCATACTGTAAAATGAGAGAATTTTTTGCTAAAATATGACTGCTTTGGAAGAGCTCTTTAAAAAACAGAACCAAAAGAGAAATTTAAGCCTCTTAAAGCACAGCCTATCAGTAAAATTATTTTACAAGTGGAACATGGGGTGTTAATTTCATGCTGCCTGAAAGATTAATATAAACAGGTGGGCAGAGAGGGACTCATCATGGCTGGATGTTATTGACAAAAGTAAGTTTAATTTGTGTTGTTTCATTTTTATTGATACATTTCTTTTGTAACTGTAACAAACTGATAACTTCATCTATTATCTCCAGCATAATGTATAATCTACACCTAAATGCCAACTTTTATGAGGCCCATTTTGACTTTGGGAGAGACAAGATTACTCGCATAATCTTTATTTTATTAAAAGATAAGAAATATTACGGGACATCTTTATTAAAAAAGAATATAGTGTCAAGTTGTATTAGTGAATGAATAAATCTGCATTATATATGAATTAACCATAAATACACTCTCCACAACACACACAGGCACCCTGGAAATCTGGAGTTTATTAAACACAGAAGCAATTTCACAGATGTGCTGTAGCTAAGGGTGATCCAGCTTGCTATATCCAAGTGTATATACTATGCTTGGATTTTCAAAATGTGTTCAACAAAGGCCTTGTGCAGAATGCTTGTATGGAATCAAAGCTGTCTCTGTGCAAAGGAGGGATAGTCCGTTTGTGAATTGCCACCTGAAAGACAGAGAAACAAGAGGGTGCGACTAAATGAGCTGCTCTACATTTGTAGAAGGTTATCAGTGGAGACCCACAGAAGCCTTTACTAAAACCTTTGCTACCTCACATTTCCAATCACAATGAAGAAAGGAGAAGGGAGTGCATAAAATTTACTGTCAAGACTATGATATATAAGGCAGTAAAAAAGAAAGGCAGTGACAATGAGCTGCAGAGGGCTCCCTCTGTTTTAAGTGACTGAACGGTACAAGAATAGTTGAAGTCATGTATGGGTAATTATATTCAATGTGATTTACATGGGGGAAACCATGTATTACTATATGTTCACAGTAATGTTGTGGTTTACAATAGCTGTTACCGCTCAGAAAGGAGGTAGGGTCACTACTCTAGTGGTGTACCAATATTGCAAAACACTGTTTTTCACCAAAATTTTTATTAGAAGCTAATAACAAGCAAGATAGGGACTATACATGCAAAGGATAAAGGCACCTGAAGGAAGAGGGACTATCCTGAAAACAAGCTTGGCACACACAAAATGTTTTCTCAACTTCCATCTACTGTGGCCGTTAGTGAATTCCAAGGAGGTGAAGTAATCTAACTCAGTAATAGAAATATCAAATATCGAAATAATAGTTTTATTTTTTTTCTCCTTTCATAGCCAGTGTAGACATCTGTGCTCTTCCAGAGGGGGACTCATTCCATCCTGAAATGATGTCTAAAGCAGATGAATTGACATGCTCATCTCTTCATAAACTGTGTTGGCATACTGTAACTTAGCACCACAACAGGCATCTAACATTTGTGCAGCTACAAGTGAAGTGTTGTTGTTCTTCTTCTTGTGCTGTAATAATTTAATTGACTGTTTTATAGCTGTGTGGTTTCAAAGTAACATTGCCCCATACCTGCATGTGTTAGAGAATGAGGGAGGGAAGAGGAGAGCACAGGAACCTTTTTGGTTGGGTTCCTCTCTGAAGCCAGTGTACTGCAGGCTCTTGACAGCAATGAGCAGTGTCTAAGTGCCTTTCTGATGCTTGCTCCCAAACAGGCCATTCTCTGTGGAGTCTCCTTTAATCTCGCCTCTAGGAGCTTTTTCTCTTTATGTAAATATTCATGGGAGCACTGACTGAAATCCAGGTTTCCCAGGAGAGCGTAATACCCGCAAGAGTATCAAATCCTTCTCACTCTCCAGGGTCATATATTCTTTTCTGTATTTTAAATGCAGCAAAATGGCTTCAGAAAGGGAAGTTGAGGGATTTCTTAACAGGATATCTTGTCTCAGAAAAAGGAAAATATGGATCCTCATTCTCACCCATGTCAGTGATCCCCCTGCTCATTTCAGAAGGGTTGGGCTAAATAAACTTTTAAAATCTCTTTGAATCCAAACCATTCTATTATTCTATTTCAGTAGGTTTCTTATACCCAATATGAATGCTGTAACCTTCAGTCATTGGATGGTAGTGCCTGTATTGCACCTACATCCAAATTTTTGTGAGAACAATTTCTTAGGACATTTGATCCAAGAATGATTCCTGGCGGTAGAAAGTAAATGGGTGAAATTTTTTATTCCACTGGATTTTTTTAGAACTTGTCCTTCTTCCCTAGGTGCATTTCATTTGAGCTGGTAGGAGCAACTCTCTTTCCTGTGTGAAAGTTCTGGTAAGTCTCTTTCCACAGGGCTAATTCTATTTTTGCTTTATACTCTTCTGTACTTGGTTGAGGGCTGTGAACTCTCCCAGACAGTAAGCATTTGAAAAAATTCACAAGATTCTGTGAGGGGAGGGGGCCCAGGGTGTAGGTACAGTGCCCCTCTGTGTTTTCTTACAACAGCTCTGCAGGCCAGGTTTATCCTTGACAAGGATTTTTAGGGCTTTGGGATGGTTATGACAATTTTTGGATATAAACATGGACATGAGTCACCATGTTCAGGATGTGTAGTTGTAGCACTGAGGAGCATGGTTTAGTGGTGGGTTTAGCAGTACTAGATTAGTGTTTGGACTCAACTCAGTGGTCTTTTCCCGCCTAAATGATTCTATGATTCTGTAACAACAGCAAAGCTCAGGCAAGGACAAAGGTTTTGGCTAAAGTACAGCTCCTGAACAAACGAGGGAGAGCCAAGTTCTTCCTCTTTTCCAACAAAAGCTGGTAGTTTTTCCTTTTTCTATTCTATTATTTTACCGTCTCCACATTTATCTATCCCACTGCCAGGATTTCTTCTGTTCCTCTGAAGGTGGCTGAGGTATAGCTGTCTGATTTTCATGGGTACTAACTACAACTGCCCATATGGACAATTAAGGTGCTCCAGCTGTGTGTGAGGTGGAATTTCCAGCTGCAGGGTGGCAGTAAACAGCTGGGGGTGGTAATTTCTCAAACTGCTCCAGCTACATTCACAACATATGCCTATGCCCTAAGGATTTTCAGCAAACTAACCATATTTGTTAGCAGTATTTAAAATATTTCTTATTTCAAATGTACAAAGTAAAATCCAATACTGCAAATTTGGAGGTAACTTAATCTTACTGTAAGCAAAAATGCCAAGTATTTAAGGACAACAGCTGTGGCTAGTCTGCTTGAACGAATTCCTATTACCATCTGGGAAAAGAGAAAACAAAATATTATGAAAATTTATACAGATCTATAATGTGCTTCCTGAATCCACTTAAACTCTGCCACTCAATTTTCCTAATCAATCAAGTCTGTTAATAGTGATGTTAAGATTTACAATATAGACTGTGTGCAGTAAAGTCTGGCAGAAGTGAAGCTCCTCTGAAATTTTTCCTGGGAATTACTGTGTGCACTTATAAAAGTTTCACCACTCAGAATTAATAGATTTACTGCACATACTCAGTTTTAAACCTCTATAGGCTAATTTTGTGCCCCATTCATTTATGGATATACTTCCTCCTGGAAAAAAAAAAGGTAATATACTGAATATAATTGTAATGTAATGCATATAACAACCTGCCTCTTACAGTAACTATATGTAGGATGCCATGAAGCTGATATCCTGCTACTAAGATATAAATAGCAAGTCCTACTCAGCTGTGGAAACTGATTGCAATGCTGTTCTGCACACCTGTGGCTACACAGTATTCAGGGCACCAGAGGATGAGAATGGCAGCATGCAAATATGTGAGGCATTTAGTGGTGGCGCTTCTGCCATGATGAGATTGCTTGTGGCATGTAGGGCAACTAGCAGTGCTAAGTATCTGTGAAATAAGGCCCCTGAATTACAGTCCTAAATATAGCTTTGGTGATTTGCTTCAGGCTTGTAAATTTTACTATTTTGACTTAGCTGCTTGCAGAACCATAGCTTATAATTTCTGATGCAGTGTTCAGCCAACTTTTAGGAGTTCATGCAAAAAAGAGTTGTTCAGAAATTCTAATAGACCCCAAACTGTCAGACACGTGCTCTGTACAGTAGACAGTAGTATCATTATCAAGAATTCTCAAGAGAAATCATGGTTATGTTGCCTGCTTTCACTGTCTAAGATTTTTTATATAGTTAAGAAAAAGACTTACTCATGACTTCAGAAAACTCTGGTTCTTTTGAACCAAGCATCAGTTGTAATGATTTCTACATGTTGTGGAAATTATGATAAAATGTATGCATACTGTGGGAGAAAATGAGATTGATAACTTCAACAGGGCAATATTCAAAAGGATATAACAACCAATGCTTTCAAAATACCATCTTTTGCTGTTTCTTTTATTGTTTCAAAATATTTTTGAAATGGAACAGTAATAACAATAATAATAATAATAATAATTTGTGTGTATGTTTTTTCAATCCTGAATCTAAGAGTACGTGCATTAATAAATTAAGCCTCACAGCAACTCTGTAATTTAGGAATATTTTTATCCATGTTTGACAGATGGAGAAACAGAGGTACTGCGAAATATAAATGCATTTGCAAAAGTGTGATTAGGCTGTACAGAAGAGAATATGAATATAGAGTCTAGGGTATTCCAGAACAATGGGGAATTTTCAAGAATAATAGATATGTTTTTGAAAATGTGGTCCTACACAGGATATGCAGGCTGATGGTCTGAACTGGCATTATCAGCATGTCACAGCACTCCTCTTTGAAATATATTGATTTGACTTTGTGCTAGTTAAAGGATCTCACTGCTGCTGCTCTTTCCCTGTTATAGATCAGCATTCTGAAAGCACTGTCAACAGCAGATCGATATTTCGATGCTTCACTATAAACTAGTCCCCATACTTGAATTCATGTAAGGTGATGTTTTTCAGGGTTATGAATTGTGCACATGGTGCCAATAACACTGCAAACATGCACTGAGCAAGTGACAACTGCTCATCTGCAGCTTGAGATTTTAATACAGAATGAGCTGTACCTGACTCAGTTTTTTGGGATACCAAGCACTGGAAATGGAAGCAGCTTCTGTTTTGTGCCAGGCAACATAGGCACACCAGCTTACACTTTACTTTGGCCAACACTCAGGTGCAACTGAAAAGCATCTTGTGTATTGCTGAAGATGTGGCTGGGAGCATCTCTCTGTTTAAGGTCAAGTGAATATTGACAGCTGTGATGCCCTATGAGTTTCCTGGGTCTGTGCAGACTTGCTGTGTGTCCTAGTAGACAGAGATTCTATTCAGCTTCATGTTCCAGATCCAAGCCAACTTACTGAATCTTGGAAATTGTTTGGAAGAGGTGAACACATTAACACCAGTGCAGAATTAAGTACTGTTGCAGACAGCTTCCTAGTAAAAACCCTGGTACCAGTCCTCAAGGCTCAAAAGGATCAAAAGACAAGTAACCTTTTTGGCACCAGAGGTACTGTCCTTGACTGTTTGCAGTTATAAGAAAAGCATTCCATTCTTTCTGTTCTTCTTTAATACTGAACGAACATTATGTAAAAGTTCAAATAATACAACATTAATCATCAAGAAATTACTAAAATGGCTCTTTAATCTTGATAAAGTATTAATTACAACCCAGATGAGATAGATAAAAATTATCAAATTCAACAGCACTTGTCACTTAGTACTTTTCTTATTCTCAGTTTGAACTTCTCATTTTAATACATATGAAGAAATTAATAAGCTTTGGTTTATCAGAAATCCAGAATTATTTCTTACAATTATTCTGCAAATGACTATATTAAAGACATCATTAAAAAAACTACTATAAATTATTTAGATTTATTTGAATATTCATTTTGTTCTTAGGGGTTTATGGCAATAAGCAAAGTAAAAAGTGCTGTAAATAAATTCCCCTTCATACTTTACCTGCAAATTTAAATCATAACAAGAAGAGTTCTACATTTGTCTTTATACGGGGGTTACACAAGTTTTATATAAAAATATATATATATATATATGACATATGTTGTGCATTAATTATGAATTCTGTGGTACAAATATATTTATGGGTAGAGATTTTTATGTTCTTATTGGACATATTTTGGTCAGGTTTACTGTTTTGTTTCTTTCATTTTCTAGTGCTGGGAATTAGCAACTTCTTGGAAAAAGGTGACAATCTCATTGGTCCTACTGACTTTAATTAACTCTAATGTCTGAAACTAAGAGAAACAACTGTTGTGACATTTCTTAGATACAAATAACAGCTCAGAAATTTGAGCATAGTATGTTTAGTATGTTTTAAAAAATACAGTTTAATACAATTATTTTTGTATAAAGTAATGTGATTTAATTTTCAATCTTGCAGTGTGCTTTTTTCCCACCAGGTAATAGAGGAAATTTTCATTCCTATGTTTAGACTGTCTTTGGAATGTTTGTGAAAGTTGTACATCTGAATCATCTCTGATTGATGGGAAAAGATGTAGATGGTGGAAAGAAAAGCATTGTTCTCTATTCACTACCTCCTTACTCAGTTGAGGTGTCAGGGCTGTGATTTATGGTGATCTCAGTTCAGCTGGCTGGGGCTTTGCCAGGAAAGGTGCAGCAAGAATAACACTTCAGCCAACCTCCTCCCCACATTCCTGGAGCTGTTCTTCCGTCTTCATTTTCCACATGCAAGGGTTTAAAGCAGGAAATATAAACTGGTTTCCCTACCTTTATGCTGTTCTAGGACTCCCTGCTCTGAGAAATTCTTAGCTTCTTGTTTAAAGCATTGTTAAGTGCTCATTGTGCTGTGGGAGTTAAAACACATTTAAGTAGGTCTGAGGCCCTCGCTCATTATTTTAATTTTAAAAATATTTAGGCTATTGATTATTTTGATTGACTCTTGTCTATTTCCTTATTTAGAAGACCTCTTTGAGTTTCCCGATGTGAGGGATTCTTTTCCCTATGTAAGTGCTGTAGATAAAAATAAAGGCACATAAATTACATGAGAAGCAGGATTATGAAGAATGCAAATAATATGGAGTCCAGTCATGGGAAGCGCAGTATTTATAATGACATTAGTTAAAATGCTTCATGTTTTCAAGGCAATATATTGGAGTGAATTTCTTTGCAATTAAGCGAGAAATACAGTTTTAGGCCTACCTTGCCATGTCCAGCACATGGAGTTACAGAAATGTAGCTTTCAATTCCTTTTTCCCTTTGCTTTTCTGCACTATCTGGTTGATCAATATGCTAAACCAATGAGCTACTAACGACCTTTTTCCATAGCTTTTCCCAATGCATTCCTTTTTCATTAAGATCCCACGCTAGAGAAAGCTTTTTTAATTGTTTGAATTTTTAGTCTTTCTTTGAAACAATTACAAAGCTTTCAGTTGAATTTATGGAAACAGCCTTTGTGTCGGCAAACAGATGAATTTTTCTTTTCTGCTTTTGACATGGTGGCACATCCTCATACTTGAGTTTCTTGTAAGGTTTGTCCATCATCAGGGCTTCGTCTTCCTTGAGTGTTCTTAATTTTTTCAGGTTCCCCAGTACCCTTCACCTTACAAATTTAGTAATTTCCAGTAATTTGTCTTTGCTACTAATTCTTCATGTCTGGCTTATCTATTCGTTCTATCGTGCTGAAGATTTAATCATCTTTTTAGTTGCCAATTCAGCTAAATTTTTCCAAATTTCTTCAATTGTCTTCCTTGCTGTGAACTCTTTGGAAAATTGCATTCTATATTATCTCATCATTCCTCAGGCCCCTAGCTAGTGCTTGTTTCAGATTAGTGCTGTTGAAACTTAGCCCACTGTTGTCATATTACTTTTTAATTCCTATTTTTGCTGTTTGTCTTTTATTTTTTTGAGTCTTTTTTTTTTTTTTTGGTTGTTAAGAATGTAAGAAATTCGGTCCCTGCTCTCTTGCCTTTGTATTCCAGTCCTTGCATGGTCCTTGCATTTTTTCTACTTTCTTTGGTATTTTTAAATTATTTCCCAATATTCCCTTAGTTTGGAACATTCTTCTTTATCTCAAATGTAAGGTGTCTAGCTTCCTGCTTCAAGTTTCTGTTACTCAGAGTGTGCTTGTATTTGACTTGGCATCTATTGCTTTTACTGTGCTTCTTTCACAGATCACAGTCATGAAGTATCTAGTTTAGTAAATGCAGAAATAAAGAGTTAATTTTATTCCCTAATGAGCAGACTAATTTCTAGAACACAGACTATTCTCTCATTAATCTTGTATTCCTTGCATTCTGAATATAGAAGATAGAAATTGTTATACTCATGTCTAATGGGCTTAACTCTATGGCAGGTTTGGACAAGCACATGACAATAAATTTCATTTCACAAAGAAAGGATATTGAAAGAACAGGATAAGAGAGGAAATTAATGTTCATATGTATCCTTGAACACAACTGTGGCTGATTACAAAGTGTATTTGTGTATGAGTTTTACCCTAGAAGCAAATGTACTGTGAAAATAAACTCAGACCCTTAGCACTAGAGGTCACTAAACACAACAATTTCAAAGGGTCTCTGAATAGGGGTTTTTCTTTTTTTTTTATTTTAACTGAACACTACATTTACATTACTATAGTTAAAAGCCTCAAGAGACAGCAGAAGGTGAGAAGCCATCTGCTCCTGTGTATAAACGGGGAAGATATCAACCATGAAACTGCTCAGCTGAGACCATCCCTCATGATGCAGGAGCCTGTGCCTCACTGACGAGTGATAAATAGGACAAGGAAAGGATATATTGTTTTATTTCACTTTTACTCCAACTTGCCTTAATAATGCAGGCATGATAAAAGGAAATAAGTTAGTTTTCAGACAAGTAGGTGATTGTACCCTTGTGAGACAGGATGAATTGGAAAACTTAAATTACTTTAGAAAAATAAGCTTTAATTCAGACACCAAGCAACAGGTTAAATTGCAGAGGAAAGGTCAAATATTAATGTAGAATGATTTCTTGAATCTTAACAGATGTATCTTTCTCAGAGACCTTCTGTCCTTGTGGAAAATGTTTCATAAGACTTATCAGTACAAAAAAACCCCAGCTTCACAAAGCAACAAATGTAATGGAGTTTTCAGCCAAGAAACAAAAAGAAATGAAAGAACTTTTTGCTATCTGGCTTTGGATCTGTTGGAAAAACTAATGCATGTTGTTAGTTATGGTTGATTTAAACGGCTTTCCCTAAAGATTTTGAGGGCTTTATATTGTTATCTTTTACATTTATAATATGACATTCCTGCAAGACAAAATGGATTCAGCATAAGAAAAGGTGAAGAAGAGATTGGATAGGGAGAGGTTTGGATCACTCTTTTGAAAGAAGAAGAATACAGACAAAATGGTCACCTTTCAGAATGTAAGTATTGCCCTGCACAGTCTGCACTGGAGCTTTAGACTCCCACTTTATGCCATTACCTTAATACCAGCAAGAACCTGTGAATTTCACCTAATGTTCTAGTCCTTCCTGCTGCTGGTACAAACAGGAGCTGATGAATTATTATTCAGCCAGTCTTTCAGATCAAGTTGCACCAAGCTTTCTCATCCTGGTATAAATCCTTGTTGCTCTCAGTTTCCTACCATGTGATAGAACTAGATTATTTTACATAATTTTAAAAAGTTCCCTTATAGGGATTTTATTAGAATCAAGAAGGAAAATAATTTCATAGTCAGAGAATTTCAGAATTTGCTTTACTTTTCTAATCATACTCTTGCCTTCTGCAAATGCACTACACTGTGATCTTTAACTGCATAGTATATGTATGTCTTTAATAAAGGGTCTCTGTCATTGTAGAAGAGGAAAGAAATGTGCACTAAACTGTAGACAATTGTCTGCAGTTGCTAAATTAGTAGATCTTAATTTCTTTGCTCTTCAGTTCCTATAATCTTGTAGGAGTGTTATGAACAGTGGTTAATTAATATTTTTAATTGTTTATGTACTGTGGTGATAAGCATGACAGAAACTTATGAGGAAATTACAATTCTGTCTTGAGAGAAGGGTTTGACTAGTGTGCAGTGAATAAGGCCTTGGGTCACACACTGAAAAATGTGGAGATAACAAAATATTGGGTAGTTGCTCATTATGTGAACATTCTATGCACTAAGCAAAGCAGAGGTCCTATGAAAGAGAGAAGTGGTCACATAATTAGATTTTGTCAAAAAAGCTTATGTGCAAAGCTTATGTACCGAATGAAGGATGGACAGGAAAACTAAAGATGGGCATTTCTTAACATTTAAAGCCTTCTTCAGTAGTATTATGATAGGCTTTCAACATAATTTGGATTTTTATGTGTGTATTTGCCTTCTGTGTATAGGTAAAAGACATTTTCCATGGCTTTGAAATACATATACTATTGAAGGCTGACATGATAAATCTTGAAGGGACAAGTCTTAAATCTGTTGTATAACAAGTCTTAAATCTGTTGTATCTGCACTTTCCAAGGCAAAAATTTAACAATAAATAATAAGACGAAAAACACATTGAGTCTTTCAAAGTACAGTAATTTCACGAATATAAGCCACACCTTTTTCATTGAAGAATCCAGCCTACCCCAGTAGTGCGGCTTATATTCAGGTGCGGCTTATCTATGGACAAATCCCGGCCAACCCGGAAGTGAGAGCCAGTCAAGCGGAGAGCTGCCACTGAGCAGCCAGGCAGGTGGGGGAGTGGGCTTTGCTGAGCGGGGCGGGCTTGCCGGCGACAGAGCTGCCAAGGAGCCGGTCGGGCTGGCGGCAGGGTC
>VRYO01002355.1:6182709-6245799 GCA_009812075.1 Sialia sialis
GGCGCCTGGGGTGGCATTTAAAGGTTTCACCAGTCTGTGAAAACTGTTTGCAAATTGAGCAACTTGACAGCAAACCCCGCGATCGAGGGATTCTTTTACTAACTCGTTACTTTGTTGCACATGGATACTCGCTTTAAAAAAAAGTGCGGCTTATATTCGGGTGCGGCTTATATATGGACAAATCCCGTGGTCTTCCTGGCTACCCGGAAGTGCGGCTTATATTCAGGTGTGGCTTATAATCGTGAAATTACTGTAGTTTACTCCCTTTTCCTTCAGCATGTTTCCTTCCGCACTTCATGGCTCTTGGATTAATGTGATTTTTCTGAAAATGCCAATTTAAAAAGAACTGCCTCATCAAAAATTACTCCTCAAGTGAACTGCTAGATGTGTTGACAAACAAAGAAAAAAAATCTGAACAAGCAGATAGGCTTCATTTCTATGAGATGATAAAAGATGTGTAATGCGTAGTCACATCTCTAGATGTGATACTAGCTTAACAAATTTCTGTAGATTGCTTTTTTTGGAGAAAGGGTCAATCTTTTGAAATACTTATTGGTTTCTCTGTCAATAGGTCTAGGGGAGGGGTTATCAGATAATATCTTTGCAAGTATGGTGAAGGAATGAATACAAATTTTTTCGCCTTTCTTTGACAATGGACATTTTAAAGGGACTTGGAAGAATGGGAATTTGTGAAGTATTTGCTTGGATTTAAATTGAAACTCAAATTCTTGAATATAATCTTTGTTAAAGAAAGTGTGCTCAGTTTTTAGATGAAAAGAAAAAGATGCCACTAAAACATGTGATGCCACTAACACATAGGTAGAAAAATTGAAGCTAAAGAATGGATTATTTGTGTATATTTTCAACATGCTAAGTAAAAAATAGAAGATGCTTTATATGCTTAATTAAATTACAGTAGTTTCACAATTATAAGCCGCATCTAATTATAAGCCGCATATCCGGGTAGCCAGGTAGGCCACGGGATTCGTCCATATATAACCTGCACCCAAATATAAGCTGCATTTTTTTTTTTAAGCTAGGATCCATGTGCGACTGAGTAACAAGTTAGTAACAGAATCGTGCCAGCGTGGGGTTTGGTGTCAAGTGCTCAAGTTGCAAAGAGTTTTCATAGACCAGTGAAGACTTTAAACACAGCCCCAGACACCCTCCCCGTGCCGCTGGCCGGCCTCAGAACTCCCAGCCTGGTGCTGGCTGCCGCAGCCCCCGCCTGCTCAGTGGTGGCTCACTTACCCGTGCAAAGGCAGCGGTGGCAGCACACTCCTAGTGCAAAGGTGGCAGTGGCAGTGCGCTCCCCAGTGCGACGGCGGTGGCACCCGGCGGCGGCGAGCCAGCGCACCGCAGCGTCAGCGAAGGCGGTGGTGAGCCCACTTGCCACAGCAACAGTGAAGGCGGCGGTGCCTCACTCGCGGCGGCAGAGGCAGCAAAGGCACCCTGCTCACGGTGGCACAGGCGGCACAGGTGCCTCTCTCGCGTGAACGCAGCAAAGGCGGCTTGCTTGTGCGAACACGGCAAAGGCGGGCTGGCCTCGCCAATCCAGCAGCTGCCCACTGCCTGCTTGCCAGTGGCTCTGGCTCACCGCCCATCTGGCAGCGGATCCGCAGCAGCTCTCTCCCCAGCTGGCTCTCACTTCCGGGTTGTTGGGATTTTGTCCATAAATAAGCACCTGATGATTAGCTGCACTACTGGGGTAGGCTGGATTCTTCAATGAAAAAGGTGCGGCTTATAATCGTGAAATTACTGTAGATACTTATAATAAAAACTTGTTTGATTTGTGGCAGTTTTAGTGTACATTTTGTTCTTAATTGTCAATCAGAGTTTCTGCTTATAAATTTTAAATACACACACATTTAATTGATTACTGCAAAAAAACTGGGCAGTGTTGTTATTGTTGCTGAAGAGTCATGTCCATGGAAAGCAGAAGACTGAGCTGTAGTAAAGCAAATATCTGTAGTAGTTCCAGAGATCAAAATCTGTTTTGAAAAATAGTAAGCCTTATCCCATCCTTTCTATCAATATATGTACTTAGTTTTTATGAATTATGCATTTGTGTTTGATATTGCTCATTTAACAATATATTTAAATATCTTCACAATAGTTTTTACCCATGAATACACTCAGAAAAATTACTTCTCAGTCTTTCAATGTAAAATTGTCCTACTAATATTACCCATGATTTGGCAATTGTTTTTTTTCCCTTTACTCAAAATGTTTTCTTTGAAAAGAGAAAATAAATTTCCATGCTCTGTGATTTGAAAATATGATCTATCTTTAAAAATTGAGCTATTTTCTTACCAGGGAATTTAATGGATTATATGGAGCAGAAGACTATATCTTTAGTACTACGTTCCACTATGTCTCAAGACCAGAACTGAATGTGTGGGGACTTCTATCACATATTATTACTGGGGAACAACTGGATTTTCTAGATTATTTTGGCAGTAACTGTAACAATGGCTATATTTCTTTTGATGTTTTTTTTCCCAGATAGTTTATTTTTATCTTGACATTTTGCCCATCCTGTGAATCTCATCATGGGAAAGAAACAGCAGTTTGTCTCAGAGCAGTTCAATTTCAATCTCTAGGTGACAAGCTGATATTTCTTTCCTCTTGAAGAAGCTTTTAATATGATGTGTTAAATGTCAAGGAAACTCTTCAATATATATTGAACTTTACTAACCTTATTTCTCTTAATATTAATGACATATTGACAGCATCTTTTGAAAAATGAACAATTCTCACAGATGTCAGGATTCTGCACTCACATTATTCCTACAGGAATCCTGCGTTCCAGTTGTTAATCCAGTTCAGAATTTTACTAACTTTTACTTTACAAAGACTTTTACAGACTGTAAAAAAATGTATTTCATGAATTTTGCTTCATCATTGGGTTCTGACAGTGCTGATCTAATAGATTAGAAATTACAAGTTGGTTAGCGATTTTGAAAGTTAGCTTTGAATAATACTTTTAATTTGGAATCTGAAGTTTCTGAAGCTAGTTCTCCTAAGCTCATTTATTGGTGTTATAAATCTAGATGAATAAATGAAGGTGTCCCATAAGGACTATTACCTGCGAGAACAGGAATTTTTTGTCCAGGAAAGCAGCAAATATCCATATTGGAGCCAAAGTCTCAATTCATGATGAGCAGTGCTGAAGGTCCACAGGAGAAAATAGTTCTATGGAGGCAGCCAAAGAGGAGAATCAATAATTTGTTGAACAAATCTCACAAAGATCCCTCTAAAATGGGGGTTCACGGAGCTGCCTAAACATTGGTATCCAGAACTATTTGCAGTGCTGCAGGCTGCCACACCTCCATCAGGTTCAAGATCTGATTGAGGGAGACCTTCTGCAGCCCCATCTGACTTTGGGATATCTGCAGGAGCACCAGCTGCCTATGTCCAACCAGCTGAGGTGAATGCCTAAGGAGAGCGCAGGTTTCTCTGGGCCCCAGATGCTGTCCTCCACTGAGTGCAAAGACATTTCAATCCCTTAGCTCACACATAGCACGTGTCTGTACATAGACACTTCATCTTGTATACACCTGGAACTTAGTCCTGATGCTTCCTTCTAAAGCAGCTCATATACAGCTTCTTCTAGCTTCTCATATTCTTTCTGTTTGTTGCACATCAATACATATTGGTGTACTCTTCTAGGCATTAAAAGAACACCCCACCCAGTATCACTCTATCTGGAAAAAATTCACCTGAGTATGTAATTGGAAGAAATTCTACTTTGAACACGTTAAATACAGTTTAAGGATTTTGTTGCAGTGAGACATTTTGCATTGACTCTCATTGAAGGAAAAGTATAATTATTGAACTTCAATTCTGCTGAATAGTTTTGTTCACATCTTACTTTCTCTTTCATACCAGATAATATGATGTTAAATGCAATTTATGTCCAATACAGTCAAGTATTCTTAGTATTACTAGGAGGTATAATTTAGTAGTTGTGGTGATTTAAATATATTCTTGAGTCTGTTAGATTACTCTGAAGTACAAACAACTACAATTTTTTTTTTCTTGTAATTAAGAAAATTCTGAGCTACAGACCCACAGATATATTAATTTAGTTTCAGTGGCTGGTGTGTTTTTTAATAATTTGCTTAATGTAAAAGAAGAAAAATCTTTAGAAAGAAAAAGCTTTTTCCATTCCAATGCGAAGTCTGACACATGATATAAACATATTACACCTGTCTATGGAAAAGCAGTGCCTGCTCCCATTTATAGTGTATTGTACTTGCTTGGAGCACTAAAAGCATTTGTTTAGGAGGGAAGGGATTAGAGTTAGCAGCAAACAATGTGCAAAACACATTTGTTTATTTACTTATTTATCGTGAACTATTCAGAAAGATCTATCCTGTCTCTCAGAGACCTTATGAATATTTAAAGTTTAACATAAGTATAAATATTCTTAGTAGAAAAAGTCATGATTGCCCAAGGCCACAGCATTCTATCAGTATCACAGATAGTTGCTTAGATCTTAAACCCCATAGCATAAAAAGTAATGTTGAGTAATCAGATGTCTCAGGCTGTCCTCTGAGAAAACCCCAATAAACTATTTGTCATTATTATTCAGAGTTGCTATTGCAAGAGAGTCAAGGGCAATATGGCTTTATGGAAAGTATACATTCATGCTTAAGGAAAGATGTGTCAGGGATGATTACAAGAGCCTTGCACTTCAAGGGCTGGACTTTCAGCCTGAGGAATGTTCAGAACAAGCTGCGAGGTGCCTGTGCTGTGTCTGGGCTGGAAGAGCTGGAAGCACATCTTGCTTATTGTGGCTGCTCATCACCATCCTGCCTCTGCTGATCTTGGAACACAGCAGAGCACATATGATAAATAAATTACACACAGCCTCAGAGACCTGCCTGCACTGTGTGAGAGCAAGGGAACGCTTGTGCAATGCTGGCTCCTGGAAACTGTCAATGTTGCCACCAGTCCTAGAGTTGGGGATGTCATCTCTCATAGACACTGCCATTACCACTATCACTGCTACTACCACTGCCACACTGCTTTGCACATAAAAATGGCAGTTTTAGTTCTCTGAGAATATTTCAGATTTCTTGAGGGTGTTGTATACCTCTACAGTGAAAGAAGATAAAGAAAGGCAGGGCTGGGGTTCTTCAGCTGCAGAATTCAATGCTTGGGATCAACAGGAATTGAAGTGTCAGTCTGTAATCAATTCTCAAATTTTCGTCTCAGTTACACTAGCTGTAAGGCGGAGCAATTCTAAAAGAATTCCCAAAAGACAGTCTGGATTTATGTGAGTGCATCTGGGGACAGCATTTTGCTCTGTTTTTGTATATAAGCAAATTATTTACTTCAGCTTTCCAGAAAAAAAAGGCTTCACTTAATGTCAATGCAACACAGTTGTTTGTGGGTTTTGCTGAGTTTTTTTTTGTTTGTTTCCATTGCACACTGTCCTTCAAGTGTTCAGAAAACAATCTGTGGCTATTTATAATCTTGCAAACTGGACCAACTGTTCTTTTTCTCAGTGCTCCATTTAATGTTAGAATGATAAAGAAGGCAGTATTGTTAATTTTAATAAAATTAACTTTTTAGCATTATTTCAATGCTTTACAGTAAGTTTCTGTGATGCTCTAGGGACACTTCTATTTGTACTCAAGTGTCTTGATCACAGTTTTGTTAGAGTAGAATCACTTGGCCTTATTCTCTTTCACACTCTTTTATTTTTTTTCTTTTTAACTTTTTTATTTTTTAGATAGCCCAAACTCAAGCTGTTTTGTAGCTATCCTGTAATATAAATAGATGCACTCTTGGAGCACTGATTAAAATTTGTATGTTTTAGAAATAGATTCATGGTGCCACAGGAGTGGCTCTGAGCTATCGGTGTCTGTGCTATTTTCACATCAAAGTGCAAACAGGAAATATTCTGATGCACACATAACTTATAGTCTTCTTAAAATACTATTTATGCATACTAATTAGTTATAACCATGGGAAGCAGTATTAACAGTATACTTTTCATTTTAAACCAGGCTCTCTTGTGGTCTACTTGATTAATTGTCACAGACTCTAATTTTATCATAGTTAAAACTGATTCAAGCTCATTTCCCTGTAGTAATATATATATTTTTTTTTTTGGTTTGGAGAAATTAATATTCCTCAAAACCTAATTAATGATCTCCAAAGAATTATTTGCATGGAGGATGTTAGAGTTTTACAGCAATTATGCATTGTATGTAACTCATTAAATGGTCCATTTTCATTACTTGGATTTAGTGATGAGGTGACAGGCGGAACCACTCCAACTGGCCAGGCAAAATACAAAGTGAGACTGGGAAATCCTTCATTCTAATGCCATCAGTGTAGCCAAGTTATTTCTCCATCATGAAATTTTTAGAAAGAAAATGGTTCTGAAATTAACAGTAAGGTCTTTTGAAGGTTACCTGTTGCCGAACAAAAATTGTGGCATATTTCTTCCATTCAAAGGATGCATCTGATGGGCTGGATCCTGCTACATTTCCTTCTCACTGGGTAATATCATCATCAATCATCACTTGATTGGAATCATCCTGAACCACAAGATACGATGCAGTGTGGGAGAAGATGGGCAACTTCACTGGTGGGATGTAGAGCAATGAGCTATCAAGCGCCAGTTCTTCTCCAAACTGTGTCACTGCTCCTCTGATAATGGGAGAAATTAGAAGCACCTTTCTTTTATCTTTTTTTTCGAGCAATATTTTGCATAAAAGTTTGGCTCAGAAATTGATCTTTAGTTCTGTTACACTGGAAGTAGCTGTGCATAACAAACTTTAATATGTTTAATTTGTCTGAGGCATCATTAACGCCCACCAGGCTAGCTGTGCACAAGGTAGCATAATTCATGGCAGACAGGAGATCCATTCATTATTTCTGCCATAATTACAGTAGGAGCATTATTGATAAATCAAACAGAATTAATAATTCTTTTTAAAAAATGAAGTTTCTGTGGCTTTATAATGAAACAGGAAGATAGCGTATGTAAAAATCAATCTTCCCAATTGCACATTTATTGGGACTTCTGAGATGCAGAACAAAAACATTCTCACCTTTTCCCTGTGTTTCAAGTATATATTTCATCTCAGGCAATATTAATATATAAAGAGTCATATACTACAGCTCAAAATATGCAAACTATGCATTTTTTCTCTTTCATTCCCACCTGCACATTCTCCAATAAATCAGTGATAATAATATCTGAGGTCCTAATAGAGCAAAACACTTAAAAACATACTTAACCTTAAACACACGAGCAGTCTCATTATAATCAACAAGATTCCTCATGCTTTAAGTTTAAGCTCATATTTAAGTCCTTTGTTGAATCATAGTCAAAATTAAATAGTACAAACCTAGGTGTTTATCTGCATTGAAATGCAAGTACAAATACAGGGCATCATTACTGGGACTTACCTTGATGAATAAAAACAACCACTCCTGGAAGTGTGAATTATGAGAACACTATTAATTCAATCTCATGGGGCTTTTGTATAGCAATGCGTGCTCTATAGATGGGATATTCAAGGCTGAATGTATTTAGAAATGCTAAGTGCAGACAAATAGAATAGTTATCCTGGCAATCACTCATGATTACTGTGTTCACTATGATTGCTAACATATCCAATTATAACTGTCTATTGTTAGCATGTCCTCAACTATTTTCTGTGCTCTAAGAGTGTGATTCCACCAGGCAAGTAATATCACAGCACTATTTGTACAATGAGTCTGTGGCAGTGTTTTGGTTTATCATGACAACAGAAATACTAAATAACAACAATCTTTTATCTCATACTTGAGGGAGATTATCTGGATGACCTAATCAGGTCTTTGATTCTTTTGTTCAATATACCTTTACCTTCAGATTCACAGAGAGGTGTGCAAATATGCTCCAAATGCTAAGAAATATATACAAATATATATATTTTAAATCCTCAAATAAGCAATTTTTGCTTTTTATATTTAAAAAGAAGCATTCAATGTACAATCTATTTCTGAATACAAGTTAGCCCAACAGCAATCTCACTGGAGTTTTAATATTTTACAAGTGTGATCTCAGGCTAATTTGTATCTGCATATAAAATGAAGGCAATTAAAGAAGAAAAGAGAAGGAGAATCTGATATATTCTCTCTCCTATTATTCTTGATTAATTCAGATAACTTTAAAGGACTAATTATTTTTCCTACTGGGATATTTGAGGTAGCATTTCGTCCTTCTGGGTATACTCAGTTGTACTTTAATTCTACTTTAACCTGACTAGTAATTTGTAGTTTGTATGCTTCTTACTCATCATCATGCAAAATATTTTCTCTCAGGATGGCAATATTTGAGCTATGTTATGGTTGTTTTTGAGACAAGTTAGCTGGTATTGAAACAGAAATATGAGTACTAAACTAAACAGCTGACAACAGTAAAAAGCCTATAGTAAGCAAATGCTATTGCTAAAATTTTAAACTGATTCATTGTTATGTAGAAAATGAACTGAGGTGCTATTAATGCCTGAGTTAATGCAAGCTTCATGAACTCCTCATGAGACTGCTCTAGTGTTGATGATATCCCAAAGCTCAAGAGTTTTGGGGTTATTTTTTGGTTTTCTTTTTTCCCCAGACCAGAAATGAAAGAATTGCTCTGTGCCCAAACACATGCTGTTGTAGGATGTGGCTTTTGTATCTGAAATTTTTATTTGGCGTTGCCATTTGATTATCTAAGGTCACAAAACATCTAAGCTTATACACATACACACACTTCTACCTCCATCTCTAAGCTTCTGCTTAGTTGGTGTGAAGCCAATACAAGTTCATGTAGACCTAAGGGAACAAAAAAAAAAAAAAATCGAGACTGTAAATAGTACATCTCGTAATACAGCTATGGAGAAAGTACAGAAGGTACTGCAGCACTGATATGAATGCACCTTTTTCCTCTTCACTGGGAGATATAATAACTACTCACCTCTTTTCCCATACATATAATACTAAATTAAATTTAGGATGCATGCGCAACTTGATACTGATAGTCTAGAAAATACAACTAGGCAAATGTCTGATTGCAGAGCTAGCTTTGCAATAGTTTAAGATGATACTAAAGATTTTTAAACAAAAGCCTTCTTCATCCATGTTTCCAGAACATATCTGAAACAAGCTATAAAGGAACAATTGCATTCCACTTACTGTCTGTGAGCTACACAGAGCAGCTGTTTCAGAGAACAATAAGATTATCTGCTTGCTGACAACAGTTTTTAAAAAGTTTCCAATGGTGAAAAATCATTGTATGGCTGAAATACAAGGGTTTACTTCTCTCTTACTTATTTTTAAGTAGTTTCTGTCAAATGATTTTTCTTTGCCTCCTTCTACATATTTCTAAATTCATGGTCACAGGTGTATTTTGTAGCAATAAATCTCATAGGATATATTTTTCTTTTTCCTCAGAAGTTTTTTTCTCCTGTTGTTTACCAACCATATTTTGTAATCATGAAAAATAGCCCTCTCCAAATTCTTTGTCCAGAATTTTCTTCATATTTCCCTTATTTTCCTGGGTTTTTTCCTTCTCAGTGAATTAGCATGTCCTGGCCTTCCTAGTTTCCCGTCAGATAAGTATTTTACCAAGGCTATAATTATTTTTATTGGGATCACTAAGGCCTTTGCTGTGTTTCCAGCAGCATTAGTATAAGTGACTGGATTGAGCAGTACTTATATAGTCTCAGAAACTGATCTAGAGCCTGTTTAAAGTCGCTGAATACATTCCAGTTGACAGCAGTTTGTATGAGACCCTTATAAGATAATGAATTATAGAACAAGTTGAAGAGCATTTACAAGAGTAATAAAAAAATTCTTGAGGGATTTTTTTGTTTAATATAGCATTTATTGTCCAGTCACATGTTCTGAAATTTGATTAAGCATTTATTAATTCTTGCCAAGTAGTCTATGCTGTTAATTTCTGTTCTTCAATTGTTTTAAAAATTATTCAGAGTTCATTTTATCTATTGTTCAGTCACACTTTGTTATTGGATGCATATCACACTTTCTTCTCATGGAATGAGCACCTAAAAATTAGTAATTGGAACATAAATGATGAACAAAGGACAAGAAATGGAACCCCAGTACACATAAGAGGCCCTTGAGATGTGTAAAAAGTGTTTGCCTATGAGTGGTAACACCAGCACTTCTGAGTGACTAATGTTATAATGTCACAGAGACAAGACAGTTTAAAACTGAATCATAAGGGAATTTTTTTTCCAATATTTGACTCTGGGATCTCTTTGCATTTCTTTGTATTAGTTCTAGTAATCATAGAATCGTGTTCAAAGACACCTTAAAGCTCATCTAGTTCCAACCAACCTGCCATGGGCAGGGACACCTTCCAGTGGTCCAGATTGCTCAGAGCACCGTCCAGCATTGGCCTTGAGCACTTCTGCATCTACAACTTCCCTGGGCAACCTGTTCCAGTGCCTCACAACCCTCACAGTGATGAAATGTTGCACACATGGATGTGTCTCTGAGTGTAGGGGAGAGGTTTAAAATGATATGTATTATTTTAGGAACTTTAAGAGTATCATTATTTGCTAGTAACATATCTGAAAAAGTATATGTACAGATTTAGTTGAAATCAAGGGACCTGTTTACATCCATTGTAGGACAGTGCTTCAGCTTTTATAATGGAAACCCTCTGTTGTGATGTGTTCCTCTCTTGAATGATCTGCTTAATTTGTCTAATTTCCTCTAGGAATCTGGATTGTATGAAATGGGCTATCAGGGTGCTTTCAGTGGAAATGATCAAGCACTTCAATCTGTTAACTTGCCCAGACAGAAAGACCATATTGAAACCTACAAATATGTTTAGACCAGAATCAAAATAACCACACTGATGTACAAAAGAATGTAAGTTTGAAAATTTCAAAGACAATGTCGCAAGTTCAAATAACATTATGTATTCCTAGAAATTTTAAGCTGAGCTCTTATAAAAACATTAAAGATTTCAGATCAAGCAGAAGGAAGATTGGAAACAAATCTTCTGTTGCCCTTGAATGAGTACAAATATAGAAATTCAAGGAAACAATTTATGTAACACTCTGAGACTAGAATATGAATCTTGTAGACAGGACTGAAGAACATGGTATTTCAATTGGATGTCAAAATAGCAGCCAAGTTTTTAAACCTGTAACAGCAGGAGTGTGAAGGATTGAAGGATTGAAATTAATTATTTGAATAATACTAGTCTCTTTTCCCTAAGGAGTGAAGTTTTTTTTGCATATCACTTATGAAACAGTATAGTGCCTCTAATTGCATTTAGACATTAACATTAATTGCTAATGGTTTCCTTTTACAGATTCTAAATGGTAAGTTTTATTGAATCATCCTAGATTTGGTCCTTCTGGGGGATGTAAGAATAAGCTTGTCTATCCTTAGGAGCAAATTGAAAATCAGCAATTTTAGTGCTGCCTAAGATTGTCTGTTATGGTGGGGATTTTTTGGTTTTGTCGAGTTTTTAATTTTCTTTTTTTTTTTAATTACTAACATCTCTCAAGTTTATGTTAATTATATGAAAACATAACAGAGATACTCAGTAGCATTTAAAGAACTTATAGTAATTAACCTAGTTCTAAGCTGCAAAATGCTAGAAGACTCAGCATATTAAAGTAGGTGTAAAAATATAATGGAACACTCAGTTTTAGTGGTATTCAGCTTTTCTATGAAGCTAAATTAAACTTGTTTTCCTAAATATGTTACTGAACTTTCTTCAAATATAATTTTTCTCTTTCTCATGTCTATAGATTTCTTTTCCATTCTTGTACAATCATCTAAAAAGTCACCTTTACTTAATTAGAAATGTCAGTTGAATTTGTTTATGTTTTGTTAGATGTACATTTATTCTTTCAATCTCAATGATGACTTTGTAAATTTTCATTCAGAACAAAACAATGAGGAGCAAATGTATTTTCTGCAAGAGTTAAAATTTTCAGGTGGCCAGTTATCCTGAAATCAGTGGAAAATGACTTAGCATACCACTCATCAACACAATTGCAGGAGCACTGACTATTAGTGATGATAGAGATAATCTCTTATTTTGAAATATCTTTACTGTTATATAATGCTCTAAAACATATTAACTTACAGAAAATTTAAATGAATTAAATTAATTTATATTTTAGTGAACTGCACCCTTGTTATAGAAGAAAGTAAACTTCTTTATTTCAGCAGATATTTCAAATTTGTAACCAGGAATTTAAAGTGTGTATGGACTCCATAGATCTAATGAAAGGCTACACAGTTCCACAATTTGACAATGCTGAGATATTCTCACGTTGAGTTATGGAAGAAAAGGCAAATGAATCCACAAAATTATTCTAGGTGTTGCAGAAATACATGAATCAAATAGTATTTTTCTTTTTCTGAAAACATATGTGTGCAGTGATTTTTAATGAAAAAATTCTAAAAAAAGATGCATAACTGCCATCTTAGAAGTGTAGTTAAAATAAAATAGAAAATTACAATGCAAGGTCTTTCTTTTGCCTTTTAAGAAGAGATGGGGAATAAAAAAAGATTAACACAAACTACCAGCCTACCAGTGAATACTTTAAATAAGAAGTCTGTCTAGCTTCTGCATTGCAAAACTGCTTGACTAGGAATGTAAAAGTCATGACATACTTTTTCCTATAATGTAAAAGCATTATTTTCTCCTTAATTGGTTCCTGTGAAAAATCTGTGGTCCTGCTCAAAAAGATGGTTCTGTTTAATGAGTAGGTGTGTCTCTGGACGGCTCTATGTTGTCAACTCTGAAGACCTTTTATCTACAGACCCACACACCTGGGGGGTGACATTGCTTGTGTATCACCAAGGAGCCATGCTTACACCTTCATCTCAAATAACGACAGGTTTGTTCTTTCTCCTGGACTCATCGCTTCCTTTGCTTGCTGTCACCAGAGAGACACAGCACATTCCAATTAGCATCGGATGTGGCAGCCATGTATATCAGGCAGCCACGTTTGGCCTTTGGGGAGTGAGCTGAGCTCCACACTCCTTACGGGAGACACTGTGGCACCTATCTGATGGCAGCATCAGTTGCTCTCTCTTTCCTGTTTGACCTGGGTGAAGTCTGAGCCAGAAATGCGGTATTCAAAGTACTTGTATCCCACTACATGTCTATCAAGTTTGTTGATCCTTTTGGAAAGACACTGCAAGACAAATTAAGGAAAAGGGAAAGGTGGCATATGACATATATTTTGTTATCTTCATGTAACAGCATGAGGTTGAATTTTAACAAAAAATGAAACAGGTTCCAAAAAATTCTTTTTGACAGGTAGCATTCCTGTCAGCAGAAATACAAAATTTATTGCAAAGGTATACAGCGCACCTCCTTCCTGACTTTAGAAATGTTGTGAAACAAATGATTTATGTCTGTTTATTGCATAATCAAACCAAGCATGGTTGCTCTAGGAATTCCAGAAAGGACACTGTAGTAAGCTCTACTGAGTCATTTGGTCAAAATCCAAACTTCGAAGTTTTAGGTCTCAGCAGATTTTAAAATTTAATCTTAAACATTCAAGGCATAGTGTTTGCATCATCCTGGTTACTGCTAGATGGAATGAAAAATGGCAATTCTGCAAAAATCTTGCAATTTAATTTGCATATAAAGACCTCCAAATGCATTTTAATTAACACTATATTTCTACTTACTGACAAAGTATTCTTAGTCTGTATGTTTTTTAGGAATGCTAATCTAGAGTATACAGTAGAATTTTGTCCCACAGCTCATAAAATTCTTTTTTTTTTCAGTGGCAGAAGAGTCTGTGGGAATACCTGTGTCATGTCTTAGAACTGATTGCAATGAAGGCATGGAGAATAAAGTCTAGGTCCCCTCTGGCTGCCCTGTGAGCACACAGAGAAGAAAGAATGCAGAAAGCATTGCTGTGGGAAAAGTTCTCATCCTGCTCTGGTTGTGCACTCACATGTAAAGAGCTTGGGAGGAGTAGCCACTGATTTTAGCCATCTCTGATAGCTACTAAATGAGTGTACGAAGGGGCAGATGGAGAGTGTCAGGAATCTCCATCCTCTGAGGAAGAAAGATAATTCTCAGGAGGCACAACTCATTTTCCAGAGTTATCAGTGCCTCCAAATCTGGTCTGTTCTTAAACAAAAATGGTAATAACCTGCAGTTTTCCTGAATGTTTATACTACTAAATATTTTCACTGCAAATTTTATGCTGTGATCTTGAAGTCTCTGCTTTCTCATTATCTGAGATTTCTGAGCTGGTAAAAGCGAATAAAATACTACTTTTCCTGCTTGTCTCAGAAGAGAAAGGGGAAAAAAATTATCAGATGACTGGGAAAAGGGTTTTAGGACTAAATGGTTGTTCCAGGTATCATTTTAATTTCTCCCCCCGCCAGTAACAATGTCAGTTTAAATAGAACCTTATCTGCTTTACCTCTATTTTTTTTATCCTTTTCCTACTCTTTTCCCTCAGCTGTGCCAAAATTTATTAATTGGGATGGACATTGAAAACAGAATGCAGTAAGTGGTCTGAGCTAAAGATACTCTTGCAGGAGAAACAGTGGCAGGTTTCTAAAATCTGGTTCACAAAAGGGTTTACAGATTGTACAGTTAATGTCCTAGTGGGAATCAGTTTCCAAGAATGAGTGGGGTATAAAACTCATGTAAGTGGCTCAGCTACAAAGAAAAAGATTCATGGTATTACGGAGTCTCTGTGTGTGCTACTGAAGATGCAAAGACTTTAGCATGCATTTTCAGTTTTGCAAAGCCTAAGCATCTTGTCAATCTCTTAAATTTCAGTTTTAGATTTTCCTTCATGTATTTTCTTTCTGTCCTCTGTACTTTACCATGGATTATTCATTCAGGAGGATAAGTGTGCAAAAAGGAAATGAAAAAAGATTGAAACTTATTCAGTTGTTCAGATCTCAATTACAAGCTTAAATTACATGCCTGTGGTGCTTAACTGAAGGCTAGATATTTATCTAGAGGACATGGGCATGCAAGAAAGGCTTTATAGCTTTGTTTCTAGTTTAGCAAAGTGCCTTTGAAGTAGATTGACCACAGACTATATAGACAAAAAAAAAAAAATTAGATCTTGTTTAACTTGTGCTGAATGCAGGAAAATCTCTCTGCAAACAGTAGCTGCTAATAGTAAAGGAAAATGCTTCTAATCCCAATACTGACGAGTAAGAAATAGGAATGACTTCTTGTTTACATTATTTATAACACTTGTGAGCAAGGTTCTTCTCAGTAACTGTTGTTGAAATGGCCACCATAGACCTAAAAGTCAAAATCAAGCGAAATATCAGGGTTTCTACCTACTTTCTGTGGAAGGCCAAATATATGAAAATGATACATATATATAAACTCTCAACCATGATACTGTATTCAATGTATTCTAAGGCAGATGATGTTAAATGGTAGGGGGAGTGCTGGTCAATTTTTTTTCCCTCCTTTCCTCTTTGCCTGCTTGTAGCCTTTGATAGAGTCTGGATAATAAGAGGGAATGGACACAGAGACTGCAGATCCCATAACATATATTATGTACATGTTATTTTACATTTATTTAATAAAAAAAATGAAAATATTTCAAGTCACACCACAAAATGCCTAATTTCCAGTTTTCAGAGGGAAACAAATTATTTTGAATCATTAAAAAAAATATATGGAAGTTGTCAGCATTCGTAGGAAGGGAGAAAGAAGAGCTGAGGAGAAAAAAAGCAGGTTTCATGATTTCATAGGAAAGGTTTTTGATAAAAAATTGTCCAGCAGAATTGAAGATTTTAAGGAGATTCTGTTTAGTCCTGTGGGGACTCAACTTTTTGGGCTCTGCAGGAATTAATACCTATTATTCCTTGTATTTCTTAATTCTTTGCATGGATTTATGCTTTTGATACTATTTAATTTGTCACTGCTTACACTGAGCTTGAATTCAGAAGATATTGGTGCGGAGTACTGGGATGTGGGCAAGACAGTTGTCCTTATTTTAGTTCTGTAGAAATTGAATTGGAGAGAAGTGAGTTGCAAATGCTATAGTCCTGACTCTATATTCTAGGATTCGGTTCTAGTCGTCTAAATGTCATAAATTTCATAGATATCCTTAAATGATTAATGTCTTCTATTATGGTGAAAGGCGACATATATTAAGAAGCAGAGAACACTGGTAGATTCCAATACCAGGATGTGTGAGGGCAGCTTCTGTATCAAGCTGGTTACCTATTGCCATTACTGTGCACACCAGCACTTTTCAGCAGCAGAGACCGTGGTGGTACACTGGCTGCACATTAAGATGCTGAACCTGATTGTGGCAGTCCAATAGATAACTATTTTAATAGGAATAATCCCCTTCCAGGAATATTTCATAGACACGTGCCCTTAATAAGGGGGGTTATCTGCCCTGTATCTGTTCTGAGCGCTAATTCTGACACAAACTATTTCTGTAGATCACTAAAGTCAATTCTCTTTCCTAAAGAAAAGTTTCTGCATTGTTCATCCTATTCCATGCTGTCTATGCTATCCTGTCATAAATAATCTTAAGCTCCTCATGGTAGGTCTAATATGTTTAAAGGCTTCCAAAACCCGCTGTGATTATCTAATCTAACCTCTTTCATAATGAAACTGTAGGACTTGGCAGTATTCATTCCTGTTGAAACTTAGATGACTGCATTTGAACTAGAGGACACCTTTTGAAAAAAAAGGCGACCCATGTTGAATAAAAGCCTTTCCACAATTCTTAGAAACCTAATCATTAATTACTTTCAGATGTTATCCACTTTCTAGGTTGAAATTTCAGTTTCTAGCCATTGAAGTGTGTTAACCTACATCTGCTCGAGTGAGGTGCTCTGTTCTCTGTGTATCCACATACAGGTTGTGATCAACTCACCTCTTTGCTTCTCTTTGAGATAAATACACTTAGCGCTTGGAGACTTTTGGTCTGTACATATTTTTCATCCTCCAGTGATTCTCTGCTCCTTTGGTAACTCCTTTTCAACATTTTTCTTGATCTGAGGATATAAGACTAGACACGACAGCAATCATACTTGTGTTAGGTAGGTGTGCTCTTATTTGGTATTCACCTACTTTTACATCTAAAGGGTTGTGCTATTCTATTGGACAGAGCATCATATTAAAAGCTCACATGCAGCCTATTAGTCGCTGTAGCTCTTTAATCTTTTAGAGTCACAATCTGACAGAACAGACTATAGTAGCATGGAGGATTTTTGCTGTTACCATATCTGACTTTAAATTTGGCCTTGTTGAAATGAACTAAAAGTTGAAATAAAATGTTCATTCCTCCAGAATAACATCACATCCAGGTCCCTGCCTTCCAGGAGACTGATACTGATGTTAAGTAGCAGAGAACAAAGAATATATGCAAAGAAAAGACCTCTAGAAACACAACTGAAAATAAAGCTGCTTAGCAAAAATTTCCTGCTCTTAGTGACATTCTGAGACATGAATTCCATGATTGTTTCATAGCACTTTAGTTGTCTAATTGAGACTTCCAATAGCAGCCAGTCAATTGCTGTGCTGGCCCCTGTACATTGCAATAGCATTACTCTCTTTCACACAGTTCCTACATTGACATTTTGCAGATTGTGTGCCTAGATATGCTTTGATGTTGTATCCAAAAGTATGTAATTCACTTTCCCTTTAGACTTCTTTTCTGCTAGCTCTAATCAAGGTTTGTTATGTATGGAAAGGGGTACCAAAACAAGTTACAAGAGTGTTAAAATATAAAAATTGCAAATGGCAGAGCTGAGAGGCAGAAGTGGTACCAGTGTGCTGTTCCAGAAGGTTCAGTTGCAGAACTGGACTTACTCCAAGTAAAAAAATCACCATTTTTCTCTTGAACAGCCCAGTCTTTTTGTGATTTATCTTAATGGTGATCTACAATCACCTGTGTGCTTGAGAGCAGAGTACAGATTATGTAGCTAGAATCTGTTTGCTCTGTCTGCTGCATTCATTTTTCAGATCAAGTGTTCAAAGTAATACCTTCATTTCATAATAGATTAGATCCAAGAAACAGCAATGATTTCCCCCAGTAAACAGCGACTGATGTCAAAGAAGGATCCTACTTTTGGAATTTTCAGTGTATTTTGTCCTCATAATGTGTTCTTAGTTATTACACACTGAGAGAGGAAAAACGCAATGTGAACTATTATCAGAAAGATGATCAATGTTCAGGTTGAGTGGGATTCATCTGACAAAGGAGATGGCACTGACGTTTCCTTCCTCCTGTGACAGTGCAGTCAGGAACATGATGTGATTCTTAGGGATGGTGCCGAGCAGGACCAGGAATTGGACTTAATGGTGCTTGTGGGTCTCTTCTAACCCAAAATATTCTGTGATTCTGTGTTTGATGGGAGAGAAGGCTAAGGAGTGATTCAGAGCAGAAAAAACAAATGGAGGGAACTCAAAATAAAATTGCCTGCTGCAGTCTTTAGTCTGCACAAAACAATGATGGCTTAGCTAGTGTTTCTCTAAATATAGACAATTTTTCATTCAGTTATGCTGGTAATCATGGCTGGATGAGTCTTTCTGCTGATGATGACTATTGATGAATGACTATGTTTGCTGATAGCGTCCTTTCCTAACATCACCATAGACTCTTATACAGCCATGTCACACATGAAAAGTCAAAATGAAAGCAGAAGAAGCAGAAACAAAGAAATCCAGAAGACACTGAATACTTACTAGAAGACATGCCTTTTCTGATGCTTTATAAGCACTTGTTTTGTAGAAATAGCAGCTAAAATAGCTGTTTATCATTGCACTGTATTCAGACAGAAATGGGAGTGTTTTTGAGCTTTAGAAACATAAAAACAGCAGCTCTGTCAGGTAAAGGAAAAGCCTGTAATTGAGTATATTATCATGTATACAAGATTGTTAAAGATCTGTGTTTTTCTCCATTCTCTGTCATTCTTAGTACTGTTTTCATGGTATGTCTGTATCACAGAATCCAGCAAGGTGTATGGTGCCTTCATGCTTTCAAGAAGCCTGTGTGGGGTGCTATGTCCCTATTGTAGTTAGATCCTCATTTTTGTTTCTTTGTTGTTCTCTTGTCTCAGAAGTCTGAGACAAAACTTTCATGTACTGCCTCACTGCCTGCTAAATTGCAAGACATTTCATGTTTTCTGAACAAACAGTGCTTCTGATCATTCTCACCAATATTGACTGATTGGTATCTGAATCAGGACAAGTGGTAAGTAGGAGGCTCAGAAAAACTGAGGGAGATATTGGGAAGGATATTAAATTAGTTATTTCTGAAGGCAAAATAGGACATTAGGAAAAAGACTGGATATAGTAGGTTGAGAGTAAAAATAAAGATACAGTAATTTCACGATTATAAGCCACACCTTTTTCATTGAAGACTCCAGCCTACCCCAGTAGTGCAGCTAATCATCAGGTGCGGCTTATTTATGGACAAATCCCAGCGAAATGCCAACCCGGAAGTGAGAGCTGGCGGGGGAGGGCGCCTGGGGCTGCATTTAAAGGCTTTGCTGGTCTATGAAAACTGTTTGCAACTTGAGCACCTGACATCAAACCCCGGGCTGGCGTGATTCTGTTACTAATTTGTTACTTTGTCACACATGGATCCTCGCTTTAAAAAAAAAAAAAGTGCTGCTTATATTCAGGTGTGGCTTATATATGGACAAATCCCGTGGTCTACCCAGATGTGCGGCCTATCATCAGGTGCGGCTTATAACTGTGAAATTACTGTAACTCTTTCGTGGTGCTACTTACTGTGTGCATGGCATATGCAGTGTACATTTCAATGTTACATTTTTAATTCTGGCGTGACCAGGATGTCTTCTGTTGGAACTAGATCTGTGATATGTGCTCATATCCTTTAGTTGCACAACACTCAGTTGAAGGAGAGGATCCAATTCCAAGTGTAGACTGACATAGCTATGAGTATGCTGGCTTTGAATTTCCTGGTGGAAGAAACTAGAGTTCTGCAGAGTGGTCATGGTCTGTGGCCTTAGCCTCAAAGATGTCACTGCCTGTGTGACTACAGAAATGTAGTATCTTATGTTGCAATACAGGATGTGACCAAAAGTATGGATTCTATCACCACCTGTTGAAACTAGGTGGGATCCTTATCTCTGTGGGGGATATTATCTGCTAATGGGCCATCTGCTAAAACCAGATGGGGCAGTGATCTTTATGTTTTCCGCAATCCATTCTTCTTCCAGGAAGATACCAGCTGTTAATGGGCCACTGAGTCCCACTGTAAGACTGATAAAATTACTTCATCCCATCGTGAGATGCTCCAGCCAGAGGGGGAGCCAAGCCTTTCCTACCAAGATAAAAATGGAGATTTGAAACACGAAGGAGCCCTCTTTCCACCGGATCCCAGAGGAAAACCGGACCTTTCCACATCATCACTGGACTTTCAGAGGAAAACTACACCTTCCTACAGGACCACTGCTTCAACAGACCCACATCTGTCACTGCAAGAGGACTGCAGCCACCATTTAATTGAACTGCTACCAACACCCTGACTGATGGGTGTCAGGTTGCATTCTGATTCTGCCAGTGTTTGGCGTTTGTTCTTTGTAGTACTGTATTTCCATTTTAATTTCCCTAGAACAGAACTGTTATTCCTAATTCCCATATCTTTGCCTGAGAGCCCCTTGATTTCAAAATTATAATAATTTGGAGGGAGGGGGGGGTTTACATTCTCCATTTCAAAGAGAGTCTTCTGCCTTTCTTTGCAGACACCTGTCCTCCGAACCAGGACATGTAGATACAGTAATGCTGTTAAACCATGCCTCCACAGAATCTGTGAGAATGAGATTTCTGCAATTATGGCATTAAAGCACAGAGGATTTTCTGTCCTTCAACAAGTCATTATGAGGTGTTCTTCTTATCTCCATGGCTAGTCCTCAGTGTGCAATGGAAATGAGAGGTGTTTTGTGTGAATGTTTTCTTGCTTTCCAGAAATACCTGAGAGTATTCTGTGATCTGTTTTGTTGTATATGCTTGTTTACTATTTTTTCTTTAAAGACAATTGTGATTTTTGGTCTTTAGTTTTCTTTCCCAGCTGCAATTTTTTCCCCCCCAGGAGGCCTAAAGGCCTCTTTCTGGCAGAAGGCAGAGCAGAGTATTTGTTGCCCTTTTTAATAATGCACAGTAGGGTTTGTTAGACAGGATAAATGTTTCCTCTAATTATTGCATCATTATTTGGTTTTTAAGCATTGGCTTTTTCTGAGTTGCTGCTAGTGAGACTGTTGGCCTGCATGCACTTCAGAAGGAATTTCAGATTTCATAAGGTAGAAAACAGTAGTGCAGCATCACTGAAGGAATGGAGGCAATATGCTAAAACCAGAGAACTGTTACTAGCATCAGTTTAGAGGGTAATATCAGGATCAAACCCTCTGGAACTAACCTGCAACAGAAAAAGGGTCAGATTTTGCAACTTAGGGGGGAATGTTGTCTATCTATGGAGAGAGTCTCAGCTTGATGGCTGAATACACAGCTTGCTGATGAATGGAGAGAAGTAAAGCTGTAGATAGGGCTAAATAGAGCTTGTTCTTACTGGCTGCCCTGAGTTTCTCATGTCTCCATCATATTATGTTTCCCTGCAGTTTACCTTACAGAAATGATTTAATGGGATTGGCTGGTTACCAAGCTTCAGTTTCAGTTTTTGGTTTGATTTTGCTACAGTTTTCTCTCTGAGCCTGTCAGAATATGGCTTTAAGGGTGCCAGATTTTTTTCATCACAGTAGTCTCTTTCCAGGGCTAAGTGCCTTTTCTCCACACAATAATTTTAATTTTTTTCTTTTCTTTTAAATGTCCTTCCCCATTCATGCAGGCTGTACCTTCTGCCTGTTGTGGGAAACACCTAGCTAATCCTTTGAGAGTGCATTCCATGAACAGCAATTAGCTGTGAGTTGAAGTCTGAGGCTAGCATGTGTCTGAACTCCTTACCAAAGAGGGACAAAGACAAAACATGCCAGGCATTACCATTGCACAGATATCCTGAGGTTTCTAAACCACCATGAGGATGTACATTTGAACCTTGCCTCTGCCAGGCTTTTGAATATACTTTCATGCTGCTGCTGCTGAAGAGCATGTTTCCCACAGCTGCATTTGCTGAACTCACACGGCAGCAGGGCTCTGATCCTTCACAAGACAAGACACACTGAGGCAGGGCTTTGTGTGTGGGGAGGCAAGGACCATCCGAACTGTGCTGGGTGAATGGAATGATTATCCAGCTGTCCATGAACCCACAGAGGGCCTCCAGGGCATCAGAGCTCAGACAATAAACACTAAAAACAGAAAATAGAAACTCGAGCAATTGTAAAATGACACTGGAGAGGAAAAGGAATTTAATGTTGTGGTCTCAGCAATACTTCCACTGTAAAAGAAATGGATTAGAAACCCTTAGAGAAAAAAATGGTGTTCTCCATACAAACCCTTGAGACATTCTGGGCTCAAAAGCCATGTAACAGGTTTGTAAAAGTTTTGTATAAGATTTTAGAGTAGAAACTGGGTAAGATTTTAGAATAGAAACTGTGTAAGAGGCTAGCTATCATTGACAAACCTCTTAGGATATAGATATCAAGTATGCAATGCATCCTGGATCTGAAAAGTCGAAGTTCTTTTGTCAGATTAATTCATATTTAAGGAAAGATATTTCCACATGAAAGAAAAGTTGAACCCTTCTTTTTAAAATGCTCTTTGAAAGGAACTAAAAAATTAAGATAATGATATAAATTATATCCTTCTAAAGTTCAAATTCAGTAGGAGTATGTTTGGTTTTTTTGTTTCAGAGAGAGAGATCAGGGAGGCCCTGTGGATCAATATAATCAATATGAATAGTTAATTCAATTAGCATACCAACTATAGGGTCTCTGAACACAAGATGCTTGTACTTCAGCTGCTACGATGACTTGGCTTGTCTTCGAATGTGTTTAGCTAAGTGATAGGAAGGATTGATTGTACATATACAATCCTTTAAACACAAACCATTGACCAAGCCTGGGGCTAAGTGTGAATCCAGCAGCACAAGACTCCCTCCTGAGAATTTTTAGACCACAAGGAGGTCCTTTCTAAACCTCATGACTCAATGGGAGGGTCTCCCTTGTAGTTTTGCCTGATTCTGTTTGCTATGCAGTAATCAAGTGTATCTTACGATCGAATTTTGTTAAACTGCCACATTTACAATCAAACTTTGTTAAATCACTGGTTTGTATCAATAAACAACTTCTCCAGTACAAGTAAAGTTCATCACGCCATCCAGGACAACTTTGTGGGCAGCTAGTGCACAACGATACATAATTTTGGTGGGAATTACAATACTTTGCATGGTGTGATGGGAATAGACATGTAGAAGGATTTTAAAGTAATTGTGGAGAGGAACATGGTACAGTCCTTTAAATAGTAGCAAGACATGACTGAACAAGATTTAGTAATATGTGCTATTGCATTTGTATCTGAATAGTCTCTGACTGAGGACTCATGTCCTTCCCAGTACAGCAGTAATGATTTGTATCTAAACCATTTGAAGCCAATTTATACTATGTATAAATCATCTGGTATTTGGATTAAAGCAAGTCGTGCCCTAACTCTATGTCTCACATTCCTCTTTGTGGACTGATTTATATCTTCTTGAATCTGCTCTTTAAGGACTTGTTTTCCTTTCCTCATCTTTTCTTTCTTTTCCAAAATCTCCCTCCCTGTTTTGAATTATTATGTAATTCTTGTAAGAGCTCTGAGATGACAGAACACATACTCTACAAAAATAGGGATTGCTATTGATACAGGTGATTAATTAATAAATATTTTTGTAATTTTCTTATTTGCTTCACCATTTACCTGTCTTAATTGTCTGTTGTTCCGAGGACGTATTTGTAGAGTTCAAATTAATACTCATAAATCCCTTGCTTATGTTCAAAACTATTGGTCCTTGCAATGTCAATTGGTTGTATATGTTTTAAGTTTCGCTTTTAGAACTCTTGTAATTGCACAAAAAGTTGAGAACTTCACAACCTTTTACAACCATATTTATGTCTTTTATGCTGCAAAGGACTGCCTAAGGATGGCTCAGGGGTATCTCAAGAAAATGCTTCACCATTCTTATAACTTTTAAAAAATTAAAACAATATTCTCTTAAATGTTAAACCAGTGCTTTGTGATTTAGGGAGGGAAGAAAGAATTCTTAAGCCATGGGTCTGAACCTTTGGGGCCAGGCAAAGAGGCCTTTTCAGGAACTCTTCTTCCTCTGTTCTGTGTATCTGTAATAAGCTACTTAACATTCCTCTATGAGTTTAAAGAAGAAAGCTTTGTTCTCTCCTCTGTCTATTTTCAAGTAAGTCACATAGAGCTTTCAGGAATAGCATCTTTCTGCCTTGTGTCAAAGTCTCTGTGGGATGAAAGTGAAGGCTTTCTAAAGAACAGTTATTACTGAAGCATCTTATAAGGAGGTCAGAACAAAAGGCAGCTTCTTTATTTCCTATTATTAGTTAGGCCTCCATTAAAATCTTTCCTGCTTTCTTAGTGTCAGGAGTTTAGACTCACAGTCATGCTCGTGTGTGTCTACAGTGAATGTCTCTCTGCCCCACCACACTCAAAAACATACCATTCTATTTTCCCCCTCAATTAAGAAATGCAACCAAAGAAACCTAAAATTTGAGCTATAAAATGAACAAGGAATTTCTTTTCTCCATCACTGTCTCATAAGTGAAAAAAAATTTAAAAAATCAAAAAAATCATGCTCTATGACAATTATTTTTTCTAATGGGGGAGGCAAATCTGATGTTTCTGTTGTTTTCATTTGCTTCTGTCACCTGTCTTCCTGGGGCTCCATCAGTCTCTTAAAAAGCAAACTGTTCTACCTGTCAGCTTTCATCAGAAAACACAAACACATCAGAAACTAAGCTTTAAAAAAATGTTTGCCTGTGATTTGTTCATTTTCACACTAGACTTGAGCTACACCTTATTACTTTCTGTACATGCTGTTTTTCCATTCAGCTTGGGATTAAAAAATACATATTTGTTTTGGGTTTGAGTGTCACTACATACCCCGCGGTGCTGTAAATATGAAACTCAAGTAAGAGAAACTCAGGTTTCTGCACAAAAATAATGATAGCTGAGCCTCCAAAGTCCCAATTTCTGTGTTTAATATGGACCCCTGCTACCCTGGTCTTTTGGAGGAAGTAGTTTTAAAAGCATCAGTTTACACACTTCTAAGTATAGAATTGTTTGCTTACTTTGCTATAATTATGTCAGCACTTTCACTGCCAACTTTTTATTTTCATGGATATAACATTTGACTCCAGAAGTTATTCTGACTGAACCTTTTAATTTAATGCTGATCCGTACACTGCTGTGCTGCAAGCTGAAGTTATTACACAGGAACCAAGAATGAAGGAAAGGAAGCTGTACTTAATACTGCATGCAAAGGAAGGTGTTTGCCATTCACCTGCATTTACTGCAGCCTTTCCTAAACTTATTAACCCCAGTAAATTGTATTTCATTTCCTCTGGACCCTCTCTCTGCACTGTCTGACCCTCACTGCTCTGGGCAGCCTTCTTTGCCAGCCTGCCTTCCCCCAGATGAAATTAGATGGAGGAGAAAGGTCAGAAAGTAGTGTCCACAGTTTCTCAGTGCAAGGAGCCTGAATCTGGTTCTTCACTTCTCCCTCAGACCTGAGAAGGAACACGTTAGTCCAGGATACTGAGCATTTCTTTGGCATTTCCATGAATGTGGGAGCAGAAGCCCTACTGAGATGGAAATGCTGTGTGTGTCTGGTGCAGTGTAGTAAATCACCTGTGCTAGTTATAGTACATTTAGCGGGGAGAAAGCAAAGGAAAGGGTTAAAAAAAAGCAAATAACTCAAATTTTAAACTGTATTATCATTGGGGTACGTACTTATTCTCTACACAGTTTTCACTCTGCATTCCTGCCAAGCCTGAACTGCCAAAGAAATACAATATTAAATAACAAATACAAATGGACAATTAGTCCATGAAAGGGTGATCAAGACAGGTAATGAATGAGTGTCACAGAGTTTATGTGCCTTCTGTGTGGCTAAATTGACAGGTTTCCAACTACAGAGAGTGTAACTTCAGCAGGGAGCTAAGTGATCACAGCTCGCAGCTTCTCTCCATGCCAAACCATATCTTGGATGTTTCATGGGAAAGGTACATTGTGAGAAAGGTGGGCAGAATGGCTTGTTGGGATATGTTTTCTCAGGTTTAGAAGTGAGGAGGGGGAAAAAGCAGAGATGTTTTGTAGAAGGTTAAAAAAAAAAGGCAATGCTAATAGAGACAAATGGTACCTATCCTTGAGATAATTAACAAAATAGCTATTTAGATTGAAAGAAAAGGCGGAGAAGAAGCAAGTGCTTTAGATCCAAATTGATCCTTCTATTGATTAGACTGATACCCCAGTAAGCCAAGGAGTCAGGAAAACAGACTTTTTTTAAAAAGGGCTTCATCTAGGGCTTCATCTTAAGGTAAAAGATGAAGAAAGCAAAGAGAATTTCTTGAAATGCTGAAAATTTCAGTGAAAATGAAATATTTGCTTGTTTATCCAGACAAAGTGCCAGATATATTTCTAAATTTAGATGTTAAAAAGCTCCCCAAACCCCTTTTATCTGGCTTAATAACAATCCTTGACAACCTTTTTACTCAAAATGCCCTTTTTATAAGACTGTAATTATAATGACTTCTGACATTTTGGTTACCAACAGCTACAAAGGTGGTGTTTTTTGTTGTCCATCTTTATTTAAAGAGGATATTTAAGTAATTTCTGGTCTTCCACTGAAAATAAGGAATGTAACTTTCTTACACAATATAAATTTCTACTATATAATGTATTTCTAATATAATACAAATAAGGCCATTATAACTTAATCTGGGTATACAATATATATCATTATGTATTTACATAGATGAAATTAAAAATAATCAGAAATTTACAAAGGTATTATCAATGCATTTATAAAGAATTATCATAATTTAACAATATAAGCCTGGAAATAGAAATTAATTCGTAGTATCAACAATTTAATTCATGTTATACAGTTTAAATAAAGAAAATCTTATACTTGACATTTGTTTGTAGCTCTGAATGGTTCCAATGTTTATGTTCACGTAGTTTGTAAAACAAACCAAAAACATAAAATCCAGCTGATATAGGCTTTCATACATTAATTAGAATTTTAAACTGTCTTGCCCTCATAACCTCAATATTAAATTTCTATAAATATGTGCAATGTCAGTTCAGCAGCTGCATACACTTAAATGACAAATTTAGTAGCAATATTTACAATAAGACTGAACAGCAAAGAGTTCAGGAGCTCAGTGGATGTGAGTTTTTCTATGTTCCTTTTCAATCTCGAAACAGAGTAATCCTCACTAAAATATTATTCAAGACTCACACATCCACCAGTGTAGCATGCAGTATATAATGATGAGCAAAGGAATTCTGACAAGGGAAGTGTTTCTTGTACTCTCTGTGAAAATGTGAGATAATTTCTTTCCACTAAAGTTTTGACGGAAAAGATAAAAAACCATTGCAAATCCTTTGTAGGAAATATTGTAGGAATCATATTTGCAAGAAATTGTCAAATATTTATTAAAGAATAGGTGGTTTTCTGTTCATGAGGGATACCTTAATATGACAGCCTGTCAGAGAGTTATTGTAACAACGATTACAGTAAGATTGTGTAGGTTTTGGTTAACACTGGTATTAAAAAAGGAGAGAAGAGTTATCTGGTGACAGAGTATAACATGGCAGGCTATTATCTGTACTAATTGAACTAAAAAAGGAAAAAGGATGAGAAGTGCTAATGGGCTGAAAATCTGTGCTTTAGATATATTTTCATTTTAGCCCAATTAAGTTTCTGAACTTCAGCTGCATGCTGGTGTTCCATAGATTGAAATCATGGATCAATACTTTTTTCACTATATAGGAACTCACACCTGATTTTTTTTTCACCACTGCTTTAGGCAACTAAAGGTCATTATTTTCTTATATAAAAATCCCAAAGCATTTTAGCTTTTTAAAGTTCCTTCTGAGGAAGTTTTGGCATATCCTTTGTTTTTAATGAATTGACTGATTGGTCCTAAGCTCCAGTTGCTACTTCTGAGTTTAACAATGCACTTGTATTGGAATGCAAAATGTTTTCTATGACATTTCATTTTCCTGTGCTGGAACCAATTATTTTTATTGTACCTATTGGCTGCAAAAAGAATACTCAGTGTGATTCTGGCTATGATACATTGACAAAGATCAGACAGGCATTTAGGGAAAATAACAGAAAGCTTTAGTTATTACAGTTATTCCTTGGGGATGCCATTAAAATGATTGATGACAAAGCACAGCCAGATCTCAGCAAAGGTTTTTGGTGGATTCCACAAGGGATCTGTGGTGTATTCAACACACATGCACCAGAGCAACCTTCTAAGGGACCCTGTGGACTGTACATGGCCATACTCACTGCTCCACAAAGAGTTTCCACCTTCCACAGAGTGCACTGGAATCTACTCCCAGCACAGGGCAGCTCGCTGTGATTTCTTGCCCTCTCCTCTTTTGCAAAAGTGTGATGGGGCACAGGCAAGAAAACCGAAGAGATGGAGCATGATGAGATTCCTGAGGTTTGGTTTAGAGGTTTATAGGCTGGATAGCTGTCTAGAGTCTGCTCACCCTTGTGAAGGGTGATGGAAGATATAATTTATCTGGAAGGAATAATTGGAAATAAACTGCCTGATAAAATAAAGTATAGTATTATAATTATATATTTTGGAATCAGTATGACAGAAGTGACATTCATATACATATGTGCACAATCAAAGACTTGTTTATGTGTTTTTGTCATGCTAGTAGCTGTTATATAAAGAGCACTCAATCATCATACAGCTAATTCAAAGATATAAGCAGAAACAAAATCTCCTGGTCAATTCATTGAGGCAAAAAATCCTAACAACAACAACAACAACAAATCCAGAGGCTAGATCATGAATTATGAAACTGACAATGAATAAAAACATTTCCAGTATGTAAAAAAATCCAGAATTTGCAATTGCTTTTGTGTATGTGTTTATCTTTAATTCCACATTTATTGTTTAGGCTGACTATTGTTAGCATTCAGTACTTGAGGATATAATGGGATCTTTCTACACACAGCAATTATTTCATCCTTTTTTATTTTGAAGTTGAGATAAAAGCCATGAATTAACAAAGGTGAAAGTAACTGGACTTATAAAATGCTTGAGTTTTTACAGCAGTAAGTGAGATTGATTGCATAGAGGTTTTTGAAAAGATGTACTTTGAAGGTGATAGTGTCTTTCAAAATAAGTTTGTAACTGAAATCTGTGGGGAATCTAGTTGAGAAATAGATGTATTTTATTATTAATTATATGAGTAGAAGATTATAATAAAAATCTGAGTAAAAAGAGAAGTAGGGTTCTTTTTTATGGATTTCAAATAAATTGTTCTGATTTTGCTTTGTGAGCACAATGAATATAATATCTTTATTACTTAATAGAGTATGAGGAGGTAGACAGGATTCCAGAGAGATCTTGGAAAAGAAAATAATTCCTATTATGTATTTCATATATTGCCAGTGAACCTTACACATGGCTTATGACAGTAAGGTATTGACTCAGATTCATTTAAGGATTTGTAGCATAGTATTTATTTTCTGAATTTACTCTCTTTAGTCTTGGGTTCTTCATGTTTCATAAACAGTCATAAGGAGACAAAGTATTGTTCCATCATTTATTGTGCCTTTATCATGATTCCCGTTGATTGAAATGCTTTAAAATACCAGCAAGCAGAGCATAGGACAGAGGAGCTTGTTAAAAGCAAATAAAAGATTATGATGCTGGCTCATGATTTCTAGGGGAGACATTATTTAGAGATTGAAAGACACATCATTTCTAAGTATTGATGGTAGCAGGACTCTTGGAAGTCTTGTTAATTTAGTTAGTTTAACATTAAGTTTCGTTTCAGAAGACAGCCTTTGTAAAAAAAACCATCTTTGCTTCCCTGTGTACTATTCTATGAATCTACATTCAGCATTAAGACCCTTGACATCAAAAATTTCTTGATGTTTTGATTTCTGTCAAGATTCCTCCAGGGCATGTAAATGTATGCTTCTGGGCACACCTGCAAACATATACATTTTGTCAGCTTTGAGCTGAAGCCTAAGCCCTGTTGGGAATCAGTGTAGAAATTTTTGTGTCCATTTCGTGTTTATGTTGCAGTTGTGTAAGCATAGATGGAGCATGTTTACTGTAGTGGAAAATGAAAAAGTGCAAGTAAAGGAAGTGATTATTTTTCTTCCTGTGTCTTGATAAAGGAGTGTCCTTCTTCTCCATCCTGTACTACACCAATTTGTATTCTGATCAAAGATGGGAGAGACCTGATTTTGCTTCCATCATGAGTCTAAAGAAATAGCACAGTGAATTCACAATGAAACAGTACTTTAATATGGGGAAATCTCTCAATTTTTCTTTTCAGGACACATTCTGTGTAAAAATGGTTGAACATTCATTGGGCCAAAACAGGAGACAGACATAACAAGCAAATGAAGTTGTGGCTTAGCATTTATAGCTCTGGCTCCAATTAGTACATGATATAAGCTACAAAAGCAAGAGGCAACAACCCCTGTCTTGCTCATCCTTTATCCCTAAGCTGTACAGGGCAGTAAGCTGACTGCTAGGCAATTGAATAAAGTAATTTCTGGTTGAATTCTTTGAGAAAGAGATTGGATGCATAGCTCCAGGAGGACAGCTTATGTCTTTTTCCTTCTACAGCCTGGGACAGGCAGAAATTTTTTTTTGGCAGTCCATCTTGGTTACTATGGAATCCTCCCTGGCTCTTGAGCTTTCTCTTTTTTGACAAAAACTGCTCACAGAAAGGAAAATTTCAAAAACCTAGCAGATCCCATCATCACGTTGTTACTATGAAGCACTCTTTCTGATGGGAACATTAATTGCTGCTTGTTTTTCCACCCTTTTTCTTTATTTCCCTGCAGTGACACATCATACTCCTAATAACCTTGCAAATATATTCACCAGGTAACACAGAAGCAATGTGGGTCATATGATCTAAGAGTTCAGCACTGTATGTCCCAGGTCAGTGATGAATGTATGCCCAGTCTTGTTGGACACTTTCTTACCCTGGATATTAAAGAGAGTATTTAGATGTGGCAAAAATGGAATTAGTGCTTCTCTGTTGATCAGTTTTCCATGGGATTCTCTATGATGTAATAGATTTATGTCTGAACTACTTATGACTGAAGTGCTTGTCTTATGTTTAGGCAAGTACTTTGTAGGGGCATACACATGCTCTGGAAGGCTATTAATTCCCAATTTTCTTTACATGAAACTCTCTTTGGTTGCCCCTATCTCTGCTATTAAAAATAGCATACCAGAGTTTCATCTGGTGATAACGAGTAATACAGCTTTAATACAGATAGAAACTCACCAAACTGGATGAATAAGTGGTTGATAAAAGGTAGATTTATACTGACTGCACCTAGATTTTGTTTTTTACTAGGAGATAATTTGTAAAAAAGGTGCAAGATGATAAGGCAGATATGCAGTGTTTTTCGAGTAATCATCAGAATTGACCTTTCCTTGGAAATATCTACAATTATTAGTTGATTCAGGAAAGAGTCACCTCAGGAAAGAAAAATTGTGCCTATCAATGAGTGCGGTTTTGCTGTAGCAAACACTTCAGACCTGTGAAGGTCCTTCTGACTGTCACATTGTAGTTGGAAATGCACATAGGACCGAGAAATCCAAGCAAATTTTCTGACTCAGTGCTGCAATGACATGAGTGGAAGATTTCTTTCCTGCATGCTCCAAGTGTGAAATGTCTTGGACTCAGTACTGGAAGGGATATGAAGCATTCAGAGATGATACAAAACTAGAAGGAGTTGTTGACTCCCTCAATGCAGGGAGGCCCAGCAGAAACCTCAGCAAATTAGAGGACTGGATAATTTCCAATCATGTGAAGTTTAACAAGGGAAATTGTCAGATTCTGCACCTGAGATGGGGCAGTCCTGGATGTACAGATAGACTGGGGAAGGAGAGGCTGGAGAGCAGACCTGGGGGTCCTGGTTGGTGGCAAGTGGAACATGAGTCAGCAGAGCCCTGGCAGCCAGGAGGGCCAACCCTGTCCTGAGGTACATCAGGGACAGCATGGCCAGCTGGGCGAGGGAGGGGATTGTCCTGCTCTGCTCTGAGCTGGGGCAGCCTCACCTCCAGTGCTGGGGGCAGTTTTGGGCACCACAATATAAGAAAGACCTTAAACTTTTAGAGCGCATCCAAAGCAGGGGAAGCCATATGCGAAGTGGCTGAGACCACTTGGTTTTTCTTCTGTGTGGTGATCAGTGAGAGGAGAGAATGGCCTGAAGCTGTGTCAGGGAAGGTTTGGGTTGGATATTGCAAAACAGTTCTTCACCCAGAGGGTGGTTGGGCATTGGAACAGACTCCCAGGGAATGGCTGGGTCGCAGCATCAGCCCGAGAGAGTTCAAGAACCATTTGGATAATACATGGTGTGACTCTTGGGAATGGTTCTGTGCTGGATTATGAATTTGACTTGATGATCCTTGTGGGTCTCTCACAACTCAACATATTAGGTTATTCTGAGACAAGTGAAAGAAACCAGCAAAAACCCCCATTGTTTCCTTTACCCAGAAAATGGGGAAATTCCATAGAGGGCATTCGAGACCATTTGGCCATGAACTAAGGCTCCATGGCAGTATGTGCACAGCACCATGTATTAGCTTATTGCAATTGATCCAGGGAACTGATCCACTGATGCAGGAGTAAACCCCACTCTTCGGTTCCAGAATTCTCCAATTGCACAACGTGGAAGTCATCTTCCTTAAGCCCTTGTTTGCACACGAGAGGAATGTTCTAGCTCCCTCTTTTCTGCAACAATATTTTTACGAGTATAGCTTTACCAGATTTGTGTGTGTGTGTGTATATATATATGCAAGTGTCTCTGTGTTAAACCAGGTTTTGTGCTATAGCACAGGACCTGGATTTTGAAAATCTCTTTGACCAGATGATTTTGGTTCACAGCCATCTCTGTCAGAAAGAATCAGTTAGAAGGAGATGAACTTGAAATGGTGGTAATAATATTCCAACAAAACAAAGTGAGAGCAAATTTATTAATATGTATAAATAACTGAAACAGCGTTTACGTCAAATAAGATTCTTTCCTAATGCAAAGTTATCTAAATTCAATTATCAAAAAGAATGTAGAAATAATTAAAAAAAGGATCAAGAATGCAAATTATAAAGCTAAGTGAGCACTGCAGAAACAGACAAAATAAAAAGAGGAGTGTTTTAACTAATGAAAAATATCTATAAAGCTAAAAAAGATAAAAAAGGTTTAAATGAAAACATCTAAGGGGCAAAAGTCTATGAGCACATTTAAACCTTTATGATTTATATAAAATAGTTCTGCACTGATTCACTATTATGATTAAAAACTTTGATATGCAGAATGTATTGAACTCAACATAAGATAATTCTGGAGGTAAATAAATCACCTGGATTTTAGTGATTGCCTAGAGACTATTTTTTATGACCTGATTTCTTGCAGTGCAAATGAGCAAGGAAAAGGGCCAATCAGTGCATATATATATGTTCATAAATATGCATGTCTAAATAGCAAATTGATTCAAAATCAGAAGAGTGTGACTGGCTATGACTAGCAAAAAAAAAAAAAGAGACAGAGAGAATAGGAATTACAAGGGAAAATTATTTTTAAAATTGTGTGTATATATGAACATCTATACAATAATAGTGAGAAGGAGGACAGCTTTTGTTTTATGCCTATACATGTTTCAGAGACCAATAATGACAACAATTAGAAATAAAGAAAACTCTAGAGGGTTTTAACCTAAAATTAAACAAGTCAATGACATTTATAAATGGAAAGTTCATAAGGAGAAAAAAACCCAAAGATATCAGAGTAAAATCCATAGCTGCTATTTTTGATATTAACATGAATCATGCTTTATAGTGTATTAGATACAAAATTAATCTTAACTTTGATGTGAGCAGTTTGATAGGTGAAGACAGTAAAATTTTTAGCAGTGATGTAGAAAATGCAGAAGTGAGGAATAAGTATTACTTCCTTTATTTGGAAGAATTGGGATAATATATTCATATAAAATGCTTTCAGGTCCATTATTAACTGGAAAGTAAAAAATTAACTACAGGCCAAGCTTTTACAATTTCCATATTGCACAGTAGCACACAATCCAAGTACATCTGTGGCCTACTGGTGAAAATTAATAATATAAATTGAAAATTGGCTATAGTTTAAGATGCAAAATTTTGGAACTGTGCTGCTGTTCAAAGAAGGCAAGTGGAAAGCTGGACTCCCGAGTCTAACTGGCAACATGCAAAAAGGGCCATAAGATTTTATTTTTAAATGTAAGAATGAAAGAATGTTTATACAGTAATCAAGAAGGGACATTATTTAATGGAAATTGGAACCTATCAAACACATCTGAGTCTAAGTTTTACAGATATGTGTCTTTTATTAATAAAAGTACCTATAAAAATACTGAATTTTCTGTTTCACAGAAAAAGCTGCAGGAGAAAGCAATGTAACACGTAGCACAAACAAGGCTGAAAGATGAGCAAAAATATAAAATTAGATTTAAAAAAAAAAAAAATTAGAAAAAATACTTTTAGTGGTGACAACCGTTCACCCTTTGAACAAGATTGATGGATTATTTCTTTTGGTATGCAGCAGAACCAGATGGTTTTATGTCTTTTCTGAAAAGATACCTTACCCAAGCAAGACTCAGGCTGAATGGCAATTTAACTAGATGGATTGAATGGCCTCCAGCTCTAAGAAGTCAGAACATCAGCCTATTCTAGTTGCCAACTCTTGAATGTGCCAATATATTACTTATTTTTTCCATTTTCCAGCATTACTCTTGTGGCAAAAAACAAACCCTTAGATTCAAAATATTGAATCTCAGCCCCAAAATTTTGCAAAATTTTTAAACAGCAGAAACAGTAGTGGAAAAGATATTAGGAAGAGAATTCAAAAAATCACTGAAATAAAAATCAGAGAAAATGCCCTAAAAAGTCAGTACAAGATCATTTATTTGAAGTACAAAAAAAAAAAAAAAAAAAAAAAAAGGAAAAAGAAAAAGAAAAAGAAAAAGAGATGTGCTAGAAGAATAAAATCATGTAATGTGGTAGGCCCAAAGCCCACTTTATTGCTAAGAACATCCCTGCAAAAAACTAATGTGCTGTGTAATGGCCATAACTCTATTAACAACTACAAGGAGAGCTAAAAATATCTCTTATCTTTGAATTGCTTTTCAACATGGGAGATGTCACCTTGAGGGTAGAAAAAAACAGCTATTTATTCCAGGAGAGCTGGAAATAAGTCTTGGCTGCAGCTATGCCAAGTGGGCATTTCCCAATTAAGCTCAGTGGAGTTTAGGTAGAAGGGCTTTGAATGGTTTTGCTGCCAAGAACTCCTAATGGCCTTGTTTGCTTACATTTTTAATGGTGTGCCAAACTGAGTATCTGCTCTCAAGTGGTTGGTGTGTGTAACTAAGGATGATTATTGGGTCAAGTTCAAGAGCAGCAGTGGAAAACCAGCACAGCACTATACAAAGCAATCCCTTCTTGTCCTATGTTTAGTGCCAACAGCCCTCAGAAGGGTTTTTCTCCCTTCAACATTTGTACTCATGTCTCTTAAAGAACCATGCTGGCTACCAGCTCTGCACTGCTTGGATTCAAATGGAGATAACTGAGAGGGAACTGCCACTGCTGCTGCAAATGGCACTGGAAATGGTTAGAAAGAAATACCAGAGAGTCCCGGTGCAAGCTTCCTCACCACCAGAGCACAACTAAGTATTACAGAAAGTAGAAAAAAGTATTCCTCATATTGCTTTGATCTCTATTTGCTAATTTCTTTCTCTTACACAGTATTTCCTGTTTATTTTCTGGTATTTTAGAATCACAGGATTGTCTCCTCATTGAAGTGACAGGTAATGAGTCGGACAATGGAATTGAAGCTAAGATACTTTTGCAGTACATATGTATTTGGCCAGCTGTGCTTGAATTAAGTTTTAATAAAAAGTAAATTTAGAAATAGTTTCCCTTTGGATATTATCACCAGTTGAAATGGGATAATTAAATTCAATTACCATGGACTCCCTTAAGGAAACTGCACTTTCCTTTCAATCAGTCTTTTAGATACCATGACTTTACTTTATAACGAAGCAATTCTTACAGCATCTAAAAATGGATTTATTTCTAGGTAGCATTTTAAATAAAATATTTCGAGCCACATTTAAATTAATAGCAAGAAAATATATCTGAAGAACTTGAATTAGAGAAAGTATATTTCTGATGTGGCTGTATCTGCTTTGGCAGTCTGAGATTTTACTTAGAGAAATTTTTATATAAGAAGCAATTTGTTCAAGGTGATGTTTTTGCTCAGATACATAGCAGCTTTACTCATTTTCTGAAGGCTTATATTACTTACTGCAATGGTCTAATGAGCTAATGACCTTGCCATAATCTTCCTCATTGAAAACTGACATTTATATTTGTATGGTGAAATAAAACATGTAATGAGGGAAAACTCAAAATAGGACTGATTATAGTTCAAAGAAACATATCAAAGATTTTATCATCTTTCCTGACAATGAGAACCCATGTGTAATGATCATGTCAACTACAATCTCAGTTAATTTGATCTCCTTTTATATTAGGCTTGATCGTTCAGAGCTATTGTAACAAAATGAAATAACAGTGCTGCACATTTCAGAAGATTTGGTAGATCAGAAGTGTAGCTGCACTTGGTTATGTTATCAAACCATCATGTTGACTGTTATAATGATTAGGGAATTCCTCAGTAGCGTATAAGTGCCCGAAATAGAATTTAGGCAATAATAACACAAGACTGAAATGTTATGGTACCCTTGGGCACCAATGTAAACATCTGGTCCTTTCAGTTAACTTGACTTTTTAACATCCTATATTTTGTAATGTTAAAATGTGGCACTTTTTAAAAAGTATTGATAGTATTGATCCAAGCAAGGCTTATTAAAAATACTGGATAAGGTCTTTGGAGCACGTTCTATTCAGCTGTTTATTTTAAGTCAGCATGTGCTGTGCAAACAGCTAGTGAGAGGGTACATGGCACAAAGAGAGGGAGTTGGGTAAGTGGAGGGTACTGAACCTGAGAAACTGATCCATCTCTACAGAGTGATAGCAAGTGGATAGCAACACAAAATATTTTGGCTTTGTCCCACACTGAATCATGCTCAACACATTCTGAATGGTCCCGACAAGTTTTCAAGAAATTTTTCTTTCTCTTGGGATTTTAGTGTGCAAGGTACTGTACCACGTAAGCATACTTTTGTTATTATTAGTAACAGGTCTCGTTCTTTGAAATGACTTTGCAAGCCTTTACAGATTGATTTGTCAGACTTTGTCAAAATTTTCTTTGCCTTGCTTGGAGTTTTGGGGCTTGGTTGGTTTAACTGGAACAGCAATTTTTCTAATGGCCTTGTGACTAGGCTTGATTTGTTTCATTTCAGACTATTTTTTAAAAACTGTTTTAGTAGCAGTCATGACTTCTTGGATTCATGTTCTCGAGACTGAATTATTTAGGGATGCAACTTAATGATAGAGTATAGGGTAACAGGAGAATGGGATAGCAGCAGAGATTGTGAAAGGGAGATGCCCTGCAGGGTACAGTGCACTGGAAGGAGATGGTAAGGGAGTAAGGTAGACACCAGCACAAAATATTCTGACTTGTCAGGGACCCACAAGGACCATCAAGTCCAACTCTTCAGTAAATGGTCCATCAAAACCACAACCTTGGCATTACCACCATTCTCTAAATAATTGAGATAGTCTCAGAGTTTATAATGGCAAGATTTTGTAAACTTATCACCAGGAGATAGTTAAAGCACCATGAGTCTGGAAATTGAGGAAAATTAGTTTTAGGGTAACAAAGATAAAGCAAAAATATCTAAGTGTGTGGAGTCTACCTCACTGGAAATATTCAAGAACCATCTCGACACAATCCCTTGCCATGTGCTCTGGGATGATCAAGCAGGGAGGTTGGACCAGAAAACCCATGGTGGTGCCTTCCAACCTGACTCATTCTGTGACTCTGTGATTTAGTGACTGATATACAGTAACTGTGGAAGCAGTCAGAGAAGACTCTGCTTTCATACTTACTATGGATAGAGTAGCTACAGTTTCAGAGTGCATGTGTTAGAGATTATTAAAACAACATCTGTAACAGTGATTTTTTTCTGTGCTTTGATTTGACCTAATAATTGTCATTAGTTGAGATGTCTATAATTTTTGTCATTACACTTAAGGCATGTTTCATTTTTGCTCATCACAAGATTTTGAGAAAAACTGTATGTGCATGGCATGATCTAGAAATTTTTGAGTAACAATAGGGATTAGTTATATATTTACATAAAAGTTCTGAAGTGAAATGCTACATTAAAGTCTAATGCTTTTAGGTACAATATTGGTGCTGGAATTAGTTATTGCACAGACGCATGCTGTACTCTAGCACATGGGTCAGCTAAGTTTATTATTTTTTACTCCAAATGAAAGCATAAAAGTAGTTTTAAAATGAGACTATTTTTCTTTTTAAATCTCTTTGCACTCATACATTGTTCCTAACATCTAATGCCAAGAACCATGTGAGTTCAAATGAGTGATAAGTGGTGTAGAAAAGCTGGAAGAGTCCTACCTGTCTGGAGGTGTTTTTGTGAAAAGAATCTATTGGTAAATAAGATCCTCAGTAAGGATTGCCACAGATTTTCTCCACAAAAAGCTCTTATAAAAGAAGAAAACAAACAAATTTTATTACATTAAACTTAATGATCATATATTTCTCTCCTCTTATGCTTGCCTGAAATCAGTCAGTGGTCTAAAAAGTTACTGCAGTGTAACACAGACAAACATACATACATATTTATATGTAAATGTGTGCAAGTAATATCTTCAAACAAGCCTTGTTTCTCTAAGAAACTCATTCTTCCTAAGGAGTAAAATTAGTCAACTTGCCATAAGAGACACTACTATAAAAGTTTTAATAGGTGTCTGCTGTTCGGTTTATCAGTAAACCAAATGTGGCATACATTAAAGGAAGAGTGGAGCTCGAATAATAGTCACACCCCAAGTGCATCAAGTGTTGAGAGAAATTTATATTTTCAAGCAGTGATATTCTGTCTCTCCTTTGCAGTAGGACTTATTAAGCCAGTAAGTGATGCAGGACTCCTATGATTAGTCATGCAGGAACACTTTATGAGTTCATACACCTAACAACATCAAAAAGATAACACAGAGAAAACTACATGATTTTCTGTGTTTGACCACCATTTTCTAAATTTCTCCTTTTACTGATAAATGGTTTACAACTCTTGTATCTTCACTAAGATTTTCTCTCAGGATTTCATATCTTGGCCATTATGCTTCCTACTTCATTTTTTATTGGTGTATATATATATAACTGTCTAGTATTTGTGCCCAGATTCTTTACTTACAAGTGACAAGTCTTTTGTTTGTACTGCTTCCCTCAGGAGAGGAATAACTTGATTCTCTTATTGCTGTTTCTGTAACCATAATATTTTCCTTTTTCCACAAATTTTCTCAAACTCAGAAGCCTCCTACTAAGTTCAAGCATGTTCTGATACATGTCCAGAGCTTAAAAGTTCCTGTGTGTATTGGGGAAATATGCAATTTTTAAATGTGATTTCTGTTTCAAGATTAAAATTTTCACTCACAAGAAGATCTCATGGTTGTGTGGACAACCTTTGTGGGTGGACTGAACTGAACCATGGCTGTGCCTACACCTGAAGAGACTGGAAAAGAGACATATACGTATGTAAAGGTCTATTTTCAGTGCCCTTATTTTATGTGTATTGAGGAACAGGGAGAAATGTGAGCACCGAACACTGGGAATCTCCTAAGTTCTGGTGACTCAAATGTCTGAAATCCTCATAGATTTAAACATTTCAAAAAGGAGATTGAAGTCTGCCTTCTCTATTTAGACTTTTCTAAGTGTGAAGTAAAAAAACCCCCTCTCATTATCCCAAAGAGAGAATTAAACTGGTGTGCAGTAAGCTATGCAAACAAATGCTTGTTGAGCTCAGGTGGAGCAGGAGCAGCCAGCCACAGCTGCTTGCACTAAACACACCACACAGAGAAAAAGGGTGAGGTGCCACCCCAGGGGTTGTTCAAAGGCTAGAAACTCCCAAGAAGACTTCTGCTCACTTAATCAAATAGAGACCTCTATTTCACCCTCCCAAGGCAATATAAAGAATAGGCTCTCCTGAAGAGCTAGAAGAGGAAGAGTATTAAAATGACTTTATAATTTTCTTTCTCCTGAAACTCAGGAGATATCTTTTTTCTGGAAAGCTGTGGAAGGAAAGCATGACTTCTTTTTCTAACTATGTATTTGCATTCCTGATTATTGCACAGGCTTGTAAAAACCCTTGTGATAAATATACTATGATAGTAGATGACTGTCACTGACAGTTCTACTGTCAATAAATTCCTTTTAACTGTACTGTAAGCAGTTAACTCTTGAAAAAAATGCCATCAGCTGTAGTTAATTTTTAAAAGCCGCTTATATGCAAAGGTATACTTATTGTATAAACTCGTCTGGCCACCAGTGAGCTTGTTGTATGTATCTATAGAAATTAAACAAAAGTGGTGTGTAATCCTAAATAGGCACTTTCAGTCTTTTAAAGACTGCCCATAATTACCTTAAAACTTTTTTTGTTGCTATGTGTTCTGCTTTGTGACTGCTTTTAGTTGTGTCTGTGTGATAATATTCTATTTACTGTCTCGACATTTCTATATACTTTGTGTAATAAACTGAAACAATTTATCAGTCCATAAACTAAAACTGTTAAAAATTAATTAATTTGTTCTGCTTCTTAGTATTTTCTCAACAGTATTTGCATTAATTTTACACAGCTTTTTAAATCACACAAGAGCCCATGCTTAAATTTGCAATGCATACAAAAGCAATGAGTGTCACATTTCTTCAATCTCTGTTATGTAGTTTAATCAGAATAAGAAGCAGTTTTGTATCAGGGTCCTGAACTTTCTCCTTCCACACAAATTGTACTTTTCAAAAGCATCATTTGATTTCAGTGCCCTGAATCCAGTTTCCCCTGATATTCAAGGTGATGATCTCCATTCAGTCTGTGCCTGTGCAATTTTACATGCATAATCTGTAAAGTTTAAGAATTCCTATACTAGAATCAGCAAGCCCTGACTTAGATGAGGGGCCCATGATCCAGGTACACCCAATGGCTCTTTCTAGAAAATGGCAATCAGAAGCCAGGAGCTCAGCCTGCACTTATGCTTCAGACAAAAGCAGTAAAGAGAAAACGGGATTATTTTTGCAGTTTAGGATGACAGAAATTAAACAGAGAATATTCCACTCTTTCAATAAAGTGCTAAGTTAGGCAGACATGTAAATAATCACTTGATCTAATTCCTGTTCAGGAAACTTATATGTGTTCTTGACATCTGAATGAATGAACCTCTAATGTTTTCAGAATTCTGTTCTTTTCAGTAGTAAACTCTTCTATGTTTAAAAGAAAGATATATAAGTGAGTTTAATCTATACTTACAACTGCTCAGCTAAGCTTGGCTCCAAATGTTGTGTTTATGATCCATATTTTAGACATGAAATGAATTAGATTGCTGTGATTGCTAATCTAGCTTTGCCATAGAAAAAATATAATGATGAATTTACATATGTGAAAACTCATAATTAGTGAAATTCACTTGTGAAAATTCTCTTTCTTGTATTCAAAAGTATTATTGTAAGAAAAAGGGTCCTGTAGAGACTGAAATCACAGCCTAAAATCTGTAAATGTCTGTAATTTAATCCATTCTGAGGCACAGAAAGACTTTTTTATTTAATATGGAGGCATCACATTTACGATTTTACCTTTGTTTATGAATCCAGCAATGATTTTTGGTGTATGAAACCATTTTGGCTGCCATTGACTGACTTGCATATTATTGCTTTTTACAAGTGCATCTCTTTTGGGTTTTCGGATGCCCTCATATCTATGGTATCTCTTCTGTTAAGATTTTTGCATGTCCTCTTCATTCCATTCCTCAGCACTGGGGGTGGCATCATGGGTCCTCCAGTACTCCTTGCTCTTAGTGTGCTATTGAATTTGCCCAATACTTTTCCCCTCTTTCTGCCTACCTTCTGCAAGATTCTAAAAAACATAATTCCTTTCAGCCTGGAGCTCTCAACTGCTTTGTATAATTCTAATAGTCTGATTACCTGTTCAGTGCACAATGCGGAAGGATTTTAATATTTTCCTTTCTCCATTTGGTTTCTATCCCCTTTTCACCTTTTTTTTTCTTCTTTCCTTTTTTCCCTAGTCACGTTAACCATCTCAGTTTCAAACTCCAGAATGTCCCATTAATTAATTAAAAATTCCCTTTTTGTGTTTTCATTCCAGAACCAAGTAAAACAACTTTTTATGATATGTGGTTTATTTATATTGGCTTTTTAAAATATTATTAACTGATTTGCCACAACCATGATTATTGATTTTCTACAGTCATAATGCTTTCTTATGCACTAATCATTATTTTCTTTCCCTGGGATTTCAAGTGTTCAGTAAAACTATCTTTTTCTCCAAACACTCTTTACTTTAAGTTATTTATACCCATACTGCCTCATACCTGATATATTTTTGCAAAGTAGCACTATTATGCATGTATACAGTAATTTCACAATTATAAGCTGCACCTGATTATAAGCTGCACCTCCCTGTAGCCAGGTAGACCACGGGATTTGTCCATATATAAGCCGCACCTGAATATAGGCCGCACCTCCCCCCCTCCTTTTTTTTAAACGAGGATCCATGTGTAACAAAGTAACAAATTAGTAACAGAATCTCTGCCAGCTGGGTTTGGTGTCAGGTGCTCAAGTTGCAACAGTTTTTATAGACCAGTGAAGCCTTTAAAGGCAGCCCCAGGCACCCTCTTGCCTGGCTCTTGCTTCTGGGTTGGCATTTCACTGGGATTTGTCCATAGATAAGCAGCACCTGAATAGAAGCTGCACTACTGGGGTAGGCTGGATTCTTCAATGAAAAAGGTGTGGCTTATAATCATGAGATTACTGTAATTTTTCTTTACCAAATGTAGCTATCAGGTGGTCTCAAGGAAGTTTTTTTTTATTTTATTTTTATTTTGATTACAAGCATAGCAATATTGCATTCTCTGGGAGATTATCTTTAACCTTTATGTCTTCGAGCATATTCCTAGTGCCATATCAAAAGAACCACTGTATTATTTATATGCAGAGTTAAATGTTAACACTGGTATTACACGTGTGCATCTGCCTGTTCTTCCAATCTCATTACCACTCTTAATGCACTCCAGGTCTTCCCTAGGAAATAAAACTCACCCTTTTCTTACTGGCATTTTGTCTTTTATATACTTGTATTTTTTCAGTCACTTTATAGTCTGCTTGCCCTTTCTTTTTAGAGGAATTATAATAGGTTTCTGTAATTACAATAGTTTGCAAATTTGAAGCATCTACAATTTTAGTCCATAAAAAATTAAACTAATGTAAGTTTCATCTGATTCCAGTAGTGGTAAGTAGAACTAATGAAAATACATACAGTTAGCAAAAGATATGACTTCTGCTGTTTGCATTACGCACTTATATGATGATATTTAGTGATATAAATGGTGTGGTAACCTTAGATACAATTGTTTCACAATTAATTGAAATTTGACTACTCCCATATTGCCAAACATCTTGATGCCATGGAGAGAGGCACTGACCGACTCTCTATTTTTTTGGGAAATGCCATTCTAATGTCTGCAACCTGCTCAAGGTGAACCTTAGCAGGGAGACTGGACTAGGTGCTCTGGAGAGGTCCCTTCCAACCCCAAACATTCTGTGATTTTGTATCAATCTGTGGCAAGATAATTTATATTGCGTTTGATATAAAGTCCCATCTAATATAAAAAGAAAAAAGCTATCTAAAGAAGCAGGTGTTCTGTGTTCCAAGGCTGTACTCTTCTATTTCAAAGATCAAAAAAGACAATGTAGGTATTAAATATCATTCTTTGGTATTATGTAGCTGAAGATCACTATATGAAGCTTTCAGGTGAGCACTGTTATTAATTCCAATACATGTTCAGTATTGTTGCTTCATATTTCTGCTGGATTTATTTTATACTATCTCTAGGAGATATATTTCATTGAGTTTTTTGTGCTAACTTACCTACAGAAAATGTGCTTCTATGAGATATACTGGTTTTGATATTTTTAAGGTTTTCTGCAGCATTATTTCAAAATAATTTTTGCTGAAAATTCAAAACGCTGAGTTCCAACAGTATTTTCTATTTCTTTTTTTTCTTTTTGCAGGTGCAGTTTCAAAAAATGTGAAACAAATGCAATAAAAATATTTAATAAAAGCACACACAATTTTGCATTTTCTGAAAAACAATTAAAAAAATATATTAATGTAAGAAATCACCAGCCCCATTTTTCTCAAAATGCAGGAGATACAGAAAGCTCTTCTCTGTGTAGGAATCTACCTGAGGTAATGGTTAATTGTTTATTTTCTCTCTTCAGCATTATTTCTTAGACTAAGCAGTAGTGCCAACCATTACTTGCTGATTTCCAATTGAAGCATAAAGCTCTGTCACTTTAAAGACATAGATTCAGTGTTTTGACTCTGAAACTATATTGTTTCCATTTCAGCCCTTGCAAGGCATATATATCTTCATTGGTGATGCTTTCTTTGTGTGCATCAGTGTTCACGCATCACTTTTTAATGTCTCTAATATATTCCCAGCAGTTGTATTTTCCTCCTCTTCCCCTAGCCCCACGTTTCTCTTCCTTTTGTAAATAAAAGGATAATCTTAATATGCTGACAATCCTGGTTCTAACATCCTGTGTAAAATAAAATTTCTCTTAAGGGTGTCAGTTTTGTGCCATGTTTTGACATCTCATTGTGTGTTAAAACTAGCTGAAGATTTTAATTCCTTTTCTATGAAGCCTTGCATGTTATTTAATCTATTTCCCCCCTTTTTGGACATATTTGATAGTCATTAAACAAAAGGATCATTGGTTCTATTACTTTCTAGATTTTATGTGCACCTCATTGCAGCAAACTAAAAACAATTAAACAACTTTTGAGACGTTAACTGCGATTTCAAAGATGTTCCTTTTGGTGTTGAACTCATAATGGTGGGATTCACCTTTCCTGCAGAAATGATCCCTGAGGTAGCAGACCATGCACAGTGCAGATGGTGGAATGAGGGGAACAGAGAGTAATCTCAAGAGACACTAGAGATGTCCATAAAGTGCAATGCATGCTGTGAAGAAATCCCAGAGCTCTGAATTAGATGGTTTTGGATCCGGAAACATTATGTCATGTGTAAGGTAATTGAGAACCCCGGCTTGGCAGTATTGGATATCCTGTGGATATATTAGTTCTCTTGGCACTAATTCAGTCATCATTAGCACAGCACTGCTATGAAACATCTGCTCTTAATTTCCTATCTCTTTCTAATCCATGGGATTAATGCTGTATGCTTGAAGAACTGCTGTGCAGGCTGCATTCCATATTAGTTGGGAGGGTAATCTAGATTTGTGTGAGTGGGTGTTTTTTAAAGATGTTCAAATGAAACTTCTGGGAAAGCAGTTGCCTCCATGAAAAGCTGCCAGCTATAGCTGACGTGCCACTGTCCCACTGCAGCACCTTCCTCAAGCTGCTAGACAAGCCAAGAGCCAAACTGTCACCTGCAGGAATCATTCTTGGAGTTGCAAGGCTGCGGTCCAAACTTGGACTCAACCCCACTTGTTCAAACAAACTTTTTTTTGGTTTGCTTTTACACAATCAACATTGCTAAATTCCTGGAGCTGGAGAGCAGCTGGCAACCATGCTGTATAGCAGGGGGCAGTGGAGTAATTGCAAATGCATTGCCCAAGTAATTCTCTACTTCTTCTTTCCACAAATTGAGGAATCAGCCACAGTGTGTCTGAGTGTAAATGATTATTAGTTAAGCATTTGACAGATGATTTGTGTAAGTATGTTTTAGCCTGTGGCACTGCAGAAAACACACTACACCCTTTTCTCATACAGTGTATAATCAATTAAATAAGCTAATAATGTGATTTGTGTTCAAATACTTTCAAAACAATGGGATAGTTATTTGTATGAGCATGTAATGGCATTTTGATTATATTTGGTAATATTTTGACTAGAATTTTTTTCAGTGAACATAGACAAGAGTTACATACCAGAAATAAAGTGAAGTAAGCATTCTTTTCACTATACTTATAATTAAAGATTCCTGTATCCATATTTTCTAAAATCATAATTTTCAGCATTTAAAAGTGAAGTGTCTTCATTGTGTACTAAAGGAGGGCCTATTCTATAAACTCTTTCTTCAGCTGCTTTCTTTGAGACCAATCCATCTGCTTCAGACAGAAGGTGTCAGAAACAGTTACTATGCTGCAGCAAAATGTTTTCTTTACCACTCCAGATTTATATTTGTTACAGCTAATCATAAGAAGAAATGTGCAGGAGGTAAATCAAATAAAGAGGCATTCGGAGGAAATAAATATTTAAAATTGTGGGATAATATTGTGAAGATGACATTTAGGTTGTATGTGTTTGTGGGTGCCCCAAGTATTGTAAACCATTACAATTTATACATACACTAACTGGACAGGTTATAAAATCATAACAATATTTTTCTTTCATGGTTGTACTGACATAAGAAAAACACTTCATATTTACTATGAAGTCTATAGTGTCATCCAGCATTACTTTTATAAAACATGTTTCTATACAAAGGAATGTAATTTAGTTTAGTCTCTGTCTTACACCGGGTTTTTTCAGTATATTAAGAAATAGAGGTTCTTAAGTGATAGGCAAGTAAAAGAAATGACATATTTTAACAGATCCTTGGCTTCAGGTTCAGTGGCACAGATGCTGCTATTTGTAGAGTATTGTCCTTGGGCTCAATTTCTGACTGAAGGAGCATTAGCTGACATTTTATGCAGGCTGTTATGTCACAGGTATAGAACAAACCAAAGGGAGAATTTTACTTTACATACTTTTATCCCACTCGTGTGTTCACCTGTTAAAACATGAACCAGATGAAAAGGTACTATGAATATTAGTCTCTGATCTTTTAGCTGTGTGTACCACCCAAAGTGGCAGGTTATACTGATACTTTTGAAAAAGAGTTTAATCAAATTAATTTAATCAAAGGCTTTGATTAAATAGGATAACTGTTGCTGACCAATAGCACAAAAGATGTGCTCTTGGTAACAACTACTTCCCACATTGCATTAACTATATTTGTATAATTTAATTCTAGCACTTTGGCATTGCCCAAAATTATATTAAATACAGTTGGTTTATATGATTCATAGGAAAATGATGCAGTTTTCTAACAATGTTCAGTTCTTCAAGCTGGTTGGGTACATTTCTATATGTCATCAAAGTTTTTTTCTCAGAATATTACTTTTCCTGAGTGATTTGTTTACTTGTCCTTTCTGTCTCCCTCCTTCTCTTTCCATCTTTGTTGAGCTGGTATCTAAAACCATTTTTAGTTCCTGATAGGATAAATCATCATAGAATTTTTAAAGGTAGTCTCCCTCTCAGGATGATTCCTTTGGAAGTAGTCATATATGTTTTAAACATTTTTTTTTTTTTTTTTTTATCATCTAGCCTCAAGTAAATCATCAAGGTCTAATAGAAGCATATGGCTAGCTGACAGGTGGAAAAAATGATCTGATCAACAGCCAGTGGCTCTCAAATATTTTAAGCATGGCTTCTGTATCTGTTTGGTGAAGTTCCAGATCTGCTCCAGTAAATTCAGAAGTCTGTTGTATCCTTACTTATCTGTCTCAGAAATAATTTGGAGCTCTCTGTTGAAGTTGAACATACTGAACTTTAAGGTTGTTTTTTTCTTAGTGTCTTTATTGACCTCTTCAATCATTTGGTCTTCCTAAGATGTCTGGAGATCTATTCTGAGACTCCATTTTCAAGATGGATGTTATTATCTGGGAAATACATCATTTGTACATTTAGGAGACAGCTAAACAGCATCCATAGTTCAGGCTATATGCACAAAAGTCCAGGGATTCCTAACATGGTTGAAATTCAGGAGTAGTATCCTTTCTCTTTCCCTTGATGCCTATATTAATTCCTGAACAACTTCTATCATGACAATGTAAGCATTTCAAGATGCTGTTAGGCTTCCATTATTGCCGTCTCTAAGGAAAGTAAGGCATGCTTTGAGTCTATGTGGGTTTCATGAAAATGAGTAATTATAAAAGACTGCATCGAAATTGCCTTGGCAGATGTCAACACCAGCATTGTTGATACATTAAAAAGCCTTTTCTAAGTGGGATGCAATTATCCAGTAGTCAAGGAAGACATTTTTTTTCATGTTAAGTAAATGATTTAGGACTTGAAAATCTTGTCTATGTGGTTACAAAGATATCTTGCCATTACTTCTCTGACAGATCTCTTATGCAAAATTCTGCATTAGGGGTTTTTTTTTTTGCAAAAGTTCATTATGGAATTTTTATTAATATTAAAGAAAAGATGAAAGATAAGCATTCTTTCACTTTGTCATTAAGATTTAGAAACACAGTGGAAAGAACATAGAGAAGAAACAAACCTTTATAACATGAGTATTTATTCTGATGGAACATGCATTAAAGACAATTTTGGAAGATGGATTCAGAATACTTATGTCCTGTTTGGTGCCTCCCATTTATCTCAAGAAAGAAAATCTCTCTTTTGTTTCCCAGTTAGAGATGCATTAACTTAAAATTCTTGGAAGTTGAGCTTCACAGGATAAAGTATGAAAAATTGTGCATTCATCCTAATACATCCAGGCTGATTTCATCCATAAATCATGATTAGAATTCTCACAGGACTTGAGGTTTGCTTAGGTTTACAATATATCTTGATTTCCCTCTGAGGACGGTATTTTATGACTTTTCACATCCTTGACTGGCACCCTACCTATGTAAAATAGCAAAGTTGGAAACTTGTTTTGTTTTGTTTTTAATCAAACCTTTAAGAACCAGAGCTCAAACAGGTATTACTTTTTAAAAATATGCATATGATTTACTTAAATCATGCAGGTTGTCCATTATTAACATTACCACAGAGGTATAATGTCAGACATGTCTGACATTCATTCTTCTTAAAAAATAGTGCAGTCAGTGAATGTAATCTGCTCTTAGCCGATTTTCAGTCACAGTGATATAAAATGAGCATTGTAGCTGTAGCTACCGAGATATCTCTTGGGCACAGATCAGCCCACAGTTTGTCACAAATCTTTTGGTGCCAAGACGGGAACAGACATGGGTCATGAGTCAGGTGAATTGGCAAGCCTGTGTGGAATCCCACCCAGCGTGTGCCTGCAGTACAAGTAGCTTCATCTCATGATCAGGAACATCAATTAATTAGATGTACTATCAGAAAATCACCCTCCAAATGTTATTTCTGGATGTCTTAATATCCCAATGTCATCATGTCAGAAGCCATGGCAACAACATCACTAGACATATGGGAGGATTATCAGTGGTGTTCAGTGTAATTTAGGAGCTTTTATGGAGCTGACTAAAAATAATTGCTTATAGTCTAAACACTTAAAATGATGTGTTTGATATCTGCCATGATAAAGGGACAGTATATGTGTGAGCTAGATATGGATTAGAGATGAGACACAAGTAAGTAAAAAATACTGCTATTCTTTGATTTCAGGGGTGAGGGTTCTTTTTCTGCACTTGTCTTTCAAAGCATTTGTATCTTATGGACCAAAACATTTTTTACACTCGAATTTGGGTGTTTATGGTTATGTGTCTGTATAATAATTATGCTTGGAAAATACAATGTGAATTACTTAGTGCTACTTTAGTCAGTAGTTTGCAAGACAATTTTAAGGATATAAAATGAAAGAAATCAGGCAGATCAAATTAGACTGATCTAATTTTAGATTCAATCAACTGCAGTCAGAGATAGAGGTGAACAAATGTCTTTGATGTCTAAAAGAAGATTAAATTGATGTGCACACATTATATTCAGCATTGAATAACTCAAAGAAAATTATCAAAATCAATTAAGAAAAGTACAAATTTAATAGAACAAATTTAGTAGACATGTATGTACAATTACATGAATCAATATAACCTACCTGAAGTGAGTCAATGTAAAAGGGAAATTTGCTTATTGCAGGTTTTGAAGGTGTCGACAAATTTCTGTAAAAGTGATCTGGTGATAAAGCATGCTGGACTTCTCCTGTCCTTCTGGAAACATCCCTCACCAAAAACTTTTAAGGAATTCAGGCAGTGATTTCAGGAGTTTCTTCACGTGGGTCAATCATAATTTAAGCTGACCCGTCAAATAATTTTTAAAACTGACCAGGTGATAGGAATATATGTTTCTGGCAAGGAAGGACGTCACAGTAAAATTTTGCAAGGGGTCAGTATTGGAACTCGTGCTGTTCAAAACAGTCACAATGACCTGGGAGAGAAAGACGAGCAGTGAAATCGGAATATTTTCTCATAATACAAAATTATTCACAGCAGTGACAGTGAGAGAACAATAATTAAAAAGAACTCTATGAAGCTGAGTGACTGGTTAACAAAATGACATATAGAAATCCATTGCAAATAAATAAAAAATTATGTTGTTGGAAAAAAACACCTTATTCCATTGATCAAATTCCTCTCAACTCCTCTAACACTGTGAAGTACAATACAGTATAAACAGTGACTTATTTCTACACAGCAGTATGCTGACTGTTGATACATTAGTTCAATTTCTTCTTTGCAGTTATGAAGAGCCTTGCCATAGCACCTGAGTTAAAGAATTTGATTCTGTGTTTATATCAGGTATTGAACATATTAGCTTTCTTTGAACAAGACTGCTTATTCTTCACAAAATTGCAACATTTATTTTTTGGGCAAAGACCTGATTTCAATAATTAGCTTGTGTTAATTACACCCTGGCTCCTGTAGGAAATTTAACATCTGTGTTCATCCTTTCTGTGTCACTATAGATAAGAGTAAAGCTATGTGTGAGTGTCTTTAGAGTTGCAATAGATTGAAATATTATCTAAATTCTGCCTACATGGTAAAAAATTTGCTTATTAAATATTATTGTGTTTGCAGTAATTGTACAGACAACAGATATTCTGAAGTGCATCTCAGCATACAGTTGAACAGAGCTATGAGGAGCAGAAGCAGGGTGAGCAATCACCTGAGAGCTGGACAGAAAGCAGACCAGCCCTAGGTGAGGGATGGATTAACCCCACCTGCCCTGTGTGGGCTCTGTGTAGTTCTGATGCCCTGCATCACTCACTGGTTACAAAACCAGCAGCTCCAGGGCTTGGGTTGTTCCTGCTTTTGGCATTACTTGGGCAAACAGAGCTTGACAAATTAGGGATCACGCTGACTTTCCTGCTCTGGTTCAGCAGTACAGTTCGTGGATCACAGCACCAGAGCACTTGCTTTTCACTGGCCAGATGCATCTGTAAATCTTCTCTTTAAGCAAATAATAATAAAACCCCCCTTATTTCTAATAACTTACATTTTCAAGCAGCTAAGGATAGCATATACTAGCATGCATTCTCAACTACTTTTTAATTCTGTAGGGAGAGAATAAGAGTCCTAAATCAGGAAGTGTATCAATAATATAAAGAACTAAAACTTTACAGGAATTTTGCAATTACTTCCATTGCAAGGATTCAAGGCTTCCAAATTAAACTTAATTTACCCTTACAAGAATTCTAATTTTAAAATCAGAAGCGTGTGATTAAAGTCACCACACAGTCTTTATTTGGTCCAAAAGTAATACCTAGTGAGAAAAAATTTATCTGTATAATAAAAAAATATGCCATTAACCTGCTAAATCTAATCCAGAGTTTCAAACTTTAAAATGTATTTTTCATAACCATATGGTTATTGCCTTGTGTCACTATAAAATTGAGATAAGGTTATTGCATGTAGCATCTTAATATATATTTTATCTGAGAGTTATATGCATAAATCATATTTATTAAAATAGTTTATTAATATGACCAAGGTGAGTCAGTTGACCCTGAAAATCACCATTTTAGGCTTTCTAACTGAAGCTAATAGGGCAGTTCATCTAGTGCCCTTAATGCAGGCGGTGTTACATAGATCAGAGTTAATACATCAAGTATGCACTGAGATTTTCTCTCTCTCTCTTCCTCTTACAGTCTGGCTTTCTCTAGAATTGCAGACCTGGTGCAGATAGTAAGGCTGAGACAGGAAAGTGAAGCCTTCCATGGCAACACAGAACTTATTGTTGAGAAATATAATTGATTTCCTGTAATTTTCAATATTTATAATTTTTACTTGTAAATAGCTTTGGAAAACTGCCTGATTTTTTCATTGAAGTTCAGAGTTTTACACTCAAAGTCTATTAATATGGATAAGCCACATTTTCGCATTGTATTAAAATAACATGATTACATATTCTTGAGTGTAGCTCTGTAGATTTGTGGCCAGATTCTTTGTCTACTGGTAAAAGAGAGCCTGTAGAGCAAAAAATTAAGCCAGGAAGTCACAAAATAGAAACTTATTTAATGAATATTCTGTGCACCTCCCATAAGAACCAGTGCAGTTTATTCAGTGTGAGAGCACATTTTGAGAAAGATGAAGCTCTGAAAAACCTGTCATCATCCACCTTAGGCCAATTCACAGAGAAGATTCTCCTTTCCATTAAAACTTCTGGTTTCTTACTTGCTCTTTTGTTTCTGAACTTTGGAGGGCATCCCAGAGTTCAGAGTTGATATTAATCTAATCTTGGCATTATTATGAGGATAGAATATTTGACTGCTCTCATTCATAATTAATGACAAAGGTGTCCAAGAGGGCACTATGCTTAATTAATGATTCTTGTACTTTGAAGGCAAAGAAACTGCCTTTGAAAGGAAATGAGGCATCAAAACTTCTAAAACCTGCTGTTGATAAGCCAGTAATAGCTAGAAGACTGTTAAATGCTGGATGCACAGCTGAGTCGGGAATGCTGTGGGCAGGCTTGTGGCATCTCCAGATTGATCAGACCTGACACTGACTATACCCCTGACTCCTGTAGATGGCTTTGTGAGGCTGCTTAGCTACCCTTCTCCCTTTTCCCACATGAATCCAGACTTGCAGTCTCTGGAATCCCAAGAATAAATACTACTGGAAGAGTGGAAAACTTTACTGATGTTATGAAAAATAAGAAGGATGTTGATATGTTGTAGTCCAGAGGAAGGGCATGAGGATGAGGACTGGAGCAGATCTCCAATGCAAGCAGCCTGAGAGGACTGGATATGTTCCCCTTGGAGAAGAGAAAGAGCCAGAAAGACCTTATAGCAGCTCTCCAGTAGCTAAAGGGAGCTGGAGGGGAACTTTAGACAAGGGTGGGCAGGAGCAGAACAAGGGGGAAGAGAATAGGTTTAGAATGGTTATTAGACAGAAAGTCTTTACTATAGGGCTGTGAAGGATTGAATAGATGAGAAATTGAACAGGCCTGAGAAATTGTGGATGTCCCAGTCTTGGAAGCATTCAAGGCTACGTTGGATGGGGCTTTGAGCAACCTGATCTGGTTGATGGCATTCCTAGGAATGTCTGGTCTTGTTGGAAATAGCTGATATTTTTGGTCCCTTCTAACCCATAACCCATTCTGTGGTTCTACGATTCCATGAAAATGAGCAACAAGATCTCATTTTTTTCCCCTCCAAAAATGGTGAAGAATGCATGAAGAATGTGCTCATAAAAGATGAAAATCCAAAAAAGATAATGGAGAAGGTGATTAGGATTAGTTACCAGTAGCTATATAAAATAAAAAGAAGACATATTTGATTTACCCTAATAGATTTTGCTTTCTCAGCTACTTTAGTTATTTTCCAGCTACTTTATGATGCAGCAAGGCCAATAAAGCCCTAGTAGAGTTGTACATATACCAAATCTTGACACTTCAGCATATATTGCTCATTGAAATAAGAGATACTGGCAAAAGCACTTTTTTGCAAATATAGTAAAAATCACTAAGAGAGTTTTAGTGGCAGGGCTCTTGCAGTAAAATTAAATCAACTAAACACTTTAATGCTGACAAGTTTAGGAGCAGACAATCCACCAGAAAAATATGTAGACAAGAAGTCAGGGTTTGGGGAAGATGCAAGAGAATTGGGAAAGCAGTATAGATTGTAGCAAATGGTCTTTTTTGTGGGTTTGTTGTTTTGTTTTCTTTCAATTTTTTTTTTCTTCACAGTAGCACTTTCTTCCATTTAGAATGGTATGTAGCACTGGAACTAACTATGTTTAAAAAGTGCCTACCATATGTGAAGTGATAAAGTAAACTTCACTTTAGAAGCTAAAAGACCTGGGGAATTAGCTCTTGAGCAGAACAGGAAACTTTGCTTTTGTGCTGTGAATGTAATAAAGGTTGGGAGGTTGTAGGTATAGCAATCTTTTCTGTATGTCTGTTCTGTATAAATCTACCTTTTGAGTTGACATGGTACAGCCCATTCATAATTCTTACCTGAAAAAGATGCTCCTGTTTAATGCTAAGCAGTCAATGACTGCTTTCATCAAAATCAGTATTTCACTTTAAAAAACCTTGAAATGAAAACAAATGTAAACAGGGTGACCCTAAGTGATAAAATAAGATTGTCTGTAATTTCTGCCATGAATTAAATGTGTCCTACTTTTTTAATGAGAAATAATTTTGTCTGAGACCCACTCAACACAAATTCATGAATTTGCATGAGCAGCCACCACGCTCACAAAACACAAACAGGGGAAGGAGGCTGAGGGGCTCTCAGAAAGGCAGCCATATGGCCCTGGAAAAAATTGAGTGATGGAAGAAGGTTGTGAAACAAGTCTGAGATGGTACGTGAAGCGTTTATGCATCCTGTGCACTTCAGCCTTTCCAGGTTTAAAGAGTGTCGAAAGGCATGTGACAGGTCAGTGTTGCATCCTTGTGTAAGGTAGATATTATCTGATGCAAATTGGTAACTCTTGACCTTTCTGCCCCACAGATTCCTTTTCAATCCTTCTGTCCATGCAAGGTGCGGCTGTTGCTCACCTCTCTCAGTAATAAGGATAGGGCAGGCAATCAGGATTTGCAGGTTGAAAACTCATTTATTTTCCTCTCAAAAAGATACTTTTATCTCCCCCAGTCCAGAAAACCTGTATACACCATTAGTTATAGTGGTTTTGTCTCTCATATCTCTCCAGGAACAGCAAACAAGATAGCATGAGTTCATCAGACAGCTTGCTACCTGGAAAAAATGAATCTTTGTGAAAGAAACCTACCAAAATTTCTCTTTATAGAGCCACTCAATACAAAACATGTCATCTGAATTCAACAAGAGTTCTCTGCAGGTAAGATAACTCTGGATAATTGAGATTTGACACATACTGCATATCTCTAAAAATAATTTAATCACAGTTTGATCAAAGTTTCATAAATCAGATAGTGCTTTACATTTGCTTAAGGCTTATGATAGTTAATTATAACTTTGATTATACCTCCATGCTTTAGGCTTCTTTATATGTCAGAAGGATTGCTCCTCTTATTAGAAAGAAGTATGCTGTAGTTTACTTCTATTTTGCTTTGATGAACTGCCCCTAGAGGACAGGTACCTGGTGCCTACTCATTTGGGGGCATATGTTCAGTAATGACATGCTGTGAGTAATTTATTTTTTTTTTAACTGTGCCACATCATTTATAGACTGATTATGTGTGCTTAGTCAAAATATACACAAATAAGACAGCTGTGCTCTGCTTTTGTTTTACCAAACCTAGCAAGTATTTTATTTGCAATAAAGAAACTGAAGGGCCATCAAAGTTGTATACAACCATCTGCTTCTGGAATTAGTTTCATATAAGGGATTTAAGTCTTGGTGATGTTCTTCTGTGCAGGAAATTGAAAATTTTTTCTGCCTTTTCATTTTTTTTTTTAAGTAGGCAATCGAGTATTAAATGTACTGTTAACAAGACATAGCTTACTCCCTTCTGTCCTCATCTCAATCTGTGAACACTGCTCTTCTATATGACAAAAGCATATTAACAAGTTGAAAGTTTTGCATGAGAAATAAGTTGTTCCACTAGTGCATATAAAAGTGCTGACTTCCCAGTTACATAATAAGCTCAGTGCTGCATATGATATGTAACATGTGATAACAATAACACAGAATGTTAGAGGCTGTAGATGAGAGATCAGGTGTTAGTAAAAGCCAATGGAGTCAACTATGATATCTGTTATATCAAAATATTGGTGCTGTGATACCAGGTCCAACTTGTTAGAATGGCAGGAAAACCCATTAAAGCCACATATTTTAAAACATTTAAAATAGTCCTATGTGGGATAGTAAAATGGAAGTTACCACAGGGCTGTTGATTTTATGGTGAACAACATGATACCAGGTGAAAGTTCACTACAGAGACTTAGATTCTTAAAGAGGCAATTAGGCTACTAACTCCAAATTAAAGATCACTGGCATGCAAAAAAATCCCCTTTCAGCTGCTGCATTTCCTTTGTGATGTCTAAAGTCTCTCAAGACTGAATTTTCTTCCAGGACATGTACAAAGCTGCCTAAATCTTTAATTACCTGGCTTTTGCTGTATCCTTAGTCTGCAGGGGATGTAAAAATAAGGCATTTTCTCATTTTATCTCTTTTGGACTGCCGGAGTCAGAAGTGTGATAAGAGTACATTGTGTGTGCACTTGTGATTTCATGTCTTAGAAGTCAATGACTAAGAAATAGAAAAAGAGCTGGGAAATCCTGTGAGGGAAAAGGAAGAATTGGATGCTTTTCTTCGAAGGCCAAAATTAGATGAGTTGTCTGGACCTCAGGAGAGCCAAACCCCTGCTTTGAAGGCTTGAGTTTTATTGTACCCCTTTCTAGAATACCTTAAAAATAGTCAAATGGGTATCCTGCCAAAAACCTCTCTTTCAACATTTTAATTGATGTTGCTTTATATTGTACAAAGTCCATACAAAAATTTTTACTGGCCTTTGAAAAACTGTTATAATTCATTAGCCAGAGAAGTGAGACAATGCTGCAAAACAAGCTAATTAGTTGTTAGTTGAGATATTGAATGAATATGAATGAGTATATGTACGAGTTATTCTAAATTCAAGTCTTTTTTCCAGTGACTGCAGAACATAAACAGAAACATCTTCAATAGGACACTTCTATTGTGGGTTGACATATCCCAGGATGATGAGGCCTTTGGAAGGGGAAAGAAAGCCTTTGCCCAGCCTCTGTGAATGATCCTTTGCTCTAAAATAGATGGGAGTATTTCACATAATTTTTCAAACATTCTTGCTGGTCAAGACGTTTTCATTTTTTAGTATTTTTGCAACTCTTTTTGACATCTCAGGTTTGGGATTGTTCTGGATGTTTCAATCCAACTGGATCTAAACATCTGTTTGCCTCTCCGCCTGCTCTGTTTTAGCTCATAAGAACCTACTTGTGAATCTCACTGCTGCAGTGTTTCTAAAACTCCCAATTATTGCCTTAGATGACTTTTATTCTAATGAGAGTTTATGCTGTATAGCAGGTTTCTTTGTCAGTAAATCCAATTACAGTAAGACTAATTGTCCACAGGGCTTGGCCCATATCCTGCACTCTGGACTGACAACTTTCCTACCATCTGTAGCAATATGTTCTATGAGGGTATCTTTTTTCTGCACAACCATAAAACTCAGTTTCTCTTCTCAGTCCTCTGCTAACAGTCCTCTTATAATTAGCCACAATGTCTTTGTAATTTTTTCCACAATCCTGTGCAGGTCTTTTATGCATCAGTTAATGTCTGTGTACTTCTCGCTATGTGCCTAATGAGTGCTCGCATTAGGACTAAATTCCTTATTTAGTTTTGGCACCAGGTCTAAGATCTATCTCATATGCTTTTCTGCAATTATACACTTTTTTTCCAGAGTACTCTTATTAGTTATCACATCTCTTCTTTAGATGAAACTTTTTCCTGGCCCACTTTCTCTATAACTTACTGTAAACAATGGGATTGGATGGGATAGTGGGAAATGGGTTCAAACATATATAATTGACTTAAATGCATTGTTATAGCTTGTCTTTGGTTCTAACAGACCCTATAACTCTTCAAGAAGCCTTTTTAAAGTCTTTACTTTTTACAGTAGTCTGGAAGTCTTTTCCTTCTCAAGAGGGAAAGCTTTCTGTTCCCAAATTGTTGCTCTATTACACTTTTTTGTACTTCTACTACATTAAGTTTTCTGCAGTTTCTCTGACCATGACAAGATAAGCACATGGCTCAACATGAAGGTTGCTCTTTTCGCTTTCAAAAATGGATAAAAATTTGATTATTGGATGAACATACATTTTGTTGTGGCATCATAATTTCTGTCCATCTATGAAAAAAAAGAGGCAGAAGCTCCCCACTTTGCAGTCATTAAAGTAGCTTTCCTTTGGATGCCTGAAAACACCTTAAAGAGAGAGGCAAGAAAGAACTAGAATGATAGGAAACATCTTGAGAAATTCATAACTTTATCTTGTTTTTCTGGCACTTTACTTTTATCCTTAAAGTGAAGCTGTATCTTAGCAATTGCATATTACAAATACCACAAACACTCCACAAACCTTCACCATTTAAGCCACTCTCAAAATTCAATTATGACACACTAATATATAGCTTCATGTAACCTACCCAACATACATGAAAGCTTTTTCACATTCTTCAATACATCTTTGTCACCATAAAATAAATCTTCATTGTTTCCCACTCTCTGACATTCACCATTCAAGTATTCTTCTCATAATTTCTAGTACTGAATAAACACCATTATATTAAAAAAATCTGACTGATGAGTATCAGAAATTTCTTTTACATCATATGCAAATAATTTATGGGTTTTAAGCTTTTAGCATTCATCATGTGCTTTTTTGTGTTCCTTTTATTGTGAATTCCTTCCTTCTTGTTCACTTTCTGAAGCAAGTAGAAGCTCTACTTTAGTACTATGTATTAAAAAAAAAAAAAGAAAGAAAGAAAAAGTATTAGTAATCATATTTCCAGCCTTTATCAAATGAGCAGAGAAAAATCCAAAGATAATTTCCAAATATTGCTGATTCTCTGTCTTTAGCTTTTCTGATTATCTCAATAGCTCAGTTTCCTAACTATCACAGTAGGAAGTTTCAAGTCTTTTCTTGCTCAGATATATTATTACTGACTTGTCACTTTCTCCTTTATTCTCTCTCTTTTTTACTTCAGCCACTGGATATTCCTGCTGATGTCTTTTTGATGGCTGATTTATTTATTTCCCACAACATTCTCTAATAGTGCTTTATAGTCATGACTGCACCCTGGGGTGAATCTTGCTAAATTATTACTTCTTAGCAGTCATCCTTTCAGGTGATATATCAACAGTTTAACAGCCTAAGTACTTTACAATACACAAAATATCCTTCTGTTATTTTGCTTAGCACAGAAATATTTTAAAAAAAATTGAAATATTAGTGTAATAGATTTCCTGCTATAGAAGCTTTTCATGTTGTGCATCTTCAAAACAGCACCAGATAATTCTTTAACTTCAATGTGTTTGCCTTTGCATCATCTTTTTTTTTTTATAAGCTGTAAAAACTTTCCTCTTGCCTCTTTTATTCTGTGAGTCATCATGGTCTATGTCTGACACTTTTAATGATAGGACTCACTGCAAAATGATGAAGTTGAAACAACATAGAGCAGCTGTGGGTGCATCTGTTGAAAAAGGTGACTTGCAGTCAGATATTTATAGAAACGAGAGAGTGTCGGTCAATAAATGTGTTTTTATCTCAAAACTATGTGGAATGCCATTAATATTTCTTGTCAATTGATACAATCAAGATAGCAAGATCAGATCTTTTCAGAGCTAGATTTTAAAACATTTGTTGTTTAGCCACAGCTGATTGAAATTGAAAGATTACAAGCAGAAAAAAAGGAGGGTCCACTCCATTTTTCTAGGGTTGTGAGAATAAGGTTTATTTCAAAACTACAAATACTATTTTGATGTTTGTATTCTGTGAAAAGTTGTTGGAAAGTTAGTTTTTAAAATCCATGTCACAATTTGCTTTTTTAACATGAATATTTTAAGAAGAAACTGTGCTATTTTTAGGACACAGTGTTTCAGAATGGTGTGATTGTTTTAATGAAAAAATAAATCGATTTTTAAAATACAGGAATCTTTAATGTTAGAACCCTCTTATAAGATATTGTCTTGCTTACGTAGTCTCTCAGCTATCAAAATATTGAAGCAATTCCTCCTTCACTTGTTGAACACTAGCTATAATCCACATCCAGAAGAATATCCAAATCATAAGCTAAAGATTCCACCTTAGCTGAACAGTAATGAATTTTTATTTGAATTATTGTATTGTTGCTGGGTGAATCTCTAAATGAGCCTTAGCACCAGGTTAATAGTTAATAAGATGAACTGATTGTTCTGCAAAAGAAACAGCATTTTCTTGAAGGAAAATTATAACGAATAGGTAAATGTAGACAATTTGAACAATTGTCATTATCTACTCCTGTATACCTCTGTGTATAAGGGAATGATTATTTTTAATGACTTTTCTACTTTTCAGTGATTATTTAGATATTATTTAGTCATGTTTTCTCATAGTGTACTGCAAATTATATCTTTCCACAATGATGGCATTATAATTAAGAAAAGAAGTCACATTAATATTATCCTTTGTATATTTTGACAAAGCACAATTAAAAAACTTTCTGTGGGGAACAATAAAAGAAATGAAAGAAAATGTCCTACCAAATATTGCCCTTTTGGTATCCCCTGTTAATATTTTTATGAGTCTCTTAAGCTTATCTAAGAGATTTTTAATGCAGCAGGGTATGTTATTAAGTTTGTATTTTTTTCCACGCTATCATACATTTCAGTCTTTATCACAGTGGGAACATTAAAATAACAGACCACAATGCATTAGCATCATAAAGAAAATGTAATAAATGGCTTTATAACTGTAGTAAAAGTTGCATGAGCACCAGCAGCTGTAACAGAGATGTTGCTACAGCAGCATTTTATGACCTAATAGCACTCGGTGGGCTGATAATACTCTGTGTGTGTGTGTGTAATGCCAGCAGCTTCCCAGGCCTCGATTTCAATTCAGATAAATAATTGAAAGCACTTTTAGACTTTTCCATAAAATGTTTAATAAGAGATCAAATCCTTCCTCCCTGTAGTGGAAAATTAAATAGTTTTTACAGGGATGTTTTATGGTAAAACTCTATTAGGAAGAGAAGGTATTTGTTTTTTTCTTTTTTTTCTTTTTTTTTTTTTTCTTTTTTTTTTAATGTGGTTATTAGAACTGAAATATGTTTGAAGGAGCTCTTGGTTGTTTTGTTCCATATTACTGGTAGTAGAGAATGATACTTGTTTTTACACTTGTTTACCATTTCCTGATATTTGGAGACAAGGACCATGATAATAACGTTTACTGAATTATTTTGCATATGATAATAATCCTGACAATATGTCTGCATTTCTAGAATGAGAAAAAAAACCCCAGAAGGGCTGCAGAACAGTCAGTTTTAGAAAATGGTGGGACTGATAATCATATGGGATAAGTGTGGAATTCACCTAGGGTCCTCTGACAAAGGACCTATTTCTCTATCTCCTCAGTAGAAATGAAATACAAAATGTATTCTGGATGAGTGAATGAGAAGATCATCCAACGTACAGTCTGCAAGTTCATGATACCATTTAAAGCACACAAAATACATAATATTCCATGAGGTTTTGTTTTTGTTTTTTCTTTGTCTTAACAGGATTTTGGAATTTCTTAATTTTCTCTGTTTCTTTTGGGAAATGCTTGTTTTATAAAAGGTGAAAGAAAAAGTGAGAAGTATGTATATTAAATTAGCTACTGTATTGAATGCTTTTGTTTGGCACAGTAACCTGCTCTTTCTGTCTCACTGTTCTGAATACTTATGCAACAGATAATACAAGATTGCTTGTTTGTCAAAGTGCTCCTTCTTGGACTTTCTTGCTTCCTGCCCATGATCTTAAATTATCTTTCAAAATGTCAAAACTGGAGCAACTTTGAAACTGTTGATATTCTGGGGTCTCACTTGTTTCTCACTTGGAAACTTTCTTAATCCTTTGTATTTTGCAAAAGTTAAAACTGGGTAGTAAAACACAAATTCTCCAAATATAATTGCTTCTACTTGTGTTCCATCATCCTCAAAAGAAAAATATCTTATGTTCATTATTATAAACTTTATCAGCATAAAACCTTAAAACAACTTTGTATTTGGACTCTGGGAAGGCTGAAAATACTCAGAGAGAGGATAATGCCTCATGAAGCAGAGAGTAGATAGAAAGAAGGACAAGAGGACATTTGGAGGTAAAAGAGAAAGGAGTTGAAACATACATTGAATTATTTTTGAAAGTATTGCTTTAATATGGTTCTGAATTTTTATATTATGAATGTTATGACAGATCATCTAGATCCTCTGAAAGGACTTCTTTATTATTTTAAATCTAAATGAATTAATACAGTAATAAAAAAGGATGGAAATATAAGCTTTAAAAATTTATCTCCGTGTAATGAAAATTCCACAGAATTATTTTTGGAGGGGTCAAATACAGCATTTGGTGGGGCAAGGTAATTCCCTTGTCTTAATTACAGTAATTTCACGATTATAAGCCGCACATTTTTCATTGAAGAATCCAGCCTACCCCAGTACTGCGGCTAATCATCAGGTGTGGCTTATTTATGGACAATTTCAGGAGAATTGCCGAGGTGGAAGTATGAGCCACGGGGGGAGCAGGCATTCCCTGCCCCTCAGCAGTCGCGCAGAGCGAGCGGGAAAGACGGGAACAGGCGTTCCCTGCCCCTCAGCTCCTGGCGAGTGGCTGGGCCCCCACCGCTCCTACTCCTGGTGCTAACCCCTCCCGCTCCCGGAGCCGCTCCAGACGCCGCTCCCCCGGCACTGCTGCCTCCTGCTCCCGCCACTCCCCCAGCACTGCCCCCTTCTGCTCCTGCTGCTACTCCCCTGG
>VRYO01002355.1:6252625-6275175 GCA_009812075.1 Sialia sialis
CTGCCGTGTGAGTTTAAAAAAAAAAAAAAAAAAAAAGCGCGGCTTATATTCGGGTGCGGCTTATATATGGACAAATCCCGTGGTCTTCCCAGCTACCCGGAAGTGCGGCTTATATTCAGGTGAGGTTTATAATCGTGAAACTACTGTAAATCACTATAGAAATTAATTTTATTTTATATTTGTAAGAATAATGAGATTAAGACAACTACCACAACTTTGACTGACATAAGATCTAAGGGCTTGACCTGCACTTCACACAATTTTCCGCCCGTATTTATATAAAAAAAAAAGACTATGTAAGTGCCTAATAACTAACATACTGCTTTAGAAACATCCTAGAAAACAAATAAAAGGAATGCACATTTGGCATTTTGCTGAAGCAAATCACCTATGTGAAAATGATGTAAAGTTTGGGAACTATTGGGCTCCTACATAAGGATTGATAGGACTTTAGCTACCCAAAATTGAAACATGACTTAACATGTATAACTTACATTGACTTTCCAGGGTAATGAATCTAATTATTTTTTCCTCCAGATGTTTTCTCTTCAGGACAACCTTCCACCTTTTTTTCTTTTCCCTTGCTAGATAGTATCACAAGGTCTCATAATTTTGTCTCATAATGCCTTACTAATTTCATTCAGCACCAGAGAATGAGAAAGCATCTTTGTGTATTTCTCAGCTTAGTTTTTCATATTTTATTGTGAACAGGACTGGAGATGTTGAAAAACACTGTTATAGCACTGAATTATCATTCAAAACCAGAGTGTATTATTGGCTTGGGAAAGCAATCTTGGATGACAGGATGTCTGCTCTCTTTAGGTCCAAAATTAAGCTGTTGGCAAAAAGTTAACAAGCCCACAAGAATTTTTGAAGCAGAATTGTTTATGCTTTATAAAGTCCTTTATATACCAAATGCTCATTAAGATAAAATGATAGCACCTGCAACTCACTGAAAATAATTTACATTTTTACTTCATATATTTCTTGTTTGGTTTCAGTTTTATCCTAATTAAAACACAGGCCAATATCCATGAGTATGGGCTTGAAGGGCAGTGATGCAGAGCAATGAGCCAGAGGCCACTGATGCGTGGCATGAAGCTGGGGGTACCGGTGTGAGACACAAGTAAGACAGTTTTATGGGGTAGCCTAGAGAGGCTCCAGGGAGAAATGATATGCTAGAAAATGTTACTGAAGTCCTGTAGTCTGGAAATTACTAGAGGAAGACAGATGGATGGGATGACCGATAAAGGACAGAAATTTGTAAAATGGCTGGTTTGAGAGAACTGGTAGGCTGAGTGAATCAGAAAAAAAACCAAAAACATGGAAGCCCAGTGGAACAAAAGGCAAGTGCTAGGAATCACTGAAGTATGGAAAAGGCAAGCTTTCCAAAAGCTTGATTAGTAGAGCACAGTCATTCCACTGACTGAGAGGGTCAGCCAAAGCAAACTTTGAATCTTAAATATCAGTCACAGTAGCCAAGAGGTCAAAACACGCATCCTGTGTCAGGTCAGAAATGATAGACATAGAGAATGAATTGCACCCTTATTTCCATAAGCAGCTGTAGTGTGGTGCAAATGGCAGACCTCACTGTGTTGCACACAAGTAAAGGTGAAGGAGGTGGCCTCCGAAAGCCCTTCCAAAAGCCCTTGGTGGCTGTAGAGGGAGGCTCAGAGTCTGAGCAGGTCTGTGTGCTGTGCAGCGCTGCCCTGCCCTTTTGGAGGTCGTGGTGCTGCAGAGCACACTGTGCCAAGTACCCTTCTGCATTCAGTTCAGCATCTGTGCCAAGAAACTGAATAAATTAGCCTGTAAGGAGCTGCATCCTGCTGCAGCTACTCTGCTGAGAATGTCTGAACTATTTCATTTGCATATAATTTCACTTATATGTAGTTCAGGGACAGCTACCTTGCGCTGAAAGCCATTGTAAATATTTACTTATAGAAGAATAATAGTGGCATTTTATTTGCATACTGGATTTTTTTTTTTTAGTATCAGCTAAAACTGTATTTGGAACTCAGAAAACCGATAAGAAGTTTATATTCATTCCAGCATATTGGTAGAGGCAGATTCTTAACTGAGTAACTGCATGAGCTTTTTCTATTATCCTACCAATTTTTCCTATGCTTGTCACATTATTAGAGTTTATGCTTGAAATTAGATTGTTATGCCTTAGGAAAATAGTCCTTTGTATTTTTAGAGTATTTATCAGTTTTTCGGATGTTTCCCTCATGCTAATTTTAAAATCCTGTAATGTCAGAAAATAATCATAGGAAAAACCCTCACAAAACCTGGATTAAATAATGGTGAAAATAATTTGGAACAGATACTGTAAATTAGTATTTGTCTCTCATTTCCTGTTCTCATAACGATATCCATTGCTTCATGTCAAATTTTAAATTTTGGCTTTGGATTATGGTATATATTAAAAATTTCTAATTAGGAACATAAACCTACAAGCCAAATGTTCCTTGTCTGTAAAAGAATGAATCAAAGTTAGTGAGGAGCTTACTGTTTTATATTATATGTGACTTCTCTTTCCCTCTAATGTGCATATGCATGTTTTCTTTAATAGTTATATTTATGGTATGTTGGCAAATGAACCAGAGACCAGAGTTTTTCCTTGATTAACAGTGTTCAGGAAAGGGCTTTGAGAGAGGCTGAAATTGAATTAGGATCCAAACTTATAATTCAATGCTATGATAATCTATAAAATAAGAAACACTATTAAATCAACAGGAAATGAAAAAGGCTGCAGTTAGCCAAGCAACCATCACTCAGCACAAAAGCTAAGTGATCCTTGAACCGGATGAATCAATCCAGCCTGCCAAGGTCAATGGTTGCCATACTCGAGGAAATATGAACACATGTAGTAGGAGCCTTGCAATAAAATGAGCCATGCTGCCATCTTTTGTTAATAGCAGCTTTATCTGATTAAAGGGCTGAAGGCAGCCCTTGTATCAGCAAATTTGCACTAGCATTTGGAGCAAATTGACTGACAAGAGATGATCCAAGGAAGAGTTATGAAGTAGCAATGCTGCAGTACAGTCATACGCTATTAAGCTGAGCAGAGGTACTGCAGACAGTAGATTTTAGTATCTCCCTACAGCTGAAAGGGGTTTAAATAGCTGTGTTTAGTGTAAAAGGGGTTTGTAGGCTACTTTATTTTCTGATGAGTATGGCACAAAGCTGAGAAAAAAAACACATGAACTTGGACTTTAAATACTTTTTCAGCAGTACCTGAATAGAAATATTCTTTTCACTCTAGTGCATTATCTCTCATAACTTATAGCCTCTTTTGACTTTCAGCCTCAATCAGTTCTGTCACTCTCACATCTATTTCACAAAATAGGATTTGCATAATGAACAATTTTGCAGAGATTCAAAACATAAATTAGGTTTTTCTGACACAGCAGTGAAAGAAATTTGAAAAGATTTGATCTTTGTGACTGTCAGAGTCAGCAGGGGTGAACGTTAAGTTGTGTAGAAAGCATAGCAATCATACTTTTCATTAGGACCTGCATATTTTCTCATTGATTATTCTCAGTGCATCATGCAGATAGAAGACCAATCTCAAACATGACCCTTTATAATATTTCCCTTACATGAGCATAATAATTATCTGCCTTTTCAGTTACAGTATAAGATCTTAACATTGACTTCACTCATTTCTGTAGTCAAAGAAATTTAGTTACTGAAACACCTAGTAGTGATAATAAGCACTGACAGGAATTATATTAATGCCTTTAGCCATTAAGAACTCTTCTTCTTGATTGAAATTCTGGATTCTGGCATGGTTATATGACAGAGGATGGAAGAGAGACTGCTTTAAGGACAGTGATAAGAAATTGCAAAGTTTACTGTTATGCAGAGAAGCAGATGAAATGGAAATTGTTACATCCTGAATGCCAGCATCTGCTATTGGTAAGAACAATAGCACTTGAAGCACACTTCTGAGTGCATTTTCAGAAGCATTCTCATAAGTGGATGTGTGCATCTCTAAAGGCTAGGACAAGGAGACAAGACTTGCAAGAGATACCAGTGAGTTAGTGAAGAAGTGTTGTTCTGAGAAGAGAGAGAACTTTTGATCTTAATGCTGGATAAAAGGGGGTTGACATTTCTGAAGAAAAATTCCTCTCCTACTGGATTCCTTTTACAATTAGGACACTTTCAGGTTCTCTACAAGTAAATAGGAGTCTGAAGCCAATATATGGAATATTATTTTTCCCTTTGCAAAGATACAGCTTGCAAGGCCTAGGACTTCAGATAATAGGTGAAAAAGGGATATGCTAATTGAGGAACTTTACATTGATGCGCATGCTGAGCAAGTTCTCGGAACAGCCAAGAGAATGTGAAACAGTAATATCTTTTTTAAAGGATTTAGAGTGATCCTAAACATCATGAGACCTGTGGTCCAGAGAAGCTTGTACAACCTCTGAAATACTGCTTTATAGGAATGGTAAACACACCCATGAGACTCAGTTACCAACACCAGGTAGGTAGTAGGTCAGCCTTGCTGTAGTGAGTTAGGTGATTTGCCTGTCCAGCTAGCTGGGCAGCCTTTCAAATGGGAACTCATGGCTGCATGTGCAAAAAAAATGAGCAAAATTTGTGGGCTTTTTTTTCAGGTTTCTTTTGAGATTATTAGAAGCATGTAAGCTTTATATGCCATGAGAGATTAAACACTACCTGTTTAGCAATGACTGAGAGAAACTGGGAGACCACTTATCCCAGGAGAAAAATTTGTCACAACCAGATTTTTTACCAGCCCTAAGAAAGACAAGAGGCAAATCTCTACTTCAACCAAATGTGAAACTGCATTATAATTAGAGCCAAACATTAATCTCCTTTGCATGAGCAGTAATATAAATGAAGATATGATACACGTACCCTGGCTCGGGCTGCTGCAGGATAGAAGTTTGTCAGCCTGTCAGGTTGGTGGTGACTGTCAATGCTAGTGTACAGATGCTGTGTGCCACCTGTGTAAGCCAAGTCACTGCAGTGAAGGCATGCACAGAATGATCTTTCCAAGTGCTTTAGAGAATTTTGAGATTAGGAGCCCTTGGTGAAAAAAGCTGTGTCTCCTCACCTCTTATGAAAACAGAAAAGTGGTTCCTAAGGTATTGTTTTAGCTACATTAATAGCTTTGACAGAGGGTGTTTCTTATGCTTGTTGGACTGAAATCTTTCTAGCTGTTCACTGATTTGTGAGCAAAATACATTATTGTGTATCCCTTTGACTACCCTGTCTCTGTGCTTTAAGATCTTTCTCTAACCTGTGGTCTTCAGAGAGGCATTTTTAAATATTTCTTCAGACTAATACTGTTGTAGCTGCTTGGGATCTACAGGACTCCTGAACAACCTGCAGATGGTTGTCAGAATAATTAACATACCTATGTTGCCTCTGTAGCTCAAGTAGCAGCCAGTGGCATTTGCTGAGAATATTGGCTCCAAAGATTGGTGGTGGCCTTTTTCGGAGGTAGTTTTCTTTGTAACAAGAATGCAAAAATGAGCAAATTCAACCTCCTCTCCTCACATTTATCAGTGAATACATATTAATAGTGGTGGCTTTCCTTATTATTGTCAGAGAATTGTCTCTACCTTTTGCCTGTTAATGCGTAGTTTAGCACTCATGTTCCTGCTTCAGTGAAAATCTTAACATTTAATCTATTTTATCACCAACATAAAGAAATCACCTTCTGAAGATTTTGTGGAGCAAGAAGCTAACTCAGTCAGTTACCTTCATGTCTCTGATAGTCCTGGAGTGTCTGTCAGCCCACTTCTCAAGCTCCCGGTAGCCAAAAAACAGCACAAGTTTTAGACATAGCTTTTCCACAATGAGTTACTTGAGAAAACATAATCTTAAATGATATGTTGCATAAAAGCCAAGAAAACCCAGCAAAAGGAGAAAGCTGCTGAATTCACCACAAAAAGATCCAGGCTATATACATCACACAGGGAATTTTGTTTAGGACTGTAGACACTAAACAAGATGTGGATAGATAAACCAAAATAGATTTATCAAGAAATTATTTCTATTATGCACAATAAATATTTTTCTCTTGCTAAAAATTTCAGAACTGGAATCTTCATTGTATATATAACAAAGTGGTATATTTGTGATGCTAGTCAAGCTCTTCTCCCATCTTTCTACCAGTATCTTGAGTTTTTTGTACATCCTTAGTTCTTAAAAACATTGTGAAAATGGAAGAAAAATATTTGTATATTAAGTTTATGGATTGTGGTTAAAATGGTTCTGAATAGTCTTATCATAAAGTTCTTTGGAAGTCATCAGCATTGAGAGATTTTAGGGACAATGGTTGAAAATTTAATCAAAGAAGGAAATATAATGCTGAAAAAACAGTTGTGGAGAGGATAGAAGTCACTGTGACCTTGACTGAAAAATGAAATTTCACAAGTAGGCAGTAGATGTTTCATTTGAAAAAGGACCAGTTACCACTTTAAAACGTACAAATCTTCTCTGTCCATGGAAAGAATTGAGCCAGGCTACTGGCTATTTTCTGTTATTTAAATACATGTCAGATATATTATATCCAAGTAGAAAGATCTGTCTGCAGGCAGGATAAATTGCCTTTTCACCATGAAAAGATGAATATGTTTGATTATGGATGAGTATAGTTAATTAATGTAGCTATACAGTCCAAAGCAGTAGTATTTTAAGTACTTTATTAAAGTCTGAAATTTGAAATACTACACATAGTTGTTTGGAATGGAAACACCTTTACATAATTTTTAACAGCTGATGTTTAGGATAAAGTTATAAAAATGACATTAAGTGATGACTAATCATAACAGACCAACATAACACATTGGAATTCTTCATGATTTCCTGAAAGATATATATGTTCATCATTGCTTCTTTTAATAACAGAAACAGGAGCAAAAATAGAAAGTTACACCAACAATTTTTTTGAATACAGGCCAAGAAAATTTAAAATTACCCTAGAGAAAACAAGGCAGAACACAAATAAAATAGTTAAGCATGCTCATTACTGATGTAGGGCACATAATTAAGCTTATTTATATCTGACTTAAAGCTTGTAGTTAAGCATACCCATGGCTGGCTTTTATGCCAGTGGAAATTGGACCAGGCTCTTAGAAAACATTAATAGTTCTGTCTCACCAGGGCACTTAAGGGCTGGCTCCTGATTTAAAATTACCTGTTTTTTTCAAGAAAGGTGGAGCTGTGCTCAGACCCACTCAGCTGCATGGACAGGGCTGTGAGATGCTCTCTGTGCATGGCTGGGGATTGCTGGGCTAGGACAGATCCAGGCACAGGAGCTGCCATCCTGCCTTCTGTCTGCATCCTCCTTCCTGCCACTCTCAGGGTTCTCATGCCCCTTCAGACCAAACCTGAAAAGCTGGAGTAAATCACAGATTCAGGCATGAATCTGGCCCCAAAAATAAACAAATAAGACCAAGAAACTGGGCAAGAGAGCTACATAGATGGCCGAATTCTTCAAAAGACTGGAACATTCAACCTTCAGGTATTTGGCTGAATACTCAAACTGCCTGAAAATGGGCTCTACACTATTTGAGTGTCAGCATTACCGACTCTCATCTCAGTTCCACAAAGATTGCTTCTCAAATATATGGCACGCAGATGCCCATAGCTATCATAGGAGTGAGTGTTCTGTAAGCATAGTTACAAAAAAACGCCATCGATTGTATATTTGCCAATACTCCTGTGTCCTCAGTTCTTCTTTTTTCCCTCTATGTGACACTTTATAATCACATTTTTACATTAATTTTTATAGGTATTTTAATGAATATAGAAAAGAAACTCTTATAATTGTCACTGCTTTTGTCCTGTACATAGAATAATAGTTATTCATCTAGTAAAAAAGCAGTACCATATTTTAAAGAACCCTCCTGACAATATTTGTGCCAAGTATTTATTTCTTAAAAATGTAAATGTGTCATCCATGCTGTGTAGTGTTGTAACTTTACAGCCTCTTTCAATTTGTATACATCCCCACTGATCACTCCTACTACATCTGCTTTAGTGAACTAATATAATAAAAAATATTATCCAAACTATTCATCTGGTCTTCTTTTCTTTGTTCCTTCTCTCTTCAGCAGGACTGATAGCTCTAAACCAGTAAATGCAAACGTACATTTTATGGTTTATTGCTGTGAGAACAGGGATTCTATTGAAAATACTCCAAAGTGTTTAACATGTGTTTTGGAATTAAGATTGCAGTCACCGAAGGAGTGTACAAGGAGAATGGATTTATAAAATGTTAGAGGTCTAATTAGATGGAAGGGTATTGTGAAACTTCTGCTTTTCAGATGCATTAAAGCATAAGGTGATTTTCCCTGATATTTGACAGAGTGACTTTTATATTGCATCTTTCGTGAAATGCCAAATCCCATTCTCCATGGCTACTCACAGAATCTTCAAATATTCCTGGGGGTAAGACATTGCTCGGTGTGAGAAATAAGTGTAAATTCTGCAGTGCAAGTGTTAACAGGTAGGATCACCCAGAATTGCACTGGGGAAGGCCTTTTCATCACTACACACCAAACTTGCCTTTCGGCTTTATATCCTCAGGGTAAATGTGAAATCTTGCTCTTTTCCCCCTCCACTCTTTTTCAGGAGGATGGTACTTTGAAATCTCTGTATGAGCAGCAGAGCAAAAATAGGCCTTATCTTAGAGGGAAGAAAAAATGTATTGACTTTGAAAATGGAGGGGAGAATAGTCCAGAGGAGCAAACAGCAGACTTGAGAAAATTGCAAATGCTTTCTCCCCTAATGCATATACAGATACAAAGCAATAAAACAAAAATGAGATTGTACAGCTAATAAAATCAATCAGGCCAGTCTGGCTAGAACCATTTCCAGATGGCCATGGAGAGTTCCTTATCACTTCTGAATGGTTATTGACGAATATGCACCAACACTTAATCTCTCTTGGGAAGCTATTTAATTTATCTCCAAATCATCTGTCCAGCTCCCAGGTGGCTGTTTATCTTGTATCAGTATGTTTTTCCAGTTGTTAAAGGATTTCTTCCTTGTTTACCTAGATTTTCCTATGTTTCCTCTTGCTTTGCAGATTGTTTATCTCCAGTTTTCTCACTCTAGGGAAGCATGTGCGTAATTTGTTTGTCAATAATAAATAGTGAACACATTTTGTTATATGTTACTAACGTTTTGGTGTAGAACAGAAGTAAAAAAACTTATAAATCTGCAAATGTACTGAATGTATATAAATACCAGAGGATGCCTGGCATATATATTTCTATTTCCTATTTTTTTTTCATGTTATACATCAGTATTTCTATTTTCATCTTACCTTAGTTATAAGTGTATATATATATGTATATATATATATTTATGTATATGTGTATATATACACATGGATAGCTCAGTACATAAATTTCACATTGGGTATGTTTAAACTTTTTCTGGGTAGAGACAAGATATATCTGGTTATTCACAAAATCAAGGAGTGGCTAAAACTTTACCTTTAACATCAGATGCCAGTATGTTGATATACTCTTACATTTTATTGTGTCCCTGACTCTCAGCCTGAAAAAAAAGAATCTTAGTCCTCTATTCATAGGTGATATGAATACCTTCTGATTTCTTTCTTTTAAAGTCTGTCTTCAGTGACGGCTTGAACTCACCTATCTGTCTCTATTAAGTGTCTTATGGGATCAACCCCTTTTGTTCACTTACTTTTGTTCACTTGTGATAGTGCCTTGCTTTCACCTATGATTTCCTTGAGGTAGCTGTACAAATTTTACTATAACCCTGCGAGTAAATTGCAGTTCTCTTTCTGCCCAGGTCCTGTGACACAAAGAGATTGAACAGGAATATAGGGGGGCTTCTTCAGGTGAGTCAGGGAACAGTGCAGCAAAATTTATAACAGAAGCCAGACTGATAAATTGTTCAACATAAGCAAAGATACCAGAAACTTTCCCATGGGGTTTAGTATGAAGGCTGGAATGGTGCAAAATATTAGCGTCATCAATTATGTGATTCTGTATTAAGGATAGGAGAATCCTTCTGAAAACATGCCAAGCACCTTCTTTTGATGTCTTACTCTTTGACCCCACAGTTGCTTTGTAAGTTAAAAACTTTTTTCTGATTTTTGATATATGTTTGCACAGGATTTTTACTTCCATTTGTCCTTGTTTCAGCACTGTCTTTAATGTTAGTGCTTGACGTTCTCTTCTTGATGCACAAAGACAAATCAGTCTTCCCCTTTTGTTGTACATTTTGGGCTGCTGGACAAACCCAGTCTCCTAGCGTGCCTTAGTAAGACAGGCCATACAGTCCCTTAATCATTCTAATGTGTCTGTACCAATTCCAATCTGAATCCCTCTTTTGTGATAATGGCTCTGCACAGTGTTCACTGAACTCTTTCTGGCTTTCTGCACAATAGGCTGAAGATTTCCTAGGCTTACTTGAAAACAGCTTGATGGCTGCATTTTAAACTTTCACTTTTTACAGGCACTGCATTGATGAATTATACTCATAATGAGATCAAAACAAGGACCAATTTATTTTATTCAGTCATCACAGTCCATTATCTCCAGGCTCATTGCAGAAATCAACATTATTTTATTCTCCCAGTGTGAGGCCTTGCATTCTGACTCTTTCTGTACTATTCTATTCTCACATTCTGTACCTTTCACCCCATTTTTATTTCAGCTTTAAGGTGATGCTTATGTTCTTTCTGTACAGCCTATCCTCTGTTCATAATACCTCTCTGCTTCATTCTGTCAACAGATTTTGTTAGGACACATCTATAATTTTCAGGAAAAATATCTCCCAACCCTGTGATTTCAGTAGGGTCTTTCAGATTACTTCCTTATATATTTTGCCTCACCTCTGAATAGAAATTCATTGCATGTCAATAACCTGTCTGGCAGAAAATGGTTATTCTACTCAAAGGGAGCACTGCATAGAAGGGCTGCCTTAATGACACACCACAGGTAATTATAACCCCAGTCTTCAATATCAGGTTTGGTTGGGAACTTCCTTAGGACTGAGTTCGATGGTAAGTGTTTGCTTCATCCAGCACCTACCTTCCAAGCCTTTCCTTACCTGAGTCAGTGCCAATATAGCAGCTTGATCTGGCTGGTTTTTAAGCATCTCTCAAAGGGACAGCTCTCCATGAAAACCCAACAGTTATTCCCTCATTTCACCTTAGCATTTAAATCAGCAGCTTGGCTTCATTTGTGTGGGTGGAGAAGATCTGATTCAGTCATTTCCTTCTTCACATGGAAAGTTCTGGATGGGATATTGCCTCTCCAGGTCTCACATTTATCTAAGATTCTGCTTTTGTTTCTCCATATCAATATTAGAGAGTGGAAAAAAGTTATTTTGGATCGATTCTTTATTTTAAATCACAACTCTTTAATGATAGGTCGACTTAGGTAGTCTTTAGGTAGACTTTCAAATGAAATAAAATAGCTTTACTTTATGCATCAGAGAATGTGTAATAACCGCACTCTGTGCATGTGTGGAAGTAGAAAAAAAAAAACTGTCAAATATTCTATCACTTTTAACCTTCAGCCTTTGTGCAATCATAGAGAGTAGAAGTATATTTTGATTGGTTGTTCCAAGTCTGAATTTCTGTAGGGCTCCAAGAGTTCTGGGCTGGGCAGAAGCCTGGATTAGTTGTGTATGGATGTTGTCATGACTGATAACCAAAGGGCAACATAAGCTGCAGTAAAGCTTTTTAAAGTACAACACTATGTCGAAATTCTGTTCTTCTCTTTTCTTTAAAGAAGGATTATATTCTGTGAAAGATCCCTTGGGCAGGTGCTGGCACCTGCCTCCTCATGACCTGGATACAAAAAAAGCTAAGCTCATTAGTTAATTTTCATTCCTTTGGAATCTTTCCAAACCAGGGCTGCTAGTGCCTGTAAGAAAAATTATGTAATGGGGTTAGCTGCCTTTAATGGCATTGGTATTTGGAAAGCAAACTGTTATTTCTGAGATGCCTGTTTCTGTCTGCATCTTTATAATATTTTTTACCAACAAAAAATAAGTAAGAAATTAATCTTTAAAATCAATCCATATATTGTCCCAAAAGCAGTATCAAAAGTCAGACTAAGAGCTTAAATATGAACACCAGAGAGCTTAACACAAGGTGCTTAACAAGGTGTGACAGATAATCAGATTTGTAACAAGTAACAGATATGCAATGGAAGCAACAGGATTCTGACAGTCTTTCACAAAATAAAGTATGGCCCCTCCTCAAGTCTTTTTGAAAGCCTGCTTTACATATTCCTGCTTTCTGGTACACTTAAATTAACCCTGAGCTAATTCACAGGTATTAGAACCATTCTACTTCCTTCTATCAGATTGCTTTCACTGGTTAGAGACAAGAGGCGAATTACAATATCACTGGACATCATGCACAATAGCAGCCATGTCACAGTCACAAACTTCTACATTTGTTAAACATTACATATCCAGCTGCAGAACTGAAAATGCATCTTCAGGCATGAATTGTTCTTTGCTCAAAATCTAACACATTACAGTTTCTCAGTAGTGGTTTGTTTTCCTGCTCTGACAGCACAAGCTCTATTAATAATCTGTGTTCATACAGCTACTGGCAAACCAGGAAAGTAAGTGATGTTGTGGTACAGTAGAAACAAGAGCTTTTAATCACACCAGCAGTGTTGTCTGGAGGGAAAAAGAGAAAACCAGTGCTAGATGTGCAGAGGAAGTAGAGAGACTGGAGCAAGCTCATGGAGAATTTTGTAATCAAGAGGTTCCTTTTGCACTGTTTTCTGAAATTAATGAGCAGCCACTGGAGTTGCCTGACAATGGGGTGATATGACGTAGTGTCCAGGGATCACAGAAGTTATTCTGAGCCAGACATATTGAATTGTTCATTGTTTTCTCCCACTGAAGAGTCTTTAATTCAAGTACTTAATCATAAAGAAAAATCAAGTTCTTTCTCACTGACTTCACCTTTTCTACCTTTTTCAGCTGGTTGATCGTGTCTCAGATAATCAGACCCATCTCATTTCAGAAGTGCATACCAGATGGCTCCTCTCTCTCTCTGCCTGCCTTCTCCTTTGCACTACAGTTCTATCTTCTCTTCATATTCCATGGCTATTATTTGCTGATTTCTTTCACAGTTTTCTTGTAGTGATGGCATTGCTTACAGGAATAGAAGCAGGAAAACCTTATTTCTGCCCCCTCTCATGCCATTGCTGCCTTACACTGTTCTGTCCTTGCTCCCTCTTGCACCTTGGCATGCTTTTCCATTTGTGACTCACTAGCTAGAGATGACCATTTGAAACTCACATATCAGGACATTACAGATTTCACTAATCACATTTCTGTTCATGGTCTGGGGTGTTTTTCCGACTATGTTTCACAGCCACATCTCTTGTCATGGCAGTAGTATTGATTTGACTGAAGTTCAGCTTGATGTAATCAAATGAGGTTTCCTTGCAGGATAATAATGAGAGTTTTGGTCCCAGATAAGTCTGATTTACAACATTAACAATTGAATATATAACAATTACAGAATTGTACTTATCAGCTGGTAGTGATTCCTGATTGCTAGACTCAGATATGTAAAAATATTTAAAACAAAGTGATGCAAAGTGAGCTGATAGTCATGATGGAGAACTAACAATATCTTGGAAAAATAAACTTCAAATTTCACTTTTTCAAGGCTAAATATTTTTTTACAGTAACCAATCAGATGCAAGATATGGAGATATTAAAATATTTCTTTGTTTTCTTAAAGATAAAAGAAAAATGGGATTAAAAAAATTCAGAAGTCTTAGTTACATACAAGTCAGTCTGACCTATCAACAAAAACAGAAGTGCATCTCTTTAGGGTTAAGGGAAAAAACCTATTCTGGTCCCACTGGGCATTAAAAATGATAAATCTTTGACACAAGGAAAGATTTTTTAAAATTAAATTTTCTTTTCAACCTAAGGCTTTTTTGATTTATGCTATCTAGCCCCAAGCAAGGGTCTTAATTATTTTTGATTTATTTCCTTCATTCCTGAGAAAGGTCTTTCAGCTTTTCTTTATTATTATTCTTTCAGTTCTTCTTTTACAGGCATATCTCTGTTTTCTATCTTTTATTTTTACTGCTAGGTTTTCATGTTTTCTTTCCCTCTTAGGTGAAATACTCTGGTGAAAGCCTTCAGGTCTTAAATAAAACTCAGCTTGCTTTCACAAATATAATGTAAGGTTGGAGTATTTTGATTTTAATTTCAATTTGTTAATTTGTTTCCCCATGAATTTTGCTATGTTACTACAGATCAGATATCCTGTCCCACCCTATAAAGTTATAAGTGTTCTGACCATCAACGGCCTCTTTTTCCTCTCAGATTATATTTTTTAGGTAAAACATTCTATACAAGCTTATGAACTTTTTACCTTACTGATAAAATGGGATTTAGTCATAAGTGGTTTTTTCTTTATGCAAAATAGTTCTGTTTTCCACTTACTATGTGTATAAATGGAAAAGAATTTCCAGGCACACTTTCATGATAATAACAGGAAAATGCCCATGCCCAGAACAGCTCAGTAATTAAAGCATTCACCAGAATTGCAAAATCCTCAGTCATAGAAAGAAGTTGAACCTTTCTCTATTCAGATTCATTAAGCTGTGGCTGTTGCTGTATAACACAGAAAGGCTGCTTTTAGCAAGAAGATCTGTGAGTGCTTTCTGAGCCCTGCCAGGGTAGAGATTCTCTGCCTGGCAAGAGGATCCTCATGGGCTGAGGTGTGAGCAGTACCTGGGTCTGCTCTACCCAACCTGACCAGGGAATTCTGCCAAAATGGAGAATTGTGATGCTGAGCGCCTTACTAGGAAAAAAAAACACTGAGAGAATTTAGGGATTTGTCGGAGTTTACTGAGAGTGCTCTTTCATATAACACAAGTACCATCCATGCTAACTGCAGCTCATGTTCAAATACTCAGCAGTTACAGTATTTTCACAATTATAAGCCACACCTGAATATAAGCCGCACCTCCCGGTAGTCGGCTAGAACACGAGATTTGTCCATATATAAGCCGCACCTGAATATAAGCCGCCCCCTTTTTTTTTTTTTAATTTTTTAAGTGAGGATCCATGTGTAACAAAGTAACAAATTAGTAACAGAATTGCTGCCAGCTGGGTTTGGTGTCAGGTGCTCATGGACCAGGGAAGCCTTTAAAGGCAGCCCCAGGTGCCCTCCCCTGCTGGCTCTCACTTTCGGGTTGGCATTTTGCTGGGATTTGTCCATATATAAGCCGCACCTGAATATAAGCCGCAGTACTGGGGTAGGCTGGATTCTTCAAGGAAAAAAGTGCGGCTTATAATTGTGAAATTACTGTATTTTCCATCCAAATCATCAGAAACATGAATTTGCCTGCAATGGAGTTTGAGATAGTCAGGTTTGATATGACAGGGCAAACCCAACCCAACAGAATTCAACGCAGCAGTAACAGTATACATTTAATGATTTATTTTTGTTTCAACAAAACCCCATTCACTGTATGTACAGAAACCTGTGGCCATAGCCATTAGAGTACTTTGTGTGTATCAAACACTGGAAGTGATTTTTTTCCATGTGAAATTCAATGATGATATTTTTTGATTGAAGCAAAACAAAATGGAAAATAATGGTATTACTATACATCCTTGCAGGATAAACACAAGCTTTTTATTTGATGTAACTGAATATTTGGTTTCTATTATAATGCCTTAAATGCTGTAAGATATGTTTTACCATAAAATAATTGCCCAGAAAGGAAAATATGACTCCTTCATATATTTCGGTAAAAACTATGTTTTTCCTAGGGAAGTTGCTTTATGTTTTGTTTGTTTTAAAGTAAAAATATAAATTTAAGATCTGCTATCAGTTCTAACTGTATAGTTAATGATTAGCAGAATAATTTTTGAAGCAGAAGCCTGGTAAAGTATTGCTACACATTTTGATTCCCATTGCATATCCAAGACCTCAGTTAAGGCAAAACATCCATTACCTTTGCTGAAAACAGCTGTAATCTAGAAGAAGGGTTATGCAGAAGATTAATCTACTTCAGACCTAGCATGGGAAAGTATCCAGTTACCGGTGTTCATAGGAAACCAGACAGCATTTGCAGCACTCTAAGTGCCTAAAAACACAAAGCAGTAAAAAAAGCAAAACTCAATGCAGGAGAACAGCTTTTTGCATGTTTTCAAAGTTCCTAAAAATAGATTGTAAAATTTCATACCCAAGCCTGAAGTCAGCTTCAAGTCTTACAAAATTGTGTTTAAGAATGTTTTGATGAATCTTGTTTAAGACAAAAGTTCATAGATATTTATGCTGTTATACTACTGCAACACTAGTGAGGAGCAAAGAATTTAATCATTGTTTAAATGAGACAGATTTACATCAAGGTGGGATTATGAGTTTCAGATTTGGTACGTGGGTTATTTTGTTTGTGGGGTTTTTTTGTTTGCTTGTTTTATTATTTTCCGAAAAAGTTTTTAAAAATGAACTTTGTACTGTGAGAATTACAGAGGACATACCTATTCTGATGTGAAGCAAGGAACAGCCAGGAAGGGCTATGTAATCTTCTGTGCAGGACATGTTGACCACTAATTCCTGCAGTCAATGTCCATTCTTACCTCCACAACCAGGGTTTACAAATTCACCAATTATCAATTTACTCCTTACCAGTGCAGCTGAGTTGTGAAAGGTCATTTGCACTATGGAATAGTTGAAGTTCTGGGATAAACTGAGAAAAAAAAAGCCAAAAGCTGTGAAAGATGCTCTACAGGCCAAGGCAAAGCCAGTGTGATTGTTCCTTTGTGTGAAGATAGGATTAATTCAGGAAATACTTTTGACAGTTGTATAGACATTTCACTCTGATGAATTAATTTCTAGTGATCAGGGAGGAAGCAGAGAAATGCATTGCCAGGATGGCCTTTCTTCCTTCTGTTCACCCTTCTGCATTTTTCAGTGCAGCCCTTTGATTTTCCACATAGGGGAAGGACTAAATTCACAACTCGGGGCTTCCAGGTCAAGAACCCTCATGCTTCTGTCTGGAAAAAAAGTGTGTGGAAAGGCAAGGGTTGCAATATCTGTGCATGAAAATAAATGAGCACAAGGCACTGAAATTAATAAGGAAAGACTCTGCTTTCACATAAGTAAAAGCCTTTATGTTAATATGACAGGTATCTATAGGTTTTCTAAATTCCCTACCCATCCAACCACCAGTGCAGACTTGCTTCAGCTTGCTCTTAGGATCTAGTTACAAAAAGGGTATAAGAAATGCTGCTATTTGTCAAAACCAAACTAGAAATGGAAGGTAATAAATCAGAGAAAAGGGCTTTGAGTGTTCTAAGTGCTGTTGTCCCCATTTCATCTCAGAACACCCTGGTGTAAACACAGCACCCAAAACTGTTCTGTAGGAAAACAAATAACATAGCAAAATTACTTTAATAGTGAGATTGAAAGAGGAAGGGAATTATATGCAGAAACTAAACCTTACATCCTTGCAGATGGTGGAACAAGACTTTTGTGCCACACTGGGTGGAATCCAGGCGGACAGCTACAGCGTGGCTGTAAAAAGGTTCACCCTCCTTTCCTCCCATACCTCTGCTCTTTAATGTAGCAAACACAACTGTATATCTTGTCTAGGGACATAGGGATTTTACCTCTCAATGCCCACCAGAGTATATTTACCTACATGCATCTGGCAACTGTATCCATGAATGGCATCTATCCAGGGTATTTCAGCACATTCCACCGCATTTTTTATACATATATGGGATTTTACTGTGGTCACTTGTGCCAGACTTCCATTACAGAGGATCAGATCTATGAAACAGAAAAATTCATAGGCAAATCAAATACAGCTGACAGGTGGGTAAGCTCTTGTTATGACAGCTGGGTATTGATCAACATGGCATGGGAAAAGCTGGTCAGAAGTCAGGAAAATACGAGGGTAATCAAAAGATAGATATTTAGAGGACTCTGAACTCACCCTTAGGTTATGCAGCCAATACATAATTCATTCCATGTTCTTAAGGTAAGAATCTGTCAGAGTGAGACAGGAAGGCTAGTGGCTAAAGAAGATAAAAACTAGCTACAGGTGAGTAAGCTCATATTTTATAAGAAAATGCATAAACAGAACTCCTTACACATTTCAGCATTTTACTACAACCAAATACACAGTTCTGTTGCACATGGTGAGCTATCTGTGTTAAATTACCTTTGGTCTCTTCTGTTTACAATTCAAAATGCCAAATCTTGCCTGGCTCTTGGAATATGAAAATAATTTTTACTCAAATCAAAACTGTAGTATTGGTTCCTGAGGATGTTTTATCAAGGTTGGCAAGATTATACTTTCCTAATTCAGGAGAACTAAATGGACCCAGAAAGCTGAAAAGTATTAAAACAACTTTTTCAGTATGTAATATGAAGCAGTTAAATATGGTTCAAGATTTTAGTTTGGGGCTTCTTTACTTACTCCTGTGGAAAACATGAGCAAAAGAAGCACAAGCCCAAAATTGAGAAAAGTAATGTGTGACATGAAAAGAAGAGGGGAAAAAAAGGAAATGTAGGAATTATTCAAAGCAAAGATAATTCAAGCCTGTTTGCCACAGAAAGGTCACTTAATAAAGTTCTCTTTCCTAAGCAACCCATGTGAGCAGGAAGATGTTTATTTTAACCCTGAAACCACTGTGAGCACAGCAGTTACTTCTCTAATTTTGACAAAATAGACAGCCAGAAAGAGAAGTGTAGATAGTATAATAAATCATAAGAAAAAATATCTCTAAATATCAGATTTTAAGATGGTTTATCAGTCACAGGTAGATACTTAGAACTGACAAATTGCCTCTTGTAGCTATTTCTGTAGGACCTGGGGCATTTCTTTTGTCTAAGGCATTTTTTTACTGGCCTGGTTGGCCCTTCTTCAACTCATCATTCTCAGGCATTACAGGGACAGACAGCTTATCTGGTCATAAGCAGGAATAATTTTGAAGACAATGGCAGAAGAAGGGAAATATGTACAGAGGAAAGTCACAGAAAAGGGGATCAGGGAGGAGGGAATCCTTGCTGGTTTGGTAACAAAGGTCGAAAGCATTCTGTTGGTCTGTACTTCTGCATTCTAATAGCCAAAGATCACCAATACAGGATAGCCTTTGCAAACAAACAATAAACCAACTGACTCCATGAGATTGTCCAGGAATGATTTCACTTGGTTTAGCCTCAAAAGGGTAGATGAGTAGAATGGACAGTTTTCTCACTCCCTGCTCACTAAGCTTGCATTTAACACAGGGTTCTGATCTACCTCTTTCTACTGTACCTGAGATGATCTCAGTCTACGTGGTAACAATAAGTAACTCAGTTTGCATCCAATTGTCTTCTACTTTTCATATTTTTGGCGGTATTCATTTTTTTGCAAACTACTGTAACACTTATAAAAGTTTCACCTGCTTCTTACAGGCAGGTTCAGCATCAGTAACTTTTAAAGAAAATTAGTAGGATGTTAGAGTATAATTACTTGCACAGGTATGTTTGACTGGGCAGGCTGTGATCTGACTGTACCAAAGCTTCATGAATGAAATGAGGTCATACTTGCCCTGATGGCTTGCATTGAGAACTCTGAATTACATATATTTAAGTAGAGGAGAAGAAAAAAGGTAAAAAATAATTCTGCCAGTTGATTTTTTGCCATACAGTCATCTTTCCTTGTAGCCACATTGGGAATCGAGCTAAGAATCTCTAGAGAGCCAAGAAAAATGATACTCAGCCTCTTGCTCAAGCTCAGAAATTGCTTGGCCTAGTCAGTGATATATTATCCAAGTTAAAATTAGCATAATGTACAAGTGAATAGATTTTTCTCCCTTAAGTGTTGCATTTTCTGGGAAAAAAAATTCTACTTCAGGTGTTACACTGTCACTTTGTCCTTTCAGAAGCCATTTTGGTGGCCTAGCAGACTTATTTTCCCTGAAGACATAAATTTTTCCTAAATTTGAGTTTTGTGTAGTATTCACTAAAAAGTCATTTGAAACCATTGAATGCTTTATGTATTAAAGCAAGATAATATATTTTGTCTTAGCAAAAAGTTAAAAAATAGTAGGGTAATTACTTAATTTTAACTTTGGAGATATTCATTCTTCCTCAACAAAATAAAGGAAGGAATGCAAAAGTTTTATATTTTGTTCTTTCTTTTAACCTTTAGATATTGGATGATTCCTGTCAATATTTATCTCATTTTGCTTAAAGCATATTGAAAATCGAATTTCTTTGTCTGTCTTTCTGGGTCTTTTTCATCAACCTCTAGCAGTGAGAATTACTCAGCTATCAGGTTGTGGTAACACATTTTCTTCTATTAATGTTATAATTAGCTCTGCAATTATTAGCCTGATTTTTGACCTATTTATTCTGTTTAAAATGTGCAAGGCAAAATGCATCTGGCCATGGCTCTTACCAGGAGAAATCCTTCTGGAGCCAAAAGTTAATTGGGCTAAACTATTTGGATGAAGATAAGAAAGGGGAAAGAAGAATAAAAACAACATGCTTATTATGAAAAGTCTTATTTTTTACAGTATTGTATTCTTTGACATTTGTATGAAAATGTGAGGGCAGACTTCTAACTGCTGAAAAATCCCAGCACCTGAAAATTGAAGCAGGCATGGCTTTGGAAACCCAAGTACTAGACAAGGAGCTCTGAGGACATTGGGACCATGATAGATTATAAAATAACGTAATTTTTTAATTGAGAATAAAAGGAGCATAGTATTTTCTCTGTAATAACAATTAATTTTAACAATGTTAAAGGCAGAATCTCTTCTGAGGTTGCAAACATTGGTAATTTTATGTATTACTCCAAATATAAGAATTCATCCTTGTTTTACAAAAGCAATAAGCAATTTATTTAAAAAAAACCAAAAAAACAGATGGTTGGAAAACTGAGAATTCTTAATTCCCCAAATAACTTAATGTTAACCTCAAGTCAATATGTTTCTTTTAATTATTGATCAACTAGCCTTTTACACTCAGCTGGCATAATGCCTCTCACTGTCTGCTATCTCTACAAAATCCCAATTCTCCAAAAATCCATATATGTTATCTGCTAGGCACTAATTTGATGTGGAATAGCAACAGAAGATCTCTCTTAAGAACCCCAAATCAATCCGCCAAATATTAATCAGTGGAAAATTACTGACGCCGCTTTTGTTTTTTCTTTCTTTCACCTTCCAGACCCAGCCCTGTCTCTGTTCCACCGTTTAGCCAATTTTCTCATTCACTCTCCAGTGCAAACAGTGTTTACAATGCCCAGCAATACTAACCTAATTCCTCTGAACCATTTGACACGGCTCAGACAGCTTACCAAAGAATTCAGCCGATGGCTGTGTGAACTCTTGAAGGAATCAGAAACTACACTATATAGATAAGCATTATATACAAGTACTTGTTGTCATGGTTACACAGGCTCACTTCTGACTTTTCCCTGTTCTTCTGAATAGGAAATAGAGATCCAGGGAGACTTTCAAGCCCCACTCAACAGACATTCGTGCAATTTTAAATGTGTGCGCGTCTGAGAAGAAGAAGAAGGAAGAAAAACTGGGTGGGCTGTAATCCACCTACTTAATCTTTTAAAATATTTATAGACAGCACAGTCTAAGTCAACATAAATAAAAGGAGCCTGTACAGGTTGTACTGCATTTTTCAGAGCCAAAATAATGTTTGGCTGCCAGGGAAATCGAAACAAAGTAGTTAAACAAAATATTGTAAAGAGAAAATAGACCTGAGAACCTGTCAATGCATTATTTCTGTTGACACTTTAGGTGATCAGATCTTTTTGAGAAATCCATGAGAAAAAATGTATATATGGCTCTAAGGAGAAAATAATAAAGGATAAACAAAATATATGTGTTGTTGGCCTTGACAAACCCTCCACAAGTCCATAACTCAACATAACTATTGAATACTTTAAGTCTTAAGCTTAAGGTGTGTGATAGCAGTTTGAAAAGAGATAATGCAATTTCTGAGTGAGAAATTATACTCTATTGATTGAGATGTGAAGCAGGTATTTAATGCATGGTTATCTCCTTGCCAGACCACTAAGATGTGATGAAATTGTTTGCTTGACTTACTAGCTGCCAACATAAATATTTAAATTATTTCACGGTTTACATATTTGCAGATTATTGACCTTTAGCCTCCAATCACACCTGAGTATCTGGGTCAAGAATATTTATAAAATCTGGTGTCTGTTCAGCAGGCAAATATGACTCACTATTTGTGGGGTGGATTCAGGCATTTCTCTTACAATAGGCTAGTTATTGTACCCCCTCTGTTGACCAGATGTTCTCACTGGTCTCACTGGTACACATATGCACTACTTCACTGTATTTTTCTTAAGGACAAATAGCTGAAGATAATAACTGAGAAACCCAGACCTGCTCCAGCAAAACACCTAAGCATGCAATGAAGTGTAAGTAAATAAGAAGCCCTCTTTAATCACAAAGGTCTCTATTATGCAGAAATACATCATCAAAATTAAAATTATCTGGTGACCTGTTCCAATACTGGACATACATAATACCTT
>VRYO01002355.1:6276175-6306055 GCA_009812075.1 Sialia sialis
TATATTCTTTTTTTAAAGGCTTTTCAATGAAACAAACATGCAAATCCATTTTTGTTATTAATATTAATATAATCTGAATTTGCTGATTTAATTGTGCTTCCAAGGAAACCGTCTGGGAATTTATGTCATGGTTGTACATTTTTTAAAAATTAAATTTCTTTTTCCTTATTCAGGGCAAATTTTATATATATTTTTCAACAGGAAAGTTGTTTCCCAAAATAAAGTTGGTATAAAGTTTCAGCTTCTTGGTTATTCCCTCCATAACATTATTTCTTGGTTTTTGTTTTGTTTTTTGGTTGGGTTTTTTTTGTTTGTTTGGTTGGTTGGTTGGTTTTTTTTGCTGTACATACTATTTTTATTTTTTTTTTTTCACTCCTTTTTAAAATTTCTTGGTTTGTGTTAAGTTAGCCATTTCTTTCTGGTCTCATTCCCTCTAGCTGTGAGTAATGTATGTCTGCAAGTACTGAGATAACTTCTGTTGTTACAGAAAAGGCTGTTAAATATACAAAACCAATGGAAAACACCTAGTTTCCTAAACTCCAAAAAGCCAGTTAGACAGATTTGTTGAGATGAGGCAACAAGAAATCATTTAGCTGTCCATGCCAGCACAGATGAAGTAATTGCATTAAGTAACTTGAACACTACACAGGTTCACTGTGAGGATGCTCTGGGTTAAAACATTAGTAGGAATGTGATGCTATCTGGTGAACTGAAGTGAGAGTGTTTTGCTTTTACTCACATCCTCCAGGCTTTGGGCAGCAGATTATTATGGGACTGACAGCTGAGAAAAAGTTGAACAATGGATAATAGAAAGTCACAGTGGTACAGGGAACTCCACAGCCTGTGCTTTCAAACTCAACTTCTTTTTGTGAAATATGCCTTTTGGTTTGTTTTGAATGCTTATAGTGCCTTTTATGCACTGTCTGCAGGCTATTTTAAAATATATTATTGTGACCTTGGTGACCCTCTAGATGATTATTCTGCTTTGGTTTTCACACTTGTTCCTCTGTCTTTTTGAACTCTTCCCTTGCCTATTCTTTTATATTTTTTATCTATTTCCTGAAATACTTTTCTCATTTTATAAATAAAAGGTTTCTATCTGATACCACCTGCTTCACCATGCACTCAAGCAACTCTTCAATCATAATCTCTTGCCTATGGTCTGGGAGATGGGAGTTATTCTAAAATTTGTTAGGTATTTGTAACTGAGTTTTTTGTTTTAATAAAGAATATTCTCTCTTCATAATGAAAAATAAAATAAGGACTAATTCCTCAGCCAAACACATTCCAAAATTATATTATTTGGGGAATTTGTCTTATTTTCTTGACTGGAGCTAGAATAACCAAAAAGACTTGCAGAATCAGGAATCAGAGTTGAAGGTTTTTGCATTAAAAAAATAAAAAGTAAGAGGAAAATGTGAGAAGGTTCTCTGTTGCTCCCTATTGGTAAAGCAGTGTGGTAGGTTGACCTTGGCTGAATGCCAGGTGCTCACTGAGCTGTTTTATCTCTCCACATCCCTCCTGGACAGGGGAGAGAAAATAAGATGGAAAAGCGATTCCTAGGTTGAGATGCCATTTACTACAGCAGAAGCAAAATTTTGGGCGCAAACACAAAACCAAAGAGGTTTATTCTCTCCTTCCCATCATCAAGCAATGCTCAGCTTTTTCCTGGGAAGCAGGACTTCAGCACATGTAGACATTGCTCTGGAACATCTTAGATTCTCAGTCAGAGTGTGGAATTGCCTTTCTGCTTCATGCAAGTCCAGCCTACCTTCTTATCTCCATACCTCTAGGACATGTCAGTGCAGTGCTCCATTAAGAGACCACTCCAAAGCACTGTAGGTTTTTAGCACCGTTCTCCTCACACACTAATACAGACAACTTCTGAGCCAGGCTAGGAAAAAGAAAAGGGATGTTTAAAAGAGCTCTTAGTACCTACTTAGAATAGCTCCCATACCCCTCTATTGAAACACATTTGGAGTAGGCATATCAATATGTTAGGTCGTCAACATTAAGTTCATTAGTGAGTATGATTTTACCAGAAAGCTGTTGACAAATTAGAGGAAAGGATAATTGCATTAATTGAGGTTACAGAAATTGAAAGAAAGTAATTACTTATAGTAGTAAATGATGTAATAATTATGAAAAATGAAATGAAATTAAGATTAAAACTATTTAAACAGAATATTAGAAAGTGTTCTTTGACAGTGAGATATATGAAGCTGCAATTTCTAAGGAGTGGTGGTGGGAATCTCATTGCCTGAAGCATTTGAAACTATACAGGAAGAGAAATGTTGAAAATCCTGGAAAGTGTCTGTGCCTGAACTGGCATGAGAAGTGAATGACCTTTTCCTTCTTTTATTCTGTGAATATTAAAAATGGCACTTTTAAAAGACTTAAATATCCATGTCAAAAATTATACTTACCTTTTCTGGTATTTTAAGGTATTTTCTTTCCTATTTTTTTTTCCTTAATCAGTATGGAAATGTCACAGAATACATTAACTGACACACTCTTTATCTCACTAAATTCCTTCTTCTCCTTCTTAATATTACATCTAGCTTACAGTGACTGTTAATTGATTTCTCTTTATCTTTCATAATTTTCCTTTCACATGCATTGCTCTTCCATCTCAGAATATTTTTTTTTGTTTTGATGGTTATTTAATTTTCCATCTAGTGAAGATTACTCTGACAACTTCATTATTGTGTATAACACTGTTGAGGTAACTGGTCTCATAGATAAGTTATATCACAAGGATTTAATTGTTTCATTCTAGACCTGCCCCTGGTTCTCTCTAAAATTTTTCAAAGTTTTTGTTTATTCCCTTGTTTTTGTTTGTTTCCCTCAGACCCATATGTAGCCTATGTATATCTTTGTTTTCTGCAATATACATAATAAGAAAAGCAATTTTTCTCAATTCTTTTTCATGCTGCTCAAAATTAAAATTGCCTGTAGAAACGGCATTTCCAATGTAGACTTGGAAACAATACCTGCAGATGTGTTAGTGCTTATCAGAGCCTTAATGAAAGACCCACAAATTTATTGGCATCAAACCCTTTACTAAAAAGACATCCATGTTATAAGTACTCCCTTCAATCCTTTTGATCTGCAGGTACAGTTTTTCTGTTCTAAATTATTCCATCTCACTTCTGGGTTTTTAAATGAGCAGTGAGCATCCCTCCTGTTTCCTCTGATGGCTCTACCAAAGCACATGCACTTTCAGCTCCTCCTCAGCTTCTGCAGGCTGGATTTTTTTTCTAGGAGGTATCTGAAGCAGTTGTCCTGTGCTTGTAAATTCAATGTCAGTTTTTCCATTACTTTTCATGGTTTCTGTCCTTTAACAAGTTCAGTGACTTTTTAACTGAAAAAATGGATTTATTTTTTTTTCCTTCCACTGCTACAAACGGTATCCTTTCTAAAACTAAATGTTTATACACACTTGTATTTAACTGACAATTCTGTGAGATGAGCTGAACCCATTTTTGCAAAACATCAGTTTCACCTTAGCCACCTGCCTGCTGCTGACTTGCCTAGCAGTGTCAGCATATTCAGGACTGTCCTGTCTTTAAAAAGTGTGTGAGATGCTAAAAAGAAAAGCTGTCCCATTTGCAGCCTGACAGTCTTCTATTGCCAAGCTTGATTTTTGAATACTTCCCCTGAGCAAGCAGCACTGGACACTTTGTCCTTTCTAAACACCTTTCCTTGTCTCTTGCCATGGATACAGTTCATGGATACCTTTCTTTGTCAGACTCCCTCCCAAATTCTGGCTTTTACCACAAAGCATGCCAATTTATTTTGGAAGTAAACACTGAGGTCATTGTCTTTTTAACACAAATGCCCTTTTCTGAATTAGTTTGGTTTCTTTTGTATTGGCCATGGGAAGTCTTGCTTCATATTGTGAAGTCTTTGTGACAGCTCATGCTGGACTTCTAAGGACTTGTCCTGAGACTTTCATAGCACCACTCCTCCAGGCTTTTTCTTTTTTTTTTATAAAAATATGATTTCCTAATGAAGCATCTATAATTCCCTTATTCCTCCTTTGTGCCACTTCATCATTATCATTAATGTTCTTCTGTGGTCATCTTTTTCCAAAATACCACTGAAAAAGAAATCAAATCACCTTTACACTTCATTTTCACGGCAAGCACAGCAATTTCCAGACCATTAACACAGAAGTCCATTGTTAATTTCCTCTGCCTGATTTAACTGAAAACTACTGAAATATTAAATTGTTTCAGAAGCAGCTTCTTCAGAAATATATTGCTTGGTTTAGGCACCCTATTCATAGCAATTGCAGAATACAGCAGAATTAAACCCCCTTTTTCCAGTTGTACTCAACATTCCCCTGCTGCTCAGGGTGAAACACAACTGATCAGCCCTTTCTTCTGTATCTTCTCCTTAACTCTGTGTGGTAGTTTTCCCAAATCTATGTTCCTTCTCCTTGGGCTCCGTATTATTTAACACAGTTTGGATTGAGGTGCTATGGATGAGAGGAGACAGTTTTTGTGACATTACAGTCACACTGATAATGATGTAATGAATGATTTTCACCTCCTCAGATGAGCAGTTCATAAAAATATCAATGTTGCTCCTTCAGACTGTTATATAGTGAGACAGAAGACCAAAGAGTCTGATTACAGGAATAAATATGGTCATGGACTAGTCTGGAATTGTTAAAGTCAAAGAGAAAAGGAAGGTTCTGAAATTAAGATATTTATTAGGGAGATCCAAGAGTTCTAGGTTAGGAGAAAGGTGGAATTGTTTAAGGAATGTGACTGAACCCTATGGATGGGAAGACTAAATGAGGCCCATCCCATCCTATCACTTAATGTCTACTGCATTTAAAATCAATCACAGAATCATAGAATGATTTGGGAAGGTGGGGACCTTTAAAGGTCATTGAGTCCAATCCCCAGAGGACCAGCCTGATCTTGAACATTTCCAAGACATTTTGGGGCATCTACAGTCTCTGGGCTCCTTGTTTGAGTGTTTCACCAACACTTACAGAGTTGACGTTTTCCAATTGAAACTGATTATTTCTTTTTTTTTCCCCACCATATTGGAAATGAAATTTATACTATTGCTTAAGCAGAAATAATTTGAGCCGTAATATTTCAGGTGTTATTTCTGCAAAATATTGAGTATTACCCAGCAACAATTATATAGTCTCATTGATCTTGTAAGAAAATCCTTTCAGACTTTCTGGGGAATGGGAGTTTTGTATCTTCTGAAATTCTGTAAAATTTCAGTTGACTGCATTGTGTTGACAAATATATCTTTATGGTAAATGGAAATGTTTCTTAAGTTCACCACATTTTTATCTTTCCAGAACAAAGATTTAACTCAACCCCTGTTTAGTCAACCATATATAAATTTGTCTTGGCTGGAGACTTTTTATGTGCCTTATACAACATCCTTTCTTATATAAGGAAAACATGCATGATACATTTGGTGGCAGTACTCATTATACTTTTTATCAGATTAAGACACAAGATTAAGCAAAGAAAGGAGGTCAGAGTTCTTCTGGTTGTTTTTCACATCTTACATTAGTTGCAGTCATCTCCTAACAAATTGAGAGGATGTAGATTCTAAAATCCTAGACAGCTACAGTAGGTATTGTCAAGCTGCAATCCAGAAACAATATTGTGCTAGTTAAAGCTATGCCACTGTTCCAGCTGACCAGCTTAGCCTGAAATTCATGCTGTAGCACAAAGCAAAGTAAAATCTCTGCACTGACTCTGCAGAAAAAAGAAATCTAAGTCCATCAATTTGGGTTCACACGATACTTTCCCTACCCTAACCAAATATTTTTTCATGATTCTTTGAAACATAATGAAATCTAATTTGACAAAAAGAGTTTTAGCCTTTTGAGAAGCTAAACATGAACATTTTTTTTATTTGCTCTGACTGCAATAAAGAGACTTGTTATGTATGCTACAAGGCATTTACTTTGTATGTACAGTAATTTCACACATAAGGCGCACCGGGTTTAAGGCACACTTCCAGGCAGTCGAGAGTCCACGGAATTTGTCCATATATGAAGTGCATTGGCCTATGAGGTACACTTATTTTTATTTTTGGAAGCGAGGATCCATGTGCAACAAAGTAACAAATTAGTAAAGAATATTGCCAAGTGCTCAATTTGCAAACAGTTTTCACAGATCAGCGTAGCCTTTAAATGCAGCCTCCGGCGCCCTCCTCGTCCCCTGGGCCCTGCGACTTCTGCCCCTGGCGCTGACTGCTGTAGCTGCCTACGCAGCGGCGGGGGCTGCTGGCCCAGCGGCCGGAGCTGCCGATGAAGCGGGAATGCCAGGGCTTCTAGAGAAGTGGCCGGAGCTGCCCATGCAGGGCAGCAGCCAGGGCCCCCGGAGCAGCTCGCACTTCCGGGTTGGCAAGTTTCTGAACTTTTTTCATATATAAGGGGCACCGGCCCATAAGGCGCACTTCTGGGTTTGGGTTGAAACTTCAGTCAAAAAGGTGCGCCTTCTATGCATGAAATTACTGTAATCCAAAACCCATAGGAATGAGTACAGACAAAACTTTTCTCTTTTTCAGAAATTAATGGTTTTGTTTCCAGGTTTTGGATTCTGGTGTATGCTTTGTTTCAGAGACATAATCCTGTAAGGTCCAAGGAAGTAATCTGAGAATTCTCAAGGTAAAGCAGGGAGGATAAGGGGAGAGGGGGTTTTTTCAGCGAAAAGCTGAGAAAAAAACAGGTTGAAAAAGTCAGCAAGATCTGAAGCAGGCACCATTTGTCCAATTCTGTAGTGCAGTAAATAGTACACTGCTCCTTTTGTCTTTCCTACTTTTTCTTATGACATTACACTTCCTAGAATAGCATTAAGTAATTTTTTAAGACGTAGTAACATTTTCATCAGACAGGTACATGATTCTTAGGTGACCTAAGATATAGTACTACTTTCAGTCTGAATAGGTAAATCTATTTTCCTCTCCTGAGGGGAAAACTGGTACAAAATGCATTGGACATGATAGGTGAGAAGTATGAGTAGCAATGGTCACTTACAAAAGGTACAGCAAGAAATCTGTATCACAACTGATGTAAAAAAATGAACAAGCATTGAAAAGAAGTACGGAATTAATACTGTTTCCCATAAAATTGCTGATTGTATATATTGACTATTCAATATTGCTTTTTTATATAAAGCAGCAACTTGTTGTTGTTTGACATCTGTTGTTATTTCATCCTGAACTAGTTATTGCAAAAGTTTCAGCAGAGTGAAAAAAATGCCACCATCTCTCTCTCTTTGGCACAGCACTATGAGCAGTCAGTCAGGCATGCAAGAAACTGGGCTCAAATATATTGTTCCCTAAGCTACCTATGGAAAAATGACAAAAAAGGACATTTGTACACAACTACATTATAAATCTTCTGACTTACAAACATCTACTATTCTTGTCTGTGAGTGTTTTACCATGCATCTGGACCTTGACATCTAGGAGCTTACTGAACAACTTGAATTTTCATCTCTTATAACCTTTATTGTGGAGAACTACACAGGGTAACCCTTCTTATTCTTAAAACTAAACTCTTCCAACAGAAGAAATGCCCAGTGTTTTGGAAGCCAGAAATCATCAACCTAGAAAAGAGTCCTTTAAAATGTTCAGCATAGCAGAATGTTCTACTTAAAGTGTGCTGCTGATAAAAGAACTCTCTGTCTCTAGAGATACAAAGCAGAAAAAAAATGATGTTGTACATCAGAGAGATAAAAGATCACTGTGTTGAAAGTAATCATCAAACTATGACTTTATAAAGCTTGAAACTGCATTTTTCTAAAGTTTCACTGTTTTTTCATTCTTTCCATATATTTTTAAAAAATAATACTGTTTCTTTAGAAACTATAAAAAATATCTGGAGAATACAAAATTATAAGTTTTTAAGAGACACTTAAGAAGTCCATCCAAAAGGTTTGTTCATTTAAAGTAAAATTCTCTAAACAGTAACTCCATTAAACAAACAATATTTTTCACTTTCCAGACATAAAAAGAGATTGGTTTTAATATGCTGACTGTACAAAAAGACAAGCTTAAAGACTGCAGAAGGGTCTCCCAGGCATACAATTACTCTGAATGAAAATTCTAGTTGGTATCTTGATATAAGTAAAAGATTCTGTTAATTTGTTGTTCAAATTACTGAAAATGCCCCTGCCAGGAACAGTCTGAATAAATCCAGGTTTGACTGACAGGGCATTAATGGCAAGCACTCAGACATTAAAGTCAAAGACTTTGATTCTTTGTAATACTCTTCCTGAACTCACCTTGCTTACACATTTACACATTCAACCCCTGACCAAGATTTTCCTTTTATTAGCCAGCTTTATATTGATAGAAAGTATTCAGCATTATCATATCTTTTTGGCTTAAATGATTTCTATGGCATCTTTTGAAGAAGAGCGGTAGACAAAGATACTACTCCTGAAAGATAACTCTGCTAATTGTGTCAGTATTTATAAAAATACTAGCACTCATTCTGTAAAGAGAATTAGTGGTCAGTGTGGCTTTACTGTCACTGAAGAACCCTGTAACAAACATTTTAAGGTATTGGATATCTCTTATGTTTTTTACTGTTCCAGCAGGATATGCTCCAACAGACTTTGCTGTGATACATCCTCCTCCTCTCTCAATGGAATGCACTGATTGCAAGGAAACACACCTTACCCCAGTTTTCTGCTGAGTGGAATTTCTCAGTTCACAACCCCCTGCAAGATTTCATATGGTAGAAGACTGCACTAACAAGCATCCAGATAAAACCCATCAGTACTGGCTCTGCTAAGTCCACATAGGTAGAGGCTGGGTAGTCACATTTTCTATGCACAAGTGACTTGGTCTATAATGAATTAATCAGCAGCAAATCTTAGTCTTGGAATCTGAAACACCTTAAAAAAGAGCCTTGAGTAATTTCCCCAAGTTCCACAACAAATCCTATTTTGTTTTCAATGGGGATGAATAATACAAGCAGTGAAATCAGGCTGTAAGGTACTCAGTCTGAATTTACTGTAGAATATAGAAATAATATAAACCACCATTACCTTGAGTAATACAGTGACTGCCTCCTGTAAATTGTGTTGCAGAAATAGAAGTTTTTGTGCTGAGGACTGAAGTATGAAAGTATAGAATTCAGAAGGTATGCGATTTATTTTTCAAGAGTTTATGATTGCATTGCATCATACTTGTTATTTTTTGGCACAGACTGCATTGTGCTGCTGAACTTCTTGTCTGAGATTGAGTTGTATCCCTTTTGGTCTGTTTAGCTCAGCACCTTAGTAATATGAGTAATAAGTGCAAAAGATTTTCTGAAGAAACTGCATATCTGTTTTTTCCTGTCTATACTTGGTAGAACAATTTACTTTTATTCCTTGTTTCTCACAAACTCATTCCAAGCACATCAGTGAAGCATAGAGGCAGCACTTGAGTTTACAAGAAACCATTTATCTGGTAGGAGGGAACAAAATTCACATCCAAGATTTACTGCTCATCCCAGAATACTGAATTGGTTCTTAATACAAAATCAAACTAGGCATTGATGGTGCCTTAACAAGAATCCCTTCATCCCTGCAACCAAGCCTGGAAAAACCATCTAAAAATATTATGCAAGCATTGAATTTTCAGTACAATTAACTACTTTGAAAAATGCTGATACTGCTCAGGAGATAAAGAAGACTCTCAGCGTTAGAGCTATTTAAATTATTTGTTGGGAAATGTTAAGTTTCAGCTTTCTCCTTGTTTACAAATAATCAGTAAGTGGATGCAAATTTTAGAGACTTTGTTTTGCTGAGTATTTTAAGAGAACATTTTTTTACCCTACAGATTCTTTTGATCAAGAGCTGAGATAATACAAAGAAAAATGTATTACAGAATCATGGAGAAAGTAAGTAGCTGCCTGCCTGCCTGCCTGTATCTTATAGCCAGTAGAGTCTAGAATTCATTATGTTTTTTGTGCAATTAGTCACACAATGTTGGTTCTGTGCCTAAATATTATGTAAATAAATGTGAGGACTGCAGGAAAGAGTCTTTGATACCTGTACATCCTAATGGCTAGGAGCAGTTTGGTGTTTCAGAGAGAGAGCAGAAGTGAATTGCACTGTACATTTTTTAACCTTTCCTTATTTTCTTTATTTTGGTTTGTTTGCTTGTTTATTTTTCTCCCGAGAGAGAATATTGTATATGTTGATATACGATGACTTGGGATGTAAAAACCTAATTCCCTTTCCATTCTAGGAATAAAAAATATATAAACTATCTTGTCTGAGCTGGCTGTTTACAAAATATACATTCCTTTTGCTCTTGTCACAATCACATAGAGTAATTGCATTTATATGAACACAGCACTAATTGCCAAGGATTTGCTCACTGGTCTTTGTCTCTCTTAACAGATTAATTGCCTGAATGCCAGGGCTCCTGCTGGTGTGTTTAGAGCGCTGCTGTTTCTATATGCTAAACATTCTTTCATCTGCTTCCCTAACTTACAAACTGGAGCTGTTGTTGTCTTTAATATCATTCTGATTAGGTTACTTTTACCATTCATTCCCTTGATAGGCAGGGCCTAGTGTTCTGATACACCTCAGTACAGCATTCAGAATTGTTTTTGCTAATGTGCAATTTGCCTTATTGTATTTTTCTGTGTGAGTGGTAAGAGAAGTATTTTTCCAAACACAGTGCAACTTTTGAACCTTTCTACAATCTGTTGCAGATAATCTTCCTACAATTTATTGCAGATAATCAACAGTGATGAATTTTGGGTTAAATTTATCAAAAGTGATAAATTTGGGGAAAGCCTAAGTTATTGATGAAGGATTGTGACATCTAGTAGAAAACCTTTAAAACTGAAATTGTCTCGGAAAGTTATAGAATTCTAGAAAACAGGAGTCTGTATAGTCAAAAGGAGCTTTAACTAGAGTAGCAAATCAGTGAAAGTGGACAGCTATTCCCAGGTGTGCTCTGCAGCTCCTTCTGCTAGAACAAATCTCCAACTTCACATGGTTTCACCTATCTTTACATTCAATGAGCATTGTAAGGGTGTTTTCTCAGCCTCTATTAGTAATTATTATTTCAAGTGTAGATGAAACAGGAATGCTGGACATGATTTTCCTTCTTAAAGGGGCTATATAGAACAGCACCAAGTTTTTCACATAACAGAAATTCAGTTATGGATTCTTTGGCTTTGAAACTATATTTTAGATCAGAGCATTCCCCAGAATTAGGCAGTCTGGGTGGATTGTCAGCGTATTTTCTGTGCTTCTCTGTGCAGAGATTACCAGGAATTGAAATCTATAGGTAGATTCTGGTAGGAGAAAACGTAATTATGAAATAGAGGATGCCCAAAACAACTGCTGGCTCAACCAGGATGGCTGCTGCACAACAGGATGTACCATATCCTGTTATCTAGAAAACAGGAGGCATTCAGCAGCAAGGAATAGTTAACCTGCACAGAGTTCCACAACTCCCCTTCCTCAGTGCTCCATCCAAAATAATACTCGTTGTAAGTCTTTCTGTTAATACTGCTATTATACGTCAATACTGCTATTATGCAAATTGATACATATGTAATTCTAAAAAAAAATTATATACCTTGGCATGATTTTAAAAAACACTGGCTATCTACCATCTCTTGATTTAATGACAATTCGTGTCTGAAAACCTTGGAAAACTGGGCTTCTAAAATGTCACAAGGGTGCAGACTTCTGAAATTCATTATAATGTCCTACCAAGTCAGTTATTAGAAATATTACCAATCATTTCTGTGAATGCTATTACAGACATTTAATGACAAATATTCCCTCCCACAGACTAGGACTGGGTCACACACTCACCAAATATACTGTGCTCCTGACATCTGTCTCTGTATGACATGGTCTCCACTATTCTTATTATTTTATGACTTTGCTTTGAACATTTTCCATTTGTAAACATTTCCTTAGAAGTACAAACTTGCAAAGAAAAAGCCATAGTGTTCCAGTGGTCACAACCTGCTGAAGAAAGAGGAACTCTACTGAGGATTAGTCCTACTGAAGATGCTCCTTTTTGATTTAAAATTAGTGTGAGGCTGGCAGTTCTGTAGCATCCTTCAGACTTTGGCATAATCAGCAGTCCAAACATGGAAAGCCCCTTCTATTTTAATTCTTTGTTTATTCATAAACAATTGTATTGTTGGTCATATCAAAATGTAAATTATTTTCTTGACTTCTGAGTAATATGCTTTCATAATCATAACATGATACATATGCATTATATGTACTAAGTGTCTTTCCAAAATGCGTAGCAAGTATTTAATGAATCTTTTATTTCTTCTCCATTATCATTGAAATAAATTACATTTTTATCTAGCTGTTGAACAATTTCACTGCTAGGATCCTTTTAAATCCAAATTTTCCTTGAAAAAAAAGCCTTTATTTTCAGTCTGATAATGATAGATTTTTCCACATGTAGTTTTTTCTTTTCCATATTCCTTGTGAATTTCCATGATTTCTATCATCTTGTGTATATTTATTTTTATTAACTTAGCTATTGACTAGAAGCTTACCTTTCTTTATCCTCTAGTTAATAGCTACTTTTTAAAATCAGGCTTCACCTTTATTCATTATTTCAGTGCTTCTTTTTTTAACTTTGTAACTTTTTTAACAATTTTTTTTCTTAAAATTTGTCTTGGACAAATTCTCAGTGTTGTATTTTTATTAATTGCACTTTTTTGTGCTTAAAATTTTCTCCTCCCCTGACAAACATAAGTATTTGGGGGGGGTGTATAGTATGCATGTAGAAATGTATAATAATGGATTCATTTAATCCAGTTTATAGAACAGATATAATCAAATCATCATCATGTGTCCCTGCAGAGGTCTTAACCAGGTAGTATTTCTTTTGGTAAGTGAAATGTATTTATCTTTGTGTGATAAGGCTCCTGATGTGTGTTAAAACTCATTTCTGCATTTCAGTGTTTTTCTCTCCTTCTACTCGTACTTTATCTATAAGCACTAATATATACAGGCAGAAGCCAATCTTTTGGGATTACAAGACCTAAACTTGAGTCAGTAAGTGATGTTAGTTATTGATCTAACCAGATGCAAAAGATGGACAAATAATCTATACAGATTCAAAATCAACAGCACCAATCTACCAATGATTAAAAAAAAAGGACCATTTTGGACAAGGAATATCTCTTACGTCTTCCCTATATTATTTTTGTAATGGAATATAACCACTGATTTAAAATATTTCTGTCATTAATCCTCCAGGTTTCTCTAATTCTGATTGAGACAAATGAGCAATTCCAAGTCTTCTTATGTACTATTTATTCTCAGCAGTGGCATATAGATAGTTAATAAGTATCATTCCCTTGTCTTCCCTTAGTGCCCTGGCTAATTTTGTAATCAATATCTTGCTTTGGAGCTAATGGGTTGATTTATATTCATTCCTCTGTGCCCGTCCAGCCTCTTAGTGCTGTGCAGAGTGCTGCCCCACCACAATGCTTCCTTTTTTTTTTTAACCACGTAAAGGCAACTCAAAAAATTGGTCTCTCTCCTCAACAAAGATTCTAAAAGTTTCCAAAATCCTACACCACTTATTAATCAGCAGTTTATTTCCACATTTTTACCATGTTGCCGTCTTTTCTGGAAAATCCTGCTTGAGGTTTTTATGGAAAAATTGTATATCAACCTCATAGTAATGACATACATGCCATAAAATATGACAAAAGTCTCCTTATTAGATTACACCCTTTTCAGAAATGTGTCTTGTGCTCTGGTAAAAGAAAACGAATTGCAGCTGCAAAGGAAAGAATAAATATTCAGTGTTTGTGTTAGCTAAGTTGGGGAAAAATGCAGTTTTAAATTATTTTCTCTTAAAGTTGTTTCATGGTCTAACATTTCTTTTTGTTGTGTTCATAAATGTAGTGAAATCTACGGACAGATTCTGTGTATCTATCTTTCAGGGCTTCATATATAGAAAAGTAACATTTCAAAACTAGAAAAATCAAAAAAGAAAGAGCAAGGTGGAAGAAAGAAACTCAAAGCATTCAGAAAAATGCTTTTTCTTTTCTCTACAAGTGATGTCCCAGTACAACTTTCAGTACCTTGTGGTTATATAATTTTCAGGTATCTGTTTCAAAGTTTTATTTTCCATGATTGTCATATTTTCTCTCATAAAGGATCATGACCATGGCATTTAGGATAAAGCAATTTTTCTTACAAATAAATGAGAGTTTGTTTACAAAGATTTACTTTAGACTTAGTCAAAACCAGATAAAGAATTGGAGCTGCAATTTCATTCCTTATGGGCCGTTACAATTAATAATTTCTGCTAAGCCCTGGAGTGAACAGAGAGATCTATAAAATTAATTGCATCTCATCAGATACCAATGTCTTTATCTTTATTTCAGTGTAGTCTTCATGAAAGCAGGAATACTTCCATTTCACAGGTGGCTTGGTGCTTTTACCTCATTCAGGAGGTAAGCCAGACTGTCTTCATGGTTCATTAATTTACAGCCTAACATGTAACTCATCCAACAGTTCTCCAGTCCAACAGCAGAGCCAGGCACTGCTGCACTCTCTGATGAGAGAGTGCTAATCCTGCAGAGCCTCATATTTGATTGATACTTTGAATGGCTGCTGTGGCCTCCTGTCAAATTACAGTAGGTTATAGACCCAAAAATCACCTTCCCATCAAGGGTTAAACTATATAATGTAATTGAGCCTTAGTCTAAAAAATCTGCTTGCCCTGAGGTCAGGCAGAGCACTGAGCTGCAATCATTAATAAGCCATTTTGTGTTTGCCTCTGTGATCAAAGAATTCTTGTCCGGAGCACAGTAGCTTGTTTCCTTTGCATTTCAGCTTCAAATTTAGTTTCCAGAGAGAAGAGAGAATAAATCCTGACAATAACAATGGTGAATCTTTAATGGCACTTATTAAAGTCAATGTTTGATTTTTCAACTGCTCTACCTGAAATTCAATTTTTAGACCAAAAATGCATTTAAAAGCTTTGGGGCCTTTTATAACAAACACCCTTTCACAAGTTATACTGATCTGCTATGTTCGATGGACAACTATTTTATGTTATTTGTTCCATTAGCTCCTTTAATTTCCTTTGTAATAGCTGAACCTTTACAACAGTTTAAAAAAAAAAATCTAATAGCAGCTTTGATCTTCAGATATCAGCTAGAGGGTACTCCACACTTAGATTTTAAATAATGTACTGTAGAAAGCTACCATCCAATGAAAAATCCTCAATTACTTTAAAAGCTACCCTTCACCATACTTTTACATTTATAGGCCTTTCTCCCTTTTTTTTTTAAATTTCAGCCTCCATATTACCGAGGTGCTTTAAGCAATTATTTATGATAGCATTACCTCATACTAATTTTCTACTCAGGGCATAAACTTAGAGTTGCATCTGCTTTTTTAGAACTGGGAACGTGATCCAGCTGATACATGTTCTTCCTCTTCTCTGGCATAATCGATGGAAAAGTCTCCCCAGAGACAGCTGTGCCTTTCTCTCCTTGCACAGAATGCAGTGTTGATTTAACTATTGTTTGGTAAATACATTAAAACAAACGACAAAAAAAATCCCAAAGCAGAACTCTGCATCATAAAATGTTACAATACAGTTATTTTTTCACCTCCAGGACCAAAAAATCTGACAGAAAAAGCTGTGAGCTTCAAATGCTGTATGAGTTAATGTACCCTGGCTGTCTGTAACTAATTCCAGCTCTTTTTGATATGTTTGACTGTGGATATGCAGATGCTTGGCTTCATCTGCATTTACTGTGGGCTTGACTGAGCATGGACTGCTCCACACAATACACTGCATATAACCAAAGATGCTTTTGCCCTCTAGAGGGGAACTGGTTGGGAAACACTCATATGTATTTCTAGAGGAAATTTTGGTTTTGCAGGAAAAATAAGTGATTTGCCTGCAAACAAATCAGAAGGAAGTCTCTCAGGTTGGTTGCAGAGACTACCAGTTTCATCCTGATTACAGGTTATTAAAGGTTGGAGGTGCTAAAATGGGCACCTACACATAATGCAAGTGCAGCCACCTATTGTGCATAAAGTTCATGGGGAATTGGATTAGATTCAGAATGGGAGCCTCAATAATCTGTTCAGCACCAGTGAAATGCAGAGGAGAGGTCTCAATGATGACTAAATGAATACTATTCCATTGTGTTATGAAATTCCTTCTGTCATTCAGTATCTATACCTACTTACAGACAGAGAAATAGCTTTTGGAATAAATATGGATTTTTGTTAGTGTCCTGTTATAGGAGATACAGATGTAAATTCATGTCATGTGTGATGAAAACTGAGGCTTGAGCATCGAAACCACCGAACTGCTGGGTGGTTTCTCACTCTCTTGCTGAAACCTTTCTGTCTTGTATTAATAATTGAATAGGCTTGAAACTGTCTTGCCACAACCTTGCTATTAGCAATGTCAACTAATCCAGTTGCTAATTCCTCCATCTCTCAAAATATTTAATTCCTGGCATATGGTGCTGCCCTCAGTCTCCCCATCTGAGGTGGCTGCTGAACCCCCCCTGACTGCTGGATACCTGCGCACCTAACTTGTGCCGTCCTCAAGGTACCACCTCCCTTTACATTTCAACTGTGCTACCAGTGTGCTAGGGGGCTTCTGATCTTGGTTCCTGAGATCAGAGTGCTTCTGAACCTGCCAGTCCTGCTGATTTCTGTTAGGCAATTAAGTTAGAGGCATGTCATGGCTGGGAGATGTATTAAAAGGCATTTGCTGACATTACTTATCACATTCTGAATCCTGCTTCCAAGAAATGGGAGACAGATGATCTCAGGCAGATCTGAAGTTGCCTTCTACACTCAATTGCTTAGGTGGGATTCAGGTTCAGCTGAAAGGTGAGCCAGGTGAATGGTGACAGGACTGTCACTCTTTTGTTTTAATTCTGAAAAACATTGGTTTTAACTTTCATGAAATAATAGGATTTTTTGAATACTCGATATTGAAAAGCATAACAACAGTTAGGTAGTTAAATAACAGCTGTTAGAAGAAAAATATTAACCCTAATTTTTCTGCCTGTTATAAATAGGAGGGCAAATATTGTTAAATCTGCATTGCAAATCTTCAAAATATGGTAAGAAAGGATTTCTAAGAATTAGATAAATGTAACTGTAACTAAAGCAAGAGACAGAGGTAAACTTAATCTTGTAATTGTAATTTACTGAACATAAGTTTATCCTGTAGGATTGTCTGGAAGACAGAACTGGTGAAGACACAATTGTCCATCGGTTTTCTCTCTTAAACAGAAATATCTGTAAAGAGATATTTTCGTGCATTTAAATGTGAAATGGGCTGTAAGTATTACAGCCCTGAACTGGGGAGGAGCAGAAATCAGATAATTTACTCTTTCTTCATAGAAATATTAGAAAACTCTTAAGTATTTCCAAAACTCAAACTCACAATAAATCTAATGAAACATATAAAAAATATAAAATGCACCCACAAAGTCCTTCCTTCAGGTCATTAAAGTACTTCCTGCAAATTGTTCCTCAAATCCTTGGACTGAAGAAAACAAAGATTTGGTCAGTGAGATTTACAATGTAGTCATGTGAGATTTGCAATTCCTTCATCAAGCTTTGTAGAACTGAGAGTGTTCAACAGATTTGTGCTATTTTCCCTCTCCCTTCAATTTCAACTAAGCAGTAAGCAAAATTGCCAAAAGTAGATCGATACAATAAATTTCAATTTCTTCTCAAGAGAATCATTTTGCTTTATGTTTGGTACTCCCACCCAGAGACCTAGATTTTCCTCTTTTCTGCTTCCTCTGAAACATGATGCCCAACACTGAAAAAACTATGGGGAAAAAATGTGCTTGCTCTTGGCACTGTAATTGTTTACAGTGTTTTTTGGGTGCACCTTTGGGATCAAGATCCCTTTTACTAGTTTAGATTATATAGTAGAAAACAATCCTCACTTCAGAGCAGTTATAATCTTAGTGGAAATGAATTACAAATGGAAGGTAGAGGGTAGATCCACGACTTGTGTGTGCTAGTCAAGGTCATTTAGGTATATATGAAAGGGTGTGAGTATTTTAGTATTGGTACTATATATTGGTATTATATACTATATTAGCAGTTGAGAGAAAAAAACCTAAAAGATAGAAATCAAGTCCCAACTAGTGGTGGACAGGGACAGAGTTTATAGTTAACCTGGTACACACCAGTTATGTTAACAGGATTTTTCTCCCTGCTCTGTTCACACATACACTACCAGCCCTTGGAGCCCTCCTCCAGGAAGGGAGTCAAGGATGGAGGGCTGAACATGAGTCTCGAGGTAGAGCCAGAATTTGGCTCAGAATAGCACTGTCCCACCTCCAGAAGACCTTATCTTCCAAACACATTTTCTTGTCAAAAGTCGAAATATTTGAGACCAAAAATGCCACACTTGATCTATACGTTAACAAGGTAGAGCTTCTTAGGAACTAGGAAGTGCATCATTTGAAAGGTCACATTTTATCTATTTGCCTTCATTATTGGTGTCTCCTTCAAGTATTATTATTACCAATTTGGGGGTCTTGGTAAATGGTGCAGTAGTATGACAATTAATGTTAATTCATGGGTTTTGTATCACACCCCTTGATTCATGTGGTATTTTATCAGTGCTCACCAGTGTTACTAGGAAGAATTCCATTTTTATGCAATATGTGAATCATCTCTTGGTTTTAGCTGCACAATCCATTATAGTTCTTTCCCCATTTCTGCAAGTTAGGCACAGTATGAATGACCTAGTTTGTCACAGAGCTTTAATTCACATTAACCAAGAAAGCAGCTGTGATACTCAACTTCTTGGAAAATTTTCAATTTTCATAGAAGTTTTAAGAGAAATTTTTGTATTGCTGGACATGATGTGGTCCCATTTTTAAATCAGGTGTTGAAGGGTTTGGTTCTTTTCCTGACAGTAGCACTTTATTCTATGCTTCATGGTTTGAGACTTCTGGCAAAGCATGGGATCAGCCTCCACTCAATAGATCATAGCTGGCTGTGAGACCTTTCACTGTACACCAATTTTGGAGGAACTCTGCCTGCAGAAGGCTCACTACTCCTTTCTGTAGAGGACTTGAATACATGTCTGTCTTCTGGGGATATTTTGAGTTCTCTAATACATCTCCAGGTATGAAACTAACCACTCCATTCAGCTTCATCTAGTGACTTTTATGCCCAGGTAATAGTAATTAGCACTGTATGGAAAATCATGGTATGAAAAGCCAGTGTCCAAAAAGGAGACAGAGGAGTCCTGCAACTTTATTCAAATAAAGGGAGAGAGTCCACCTGGGAGGTTTCTTCTCTCCCTGTTTCGGAGGGCAAGCCTCCTTTCATCCTAAACTCCTGGCCACACATTGCCCTCTCCCTTTCCCCACTGGCTGAGGCACTGGGAAGGTCCAGCCTTCCCAAAACACTTACCACAAAGCCCCCTTGAACCTGCAATTGTACCCCAAATCTCAGAAAGAAGAGAAAGAAAAAAATAAAAATAAAAATAAAAATAAAAATAAAAATAAAAAATTTAAAAAAAGAAAAAGAAAAAGAAAGAAAAAAAGAAAGAAAGCGGAAAATACAGCAAGACAGAAAAGAACGAAAGTTTATTTTTTATTTGGAGTAGGACTCTTCAAATTTCAGTGACAGAATTTCATAGTTAACCTCCTCAGCCCTGAAATAATTGAAAGTTGTTGAAACATCCAAGTTTCAAAGCCAGCCACCTATTGTTCGGAATAGCTCCCTGTTTTCCTTTTTTCTAGCATCTATTGCTAAATTGCCTTCCTTTTATTACCTTCTCAGCTGTTGTGAGGCTTTTAATGGCTTCATTCTTCAAGGTCTTTGCCTAATTTGCTGCAGTTCTGACTGAATTATCATCAGAGCCAAGAGGTCTTCGTCTCAGAGTACACAAATTTTGGCTGGCGGATCAGCAGTCTGGGTCTCAGCCCAGCCACCAAATCCCACTGCCTCTGGGGTCAGATATGGATCAGAGGAGTGCCTCTAGATAAAGTCATTGCACTGCTAGGCAGCATGTTTGCTAAGGGCGGATTACCAAGACCAAGTGTTACCTTTGCTACTGGAAGGACATTTAAGTAAATATTAATCCTCAGCGTCTCCAGAGATCCTTTTGTTTTTCAGAATGAAGATCAAGCAACTAATAACACGTAGCAGAAAACCACTGTACATTTCAGTGACTCAGAAAATATTGTCGGAAGGCAAATTCTCTCCACTGACTATATAAAATATACATGAAAGGAATTGGTGATTAATCATTGTGTGGGACCTGAGTGGAGGAGAAAGACATATCAAAGAAGTACAGAGAAAAATGAGAAAAAGGAATTTTAGGGTATTTGTGCCAGTCTGTTTTCTGGGAGGTTTTGTGAGTTTAAATTACAGACTTTTCTCAAGATTGATTTGGATGACAGTTTCAATGTAAAATATATTTTCACCAGTCCCTATTGAAAACCCAATTTCAGACTCATTTACGCTGAAATCTGTTCCGCTTAAGCTGGTGCTTTTGGAGTTCTTTGTATTACTCTTGTTGTTTGCAATCAAGTCCACTATTCTAGCTTTGTTAAAGGAAAAAAATTGTAGCAGCCACAGTATAGGCAAACATAGGAAAAAAACCCCCACAAAAACACTAAATATATATATACACACATATATATACATGTGTGTGTGTATATATATATATATATATATAAAATATGCACATCTTTGAATTCCAAACAGGGGAAATAAAAATGATTTGTATTAAAGGTTAAATATACCCTAAACTAAAATGTTACAAGTTTCATAGTAATGATGTCTCTATATCCTTGTGCAATACATCATCAACCCACAGCCAAATACCACTGACACTGTACATGTTTTATTTTTACAGAAAAATATTTGGATACCACTTACCTCTGAGGCAGTTCTGGAAATTTTGAATATACTTCTTTCTTGGGAAAAAAGGAAAGAACATCAAAATGAATGATGAAACCTACAAAATGAATTTTCAGCTATTTTATGTAGACTGGTACAAAGCACAAAATTTCTTGTTCTATTTAACTCTACCCAGAGTTCTGATGATAGCAATCTGGAAAGGTTACATTTGCAGTATTACCTAACTGTAAGAATTATCTAGCTGTTACTTAGGACTCTAAACACAAACAATCTTTCTTCCTGATGTGAGGAGGAACTATGATAATACAAGTTTAAAGTAACCCTGTACAAATACATGGCGCTAATTCCAGGTGGACTGGTGGAACATAGCAGTTTAAAAATAGCACTACTGAAGCAAGAGTTCATATTTAGTTTCAAATTTGCAGTGCTTCCTTTTTATCCTGAACTAAAGACATTTTATTCTTCCTTCTGATGAACAAAAACTGTCTGATAAAAGGTTATCACAAGCTTGCATACTACCCCTCTTTATGAATCTCATACTTTAGTAAGGAAGATAATCATGACCAGAAGAACTCTCTACTAGATGTTGGAGAAGACTATGTATGGAAATCAGTGGTACAAATGCTGTAAGCATTTTTAAAGCTGAGTATAAACAGATAAGAAATGTTTACTACAATCAACTACCAAGTGAAACCAGCAGGAGAGCAAGGCTCTCTGCTCTATAGTATACAATTATAGCATCTCTACAATCTTCTTGAGACCTAATTTTCTCAATTTTAGTATGTGCATTATGCCTCCATGATACTAACATGAGGGATATGCTCTCCTTGTGGGTGTAGTCTGCTTGAAAGGGTAGACAATGGTCTTCTAGGGCTGTACTTCCATCATTGTACTATTGTGTGACTGTCAGTTCATTAGACCTTAAAGCTGCTTATAAATATTTGAAGTTGAGTTCTTTCTTAAAGAAATTTTAAGCCTTTTCTAGTCTAGTGATGTTTAAAGTCTAGTTTATTGTTTAAATTAAATCTTAATATTTTACTTGCCCTAGTATTTTATATGGCAATAGAATTTTACAAGGGCTTAATGGGAATAGGCTAAGCTTGCTCTATTGTCATGAAAAGGTTTTCTGTCTTGTGCACTTTCTTCTCTTATTCCAGTCCCTCTCACTGATTCTGAGATTTAGTGGGTCACGTGTTCTCTTAGACATAGTCATCTATATACTATGCTGCTGTGACTATTTCATTATTCTGTTTCTTGACTTCATGCCCATGTCATCAATTCAGCAATTGGTTATTCAGTTTGTTAATGAGGGAAAAGTGCAATGACCATTCAGTCAAATTACAGAATATAGAAAAGGTCAAGGTACTAGAGTGCATTATTCTAATTCATGAAATATTGTACATAAGACGATATATTTTCCATTCCCCAATTCTTCATTTCATGGGAAAATTATTACAAGCACATAATATGGCATAAAATTAATCCACACTAAGAACAAAGCCTGCAATTAAAATGCTAAATGGCCTAACTTGAATCCTTTATTTTGACAATTACTGGAGTAAGCGTAAGGATTTCATCTTGTACCACATGAAATCATAATTTTAAAGTTATCATTTGCCACATGATAGTACATACATTTTAAATCTACAGCAAGATACAGGTGCCAAAGTGCTCCTTAACCTCTCCTACATGTAGATAATTCAGCACAAATCAAAATTCTGCTGAGTTTCATCTAATCCTAGAGACATGTGAAAAAAAGTTCTTCATCAAGGAAAACACAGAGATGAAGAATGCAGCCAGGATTTTGTAGGCTCACAGTTTCCAAAATCACCCATGATAGTCAAGATCATGATGACAGTTCTTGCTGAGCAACTATGCAAATATTCACTGTAAAAACTGCTGTAAACCCACAAACTTCTTCCTGGAATAGAATCTAAAATTTCATCTCCATTCTTAAAGACAGCAGTCACAGGACAGAGGAATTCTAGTCATTTGCTCTGGTTTGGTCTGAAAAATCTTCTTCTTTATGTTGTGCAAAATAGAAAAGTCTTGAAAAAAGTTTTAGAAATGCCTTTCCTTTTAGCTCAACCCTGGATAAGAAGGCACTTCCAGGAGGTGACAGATACAATCTTTCATGTAGAAGAGAAATTAATTTTACCTCTTATCTTTCAGCAACTATTTTAACTGCTACATTTTCAGATACAAATAAAGGGGAAAGGTAGATTTAAAATAAAATACTGTTCTCTTTTCTTTTAGTCCTCATTCTCCCTTTCCTGGGTATTTTCTTTATGTCAGAAAATGCCTAGGTAGGTGATTCAAGAGACTACACATCAATGAAGGCAAGAACATCAATCCAGAAGAGATAGAGTTTAAAAATACATTTTTCAATTTCCTAGTGCATAGCATGTTATTTTACCTTTAATTGCAAAGCTTGTGAGACAGTTTGTAACACTCTAAGGTTAATTTTGCTTGGTATAGCTTTAAAGTCATGTCGAAGTGCGTAACTTCTAATTAGCATTTTTTCCATAATTTTGCTCTATTTGTTAAACCTGCATGTCTACCTACTTTTTCCTTCCATTATCCAGAACAGTCATTATTTTTATTCATACAAATGTTGGATGCTCACGATGGTCATATGAATTCACATATTTCTAAAGCCTGTAATTTCCCTCTATTCTGCTTTACTAAATGGACTTACTGATATTGTGATGAATTGAGCTATTGTACTATGTCTCAGTTCTTTCTTGCTATTAATTATACTCCTTTCATTAATATGACAAATTGCAAAGTTTCCAATTTTGTTATTCTTTTCTTTAGTAATCTGGAAAATCATTTTAGTTTTAATCAATGAAAATTAGAGCCTAACAGCAGATAAAATGTGAGAAGGTATAGTCAAATGACAGGTTGGATTAGGCTGAAATCCACATCTGGCCTGTGATCACAACACTCCAAATTATGAATCAAGCTGCTTTTAGTCAGTTAAGGGCTTATTTTACATTCAGTTTTGTTTTACTTTCTCTGTCATAAGTAGAATGAGATTGCTTATGTGACCCATTATTCTCTCTAAAATTCCATTTTATAGGCAAATAACAATTGCTTTGAGACTTTTAGCAGCTTTTCACCTGTTTCAATAGTTCTTTTTTGTCAGTTATTTGGGAAAATAAGTATGTTTGGGTAAAAATAATATACAATTGCCATTTATTTCATATGGCTTTGAGAGAAATTTGGGAACATGCTGTTTAATCTATATTTAAAGTTATACACTGAGAAGGAAAAAACACGTACTTCAACATATAGTAAAAGGTCCATAATTTTGCCTGGCACATATGCTACTTCAACAAAGCTGCACCTGAAACCATTGCATTTTATTGCCATATCCACTATTACAGACTTGAAAATCTGAAGAACATAATTCAGATGTACTTTGGAATTTGTCAAAGGATACATATTTTCATTGACACTTTTGGCTGCAGTATTTTCAGTAGGGGATTTAATAATGTTGAACTACAAAGGAGAAAAGGTTATGAAGACCTTTGCAAAGAAAATAGATACAAATACAACACTATTATTTCAATATTTGACTGAGAACTTTCAACATTTTTAAAAACCTTTTGCTTCTATATTTCTTGACTTCCTGGTATTCCTTTAATCTGTATTTGTGGTGTTTTTCAGATTTTTTACATAATCCATTTTTTGTCCTTTTTTTTTTTTTTTAAGGAAAATATGAATCATAATATAGAAAACAGTCACCTAAACAATTTGGAATTCAAGCTTGATATATATGCATAAAATGTAGGTACTATCTAAATGTATTAATTAAAAGGATGAAGGGATATAGAGGACATGATCTCAAATAAACCAGTAACATTTTAGAGCTGAAAATGTGACTTCTCTTACCTTTTCTGCTGTGATGAAAAGGTTGATGATTCTCTGGAGATTCTGTGATAGCTCAAGACATGTCAATGACTCGTGTGTAAATATCTATTCCCCTGAAGCTAGCAAGGAAAACTCCACAGAATGTGCTTGATAATATAAATCTCATCATGAAGCGATATACATCTTGTAATTGCCACTTCAGGGGTGAAGGCCAGATTTCCTGGCAGGTGTGAATTGGCATATCTCTGCTGAAATCACAGAAATGCTGTGTTACATCAGAGCCTGGACCTATTTCCTGAGCTATTTTAAAATCAATTGCTTAAAGGCTAAGATGGTGAAGAAAGGAAGTAACTCTATTCTTGGGACATTGCCTATTCCATAGATTATTGCCCTAAGACATTTGGGTTTTATTCTGTTATAAATGATAAAATTTAAGAATCTATGTAATGTAAGAAAGATAGGACAAAGGAAGAGAAAAATAAAAAATAATACAAGACTTGAAATCACAGTTTAGTGAATTTTCTTCTTTAGTTTGGACTATTTCAAATAATCTGCAGGTATGTAAATATAAAACAAAATCTATGAAGCAAATCTCTGCTTCTCACTTTTTCTATATTTCATAGTAGAATTAGACTCATAGGATTGCACACAAAGGAAAAATTAAAGATTCCTGAATGACCAGACTTTTCTGAATAATCAGTTATTTTTGTTTGGATATTCTGTAGTTATGTGTTTATAGATTGCCTTTTTATATTTAATAGCACAAATGATAAAATATTTCCTCTCATGTCTGAAAAAATCAAAGCAACCCATTTAATTTTACATGTTTCCTGCCAGACTACTTAGTCCATCTCTCATCTAGATATCCTTTCTCTTCATTGTCAGTGATATGAACCAGAATGCCTATTTATTACATTTTATATACTCTAATAGCAGTCAGCTCATCCAGTCGCAATTACATTACTTCAGGAAAAGACTTTAGTGTCACAGTCCTTTACACAAGACATATTCACATTGGTAATGGTCTGTTTTTAACCAGTGAAAAATTAAATTTACTGGTAAGATCTGTGTACATTGAGAACAGATTACTTTGTGAGTCAGTCAGAGCAAAGGACTGGAAACCTGCTTTCATAAAATATGTATGGGATTTTCAACCTCTTGGAGGGTGGATTTGCTCAGATACTTTGAATTTGAAAACTAGCTTTAGCCAAAAAGTGGGTCCAACCTGAAGTAGGTCCAGTTGCTTTAAGGATTATGTCTGGCTGGCACAATGCAGAAATCCTGGTCTGCGTGAGCTTCTGTATTGGCTTTAAATGGCAGAAGAAGGGCTGCAGAAGAGGCCCCTGTGGGAAGAGACCAGCAGCAGTGCCAAGAGGCTCATTGCAGGAGGAGGAGGAGGAAGAAGAAGAGGAGGTGGAGCAGGCGCATGAGGCAAAGACAAAGGCAAAATGCAAAGGAGGCTCTTTAGGCACCACAGCAGGGATCTGTGCTGCAGCTTGCAGAGGATCTCGATATTTCATTAAAGAACTGCAGCCCATGGAGAGCCCACAGAGGAGCAGGTGAGCAATGTATGTAGAAAGGATCTGCAGTGAGAAGCCATAGTCCCCTCTACCCTCTATCCCCTCTGCACCTTTGGGGCAATGGGGAAAAGTCAGGAATAAAAGTGTGAAGCTGGGCTTAAGGAAGTGGAAAGGAAAGGTGTTTTAATGGGTGCCATCTTTTTTCACCAACCAAATCTCTTTTAATTGCCAATAAATTAAATTAATTTTTACCCAAATTAGTCTATTTTGCCAATTGCGCTAATTTATAAGCAATTTCCCTGTCTTTATCTGAACCAGTAAGTTTTCTATTCCTATCCACCTCCACCCCCTGCACCATCCCATCAAGGAGGAATGTGAGAAGCTGGATGGACATTTGGAACTTAGCTGGGGTGAACCCAGCATGGATTTTTAGAAAGAAGCTAGTTTTGTGTATAACATACTTGACCTGAGATGGGTTGTGCTATACTCACCTGTATTGACTTCTCTGCTCTTTTCCTTTTGGTATCTATTGCAGGGATTTTTGGGTATGACTGCCAGGCATTGATTGCCACAGGCATAAGTGAAGTTCCAGTTTCCTCAGTTCCAGGTATCTCTGAGTTCCATGGACTTATTCTTCATAAAATCCTACATATGAAACCCAGCATATTTGACCTGAGTTATTAATTATTTTTTTTGCTGTATGAGCATAGATCATATTGGAAGACGTCAGAAACTGACATGATGGTTGGGAATTTAATGGGGTATATTTTCTTCTTGATAGGCACATATATTTCCCATTAAAGCTAATGGGAATTATATGTGTGCAGCAGGAGAACACACCACTTTGCATGTAAATTTCACATTTTATTTTACAGAGGGTATGTAACCCTATTATCACCAGTGCTGGCACAAAAATTTTTATCCCACTTCAGTGGGTTATAATCAAACATTAAAATGATCTAGCTGAACCTAATTTTATTTTACCTTTCCAACTCTTTTGTAATGAAAGGACTTTAATCCAAAGCATTTTCTGTGTCATGTGTGTGAATAAATAACCCTTTTCTTGCAGTAAAGTTGTTTTTAAACTCAAGCTAATAAAAAGACTTATTTCCATTTCGATCAGAATTACAAGTACAGTTAAAAGGCTTACATAATTTATATTTGAAACATTCTTCAGGAAGAGAGACTGGTAAAAGATCATATCCTTGACTTTTGAAGGTGTCTTCTAAAGCTGATAGAAAATGCCAGCTTTTATGAATCCTGTATTTGATCTAAAGAATGTGGAGTTGGCATACAGTGATTTTTCAAGTACAGAATATGCAAGGCTGTACATTTTAAATAGCACAAAGACTTGTGTAAAGTCTTGTGACTCAGCTTAGGGTAGCACTAACCACGATTCATAAGTTGTATTAGAATTAGCCATCTCTCCTATTTCTTCTCCTCTTATGATTTTCATCTTGTATGTATGAATTTCTTCTTTTATCCCTTACTAACCTGTCCAGTCAAACCACAAGCATCTGCCTTTTCCCTGACACATTTAAAACATGTCCCTACACATTCAGGAATATTCAATTTCAGGATTCTTGTCTGAAATTAACAGTAATTTTAAAAATGTCAAAGCACTTAGAAACAAAAATGTACTTTGTTAAATTTTTGAAAGAGAAAGAATTCCTGAAAAGGAAAAATATTTCTTCCAAATTATCCATAGATAAAACTGGAAAATATTAATTGAGCTGAAGTGCTTTGCCTTGATGAAAGCATAATAGTCTGATAAAATGAGCTTTACATCTAGCATCATGAATTCCAGGATATCATATTAATGGCAAAGATTTAGCTGGAGATTTCTGGCATGAGGCAAGATTTTCATTGTTATCAGGCTCCATTTTCACAGCAGAAAGACTCTAGGGGATGCTTAAATCAAAACAAACTGAATTTCTGTAATAAGACTTTGGTACTTAAGTAAATTTCATCCAGCTGAAACCCAAATAGAAATCATGCTGAAGTAAAAAGCAATTAAAATTTATCATTTATTTCAACTGCTGGCAAGACTCAAGTTCTTTTATTTGCTAATCAAATAAGAGGCATTAAGAGGTAAGATGGGAGACAATAGCAATTTGAATAATATCTAGAGAAGATCCAAGATCCTTCCTACTTTTCAAAAGTAAGAACTAATACTTAAGATATCATGTAGAGGTGAGAAAAAAATCCATAAATCACTTGGACAACCATTTTATTCCCAAATCAGAAACCTGAAGCCAGAGTGAGATTTACCATTGTCTAGGAACAAAGTAGGTTTTATTCGACACAGGTAGATACTCTTTAATTTTGATTTTCGATTATTTCTCCTGCTGTCTGAACTCCTATTTTTTTGTACAACTCCCTAACTCTGTTTTAATTCCTCTTGGCTTATACTGATTCTACTTCTGAGTGCTCGATCAGATCCCTGGAAATCAATTTAGGGGGAGTTTTTCCAGGAGAGGGGCTGCTTTCATTATAGTATCACTGCAAAATTACCATTCTTTAGGAAGAAGCCCTAAACTTCTCTCCTTTAAAAGTGTTTGTTTACTGAAGAATCTTGATACACAGAATCTTGAGTACAGCAACACAGATTTCTACTGACATTAGTAAGATTTTCAGAAATGAATAATCATTATCATCATCAGCCTCTTCATCATCAGTGTAACTTAATTTTAGCCAGATTTTCTTATAATTTATCTTAAATACTTTTTTATCTTTATATTTCTTCATTTATGGGCCTTTGTGCAAAGATGAGTCACGTGAAGAAAAACTCAGTACAAGCATAGACAAAACTCATGTTTCATTCAGCTAAACTTATGCACATATTTTGGAATAATCTTGACTTAATTTTTTAAAAGTACCATGACTTTCCATCCTAGAAAATCTTTTAGAAACTTGACTCAGATTGCTGATATAGAAAAAAAAAAAAAGGCATTGAAATGATGTCCAAGGGATTCCTGTAAGCTGTATCTTCCATCTTCTGTCAGAATCCTACTGTACACTAAATTTCATTAAATGTTCATGTGGCATTTTTGGTAGAGACTAACACAGTTATTTTCTATACCCAAATATTCCTGGCTAGATAATTAGGGATAGACAGCCCTGTGTCATGAAGAAGCAAAGAGGGGCTCCTTCTTATCTTGGCTTAGTTCCAAGGTTTATTCAGGAAGGCACAAGGGACGCAGAGAGAGAGAAGAGCACATGGTACACAGATTATATAGCCTTAGAGGGGAAAGGGAGGGGGTCAAGGGGTCAGGTAATAGGATCTTCTTCCTGTTGGTCTGATCCTCAGATCAAAGAGGCAAAAACATATATTGGTCAGTGAAATGCAACATCTCCCCATTTTTTGTTTAAAAAGGAAAGAAGGGAAGATATTAAATTCATCTCAATTCAAATTATGATTTTTGGGAGAGGTAGATCATTTTAGGTTTTTCATCTCTAAGTGGTTGACTACTGGAGTAGAAGGAATGAGACCATTAATAGCCTTCAAAACTAAGTGATGTAGGATCCTGAACGCCAATATCACAAAGAAAAGAATAACAAACATTAACAAGATAGTCTTAATAATAGAA
>VRYO01002355.1:6315529-6363578 GCA_009812075.1 Sialia sialis
GCCAGCTTTGAGCGCCCAGCGAAGGGGTGAGCCACTGGCTTTGCGCAGTGAGGCGAGCCGCCGCTGCTGCTGAGCAGGCGGGGAACCACAGCAGCCAGTGCCGGGGCCGGGAGTGCCAGGACCCACACCATGGGGAGGTCGCCTGGGACTGGGTTTATAAAGGCTTCGCCGGTCCTTGACAGCAAATCCCCAGGGCAATTCTGTTGCTAACTTGTTACTTTGTTGCACATGGATCATGGCTTTATTTAAAAAAAACCAAACAAACAAAACAAATAAACAACAACAAAAAACCAAAATCAAACAAACAAAAAAACCAGCTTAAGCGGCTTATGTTCGGGTGCGGGTTATATATGGAAAAATCCTGTGATCTACCCGGCTACCCTGACGTGCGGCTTATAATTGTGAAATTACTGTACTTAAACTTAAGAAGAAGAGCAAGAAGGAAGAAAAACCAGACCTCCCAAATTTCCATTTTGTCCCATACTTATTGCTATATTTTAAAACCTTAAATTCCAAACCCTTCACAATGCGATATTACACACTTTTATTGAAACTACACACCATTGGTTTTAACTCCATCACTCCATTTTGGAAGCCTACTCCAAGGCCTCAGGTCAAAAGTAGTGTTCCCCTGGGGATCAATGCCTGACAGCAGAGAAAGTTCAAAACTCCCGCTTTCCAGGGTTACAACATTCTTTGTATTTGTCCTTCATTCTTCCTTCAGACCATTTATTCCCAAATTGTCATCTCTCTTCCTCTCCAAGTGTTATGAAAAGGATTATGTGGTCATGGTGGTACCACAGTGTTTCTACAGAAATGAGGCATCCTCTGCAACAGAGAATCGTGGGTGTGAGGGTAAAGATGATAACAGTAACGAAGGGAATTCTAATGCTGTCAGTGCCAGCATAGTGAGACGTGACTTTTTTTATATATATTTTCTATATTTTTTGAATTAAACTGATTGGTTATTTCTATAATAGGATAGCCATTCTGAGGAGTGGAAATGTGACATCTCACAATGAATTTCTGTCAGGTGACTAAATGACACTGCATTTATTCTTAGATAACTTTAGATTTACCTTGTGAAGTGCTTAGTTGACTTGCAGGACATATTATAAAGCTTGTCTTTTTAAAAAAAGATTGTCTTCCTGTCTGAGAGGAAGGTTTGTGGGGACTCATTGTCCATAGCAGGAATCTCATGGAGGTTAGTTGAGCTTGCAAACTTAGATATTGCTAAAAATTCTTTAGGAAAAAAAAGCGGAAAAAAAATAAACTGAAATGCAATAGAGAAAAACCACTTGTCAAATGAAGTCTTTGTTTTCTGGATTATTTATACTCATAGTGATTAATTAAAAGGTAGCCTGAAGCAGAAGAAGGTCATACATCTCGGTCCACAACCAAACAAAATCTTTAGAAAAAAAATCAATAAAATGATCCCTGGCTGATTGTAGCAAAAAATATCAAGTAAAGAAAAATAGGATTCTCTAAACCAAATTCAATACATAAAGAAAAAAGAAGTGCTGGAGATAGAACATAACTTTCTGGATATCGTGGACTTTAGTAGTTCTAAAGGGGACAGTGGATCTTAGAAGGCAAGATGACAGGAAGTCAGTAAGAACATTACAAATCTATTTTTTGTATTGAAAAAAACCCTTAAAATAAAACTGCACTTTTCAGTGGAATCCTATTTCTAGTGTTTGCATTGTCTGAAAGCATTAGCAAAAGTGGGCAACAACTTAATGAAAAAATAATTCTTTCAGCAAAAGAAAACTGAGCTTTTCAAATTGTGCCCTGGCAGCAAAGTTAATTTGACATAGAGAATTGAAAGAAATATTAAAACTAGAGTTGTTGAATAAGATTGTGATGAGTTTTTCTGTCTCTTTTTAATAAGGAAATTACAGCAATGGTTTAAAATTTTTCCATTAATTATATAATTTATACTGGAGTGGTTTAGACCATTACTCCTGGTAACATATTGTTTGTTTTGTGGTTCTTTGGTTATTGATTTTTCTTTGTTTTTATTTTGTTTTGTTGTTGTTGGTTCTTTTTTTTGGCTTGGGCTTTTTTTATTTGTTTTTGATTTGGTTAATTTTTTTTCCCCAGTAGGCAAAAACCCCACCTCTCAGTGGCTGGAAATGTAAAATTATGAATGAAAGCATGGATCTGGTTCTTTTAACCATGCTACTTATATAGTCTTTTAACTCTCTTTGTCTGCCTATAGAGTTTGTGTGATGGATTGGAAGAAGTCAATTAAGCATCTGTTAGCTGCCATTAAATACTATCTGGCACAGGACTGTACATGCTCCATTTTAACCTGGTGGACCATGACACAAAGAGTAACAAAATTTCTCAAGCTACCAATTTTGATTCATGGGAACATGATCATATATCTTCAAGGTCTCAGACAGTGTAATCTTGGAAACACTCTTTATTGGAAACTCATGACTACATCTCATATTTTTATGTCTGCTGTAACTTCTTGATTTATTCCTTTGATTTTATTTCAGATTAATCAATCAATGCTGATTTTGAGGTCTTGATCATCTGAATGAATTTAGCAGACTACAAGACATGAAATTACTGTAAGTAAAATCTTTTCAAATTTTTACTGTGGTTGGGGTCAGGGAGAGTTCTTAAATAAAATATTTAAGAAACATCTGAATATAACCCAATGAGAATGTGGGAAAATTACATTATTTCTTAGACTATTGTAACATCAAAGGTAACACTGGCGAGACAGATAATCATTAAAAGCTGAATTGCTGAAAGTGTCTCGATAGTGCACTTAAACACTTTTCAGTCGAGTGAAATAATTAAAAATCTAAAATGTGATCCAGAATGACATATGTCAATTATCGTGTTGTCTGTGATATTAAAAATGTATGCAGCTGGAGGCTAAATTATCTGAGATCTCTCAGAGCTGGAAACACATCATCCTTTCCTTTTTATTTTTATTTTTTAATTTTTTTTTTTTGGGGAGGGGTCATTTTAGTTACTGAATGCAAATAAATCAGAGAATGAAAGGGTAAGTTTTTCTATCTTTTGATGTTCTTGGAAGCCAGGATAACATGAGAATATTGTTGTGATGATGGAATTTGATTTCCTGCTGCTGACATTGCTTGACTGAATGTAATGGATTTTTCAAATGGAACAAAATCTTTTTCATGAAGAACTATTTAAAAATATGACATCTACTGCATTTGCATGTCTGCACGACAATAAAATTATTCTGTCAACCTGACCATCACAAAATGTTGCACCATCTTTATTTTTCCATAAAAGTATTGCCTTTTATTTTTCTAAATCACAGAAAAACCTCCTTTGAACATAATGCTACTAAAGTTAATTTGCTCTTCACTGCTCTAGTGTATTAGTTTCTTACCCTCCATATCAACATTAGTAAGGGTAGGATTGATCACTAAAAAGTGCAATAAATTCATAATAACAAGACACTGTTATTTTTTCCTTAAGTCATGGCAAAAGGTCAGAGGAGGACAGAAGAGATGCTTTGCCTACTTACCTATAAGTTGGGATAATAGGAAAAACTCTCGATCTTTTGAAGACCAAGGGGCAGTTCATAGAATCAAAATATCATGAGTTTGAAGGGAACACCGAAATCCAGCTCCTGGCCCTGCACAAGTCACCTCCAAGAATGACACCATGAGAGCATTGTCCAAATGCTCATCGAACTCTGTCAGGCTGGTGCTGTGACCACTGTCCTGGGGAGCCTGTTCCTGTGCCCAAACACCTCTAGGTGAAATTTTTTTTTCTAATATCCAACCTACATTTCTACTGATGCAACTTCAAGACATTTTCTCAGGTCTTGTCACTGGCCACCACAGTGCTCTGCACCTGTCCCTGTTCCTCCTCTTCCCCTCACAAGGAAGATGCAGTGAAGTCTCCCCTCAGTCTCCTCCAGACTGAACAGACTAATCAGCTGCTCCTCATATAGCTTGCCCTCAAAGCCCTTCACCATCTTTGTTACCCTCCTTCGGGTGCTCTCCAACAGTTTAATGTCTTTCTTAAGTTCTGCTGCCCAAAACTACACACAGGGGGATTCTTGCAGCATACACCTCCATCACAAAGCTTACTGTTTGGGAGGGAAATGTACAAGTATGAGGAGTGAAATTGTGTCTTCTAATAGTCCTCAGGAATATCTAAGAGTTTGGGTTTTTAAAAAAAAAAAAATATCCATTTTAATGGGTAATTACATATGGGCTATGGCCTGTAAGATTTTTCCAAATGAGATATCAGGCAGTCAGACAGAAGTCCAAGATTTTTGTTTTGTCCATTAAATTAGAAGAGAATTTCTTATCAGAGAATCAGCATTTCTGCTGGCAAACTGCTTGCTCAAAGTTTTATCTACCAGATTCCATTGTGAGGAAAGTTAAAGTTTCATGGAGGTATTTGCAGACATTAGTTAAAGATATTTCAGTATTCAATACCTTAAATTCACTTTCCATGAGTCCATTATGATCAACCACAGAAATGATCCAAGGATTTGGTTTAATCAGATGTTTATTCAAGTACAATATGAACTCTCCCAAATTAAAGGGAAAAAACTTGTGGAACTGTAGCCTTTATTTCAGCTGAAGTCCAAAATTGTTTATTCTGTTCTTTTATTCCAATATTTTGTTGACCAAGACTATTTCGTAAGAAAAAATTTGACTGTATAGTCCTCCTTGCAAGTGTTATGAAAACAGTTTATCCAGGTTTAAGAAAAGTTTTCATTCAAGACCTTAAGTAGTCTTCTCCATCCTTTTCAAAGTTTGAAATTCACCATCTCTCCTGGGTTATAAATCCGTGTAAGGAGAGTTCATATGGAGAATATGTGCTGATTTTTACCTTATTACTGCAACTGTGTGTATGTTATATTATTTATGTTTATCCCAGGTAAAGGTTAGCTGAGATAGGTGATGGTTATTTTATTTGAAACTGATATTCTAGGTGGACCAAAAGGCAAACTACAGTGTTAGGCACTTTACAAATAGAAAGCCAATGACAGCTCCTGTCCTAAATAATTTAAAATTTGCCTATGATTTGTGACAATTTAGAGAACTGCCTGTAAAATAGCAAAATGAAAGACCAATTAATAATGACAGCCCTTTTCCAACAGAATGCAGAAGCAATTCAACAAAATCCTTCAACAATTCTAACCATAAATATGGATTTTTGAGCTCCAGTGTCAGAATATGCATGGCTACAAAACCCACATCTCTGACCATGTTATTTCACTGTCCACTGAATTGCATGGCCCACAGCACTTGGTGAAATACCTCTGTGCCACTGGTCTGAACTTATTCTGGAAGAGACAAGGACTCTGACACTGTGCAGCTGAAGAAAATTGCTGTATCCACAGAGATCTCTTAAACTACGTTCATCCTTCTCTTAGAACCAGCAGTCACTGTTATGACGACAGGTGACCTAAGAAACCTGAACTTCTGCCAGCACATTCTTGAATCCCATTATAGCACCATATAGATATTTTTCACCTGATATAGGATCTTTGGTATGACCTTCTCTGAAATTTACTGACTTTATTGTAAGTGGTGTCTTTCTAATACTGGCAACACCTTCATACATTTTAATGAGCTACCCTGAAAATAATAGACTTTTGTCATCAAAATATCTCAAGTCTGAAAGGAGTATTTTGCATCAGCATCAATTCTTAGACTGATACTCTCAGGATCTATTCCTTAACAACCTGGAGGAAAAAGACAGCTTGTACTCATTTCAATGTGGCAAGGGACATTGTTTGGTTGAAGGTCTGTTTATACACATCTTGTAATTTCTTTGTCTATTAAACTAACTCATTCAATTTTTTTAAATTTATTGTGTGCTGCAGGTATTGTTTACGTTACTATTCTTCTACCTCTGGCTCTGTTTCAGGTAAGTCTCTAAAACAAATGTAGCCCCATGATAATCTGGTGAAGTGCTAGTACTCAGCAGTAGCTTCCCAGGTTTTAGTGGGTTATTTCAAAGAAGACAAGCTTTAAAAAAACCTGAATACTCCACAAAAACATTAACCTCAGCAGCTATTCCTGTTACATTGATTGCTACCTCAACATTTGTATAAATGAAAATGAAGCATCTGGTGCTCTAAAGAGTGGCAAGGAGCTGTATAACAAAGCTTAATTAGGGGACCACCTTGTTTAATGCTCTCTCTTATTTTCTTCTTTGAAACATATAGTTTGTAGCTAATAGCATGACTGAAGTGTGGTAGGCACTAAGTGATAAGTTATGCAATATTTTTAGTTTTCTAAGCCAAGTTCTACTCACCCAAGCAGGCCTAGAAAAACTCTTCTTACCCTTCTATTGATCCACAGTTACACAATTAGTTAAAAAACCTGAACTTGTCATGAACTGTAACAACTACCCAAAGAAATCTTGAAAGACAGGAATTACTGCTCTTTTCCAAGACTAGCTAATTAAATGAATAGACTGATTTCCTTAAACAATTTTAATGTAGCAACAGAATTCTATATTTATTACAACATTATTATATTTGTTTCTATTTTATTACTTTATATTGATATGATTTAGAATATGTTATAAATATTATATATTTTACTACATTAAGGGAATATATATGGAAAAATCTTATGTATATGTATGATTGCCCTAATTTAGCAAAACTCTTACCATTAACTATATAGTAAAGCGCTGTCAATATCTTCAAGTAAACTACCCATATTCATGAAGTTAGGCATTTATTTAGATGGCCTGTGGAATTGAGAAATTAATCATTTGCAGTTTTTGAAACTGAGAAAACTGAGTTTAGTGGAGAATAAGCTGTTACTGAAAGAAACACTGAAACATCCTCTAGAACACTGCAGTAGGAATATGTTTTCTATTAAACTGCCTGGGACCTTTCAACAGATGAAAAGTTGAGTTTATATAATTCCATCTGGGGAAAAAGTAATCCAATAAAGGAGCAAGCCCTCAGCTAGGGGATGCTAAAGTCAATACCAATGGCATTTTTAGAAACTTTGCACATGCTGAAGACACACTTCTTTATAGGATTTTAATGCAACACTCAATATTACCAGCATTAGACAAAGTGTCTGAGACAGCATTATCAGCACTAGAAAATGCCTCATATGCATATATATTGATATGACTGAATTTTTGTGAGTTTTTTTTTTCTCTGTTTTGAAAATATATTTCCATGCTTTCAGTGTCTCTGTAATATATAAGAAATTTTATGCTTAGGAAAAAAACCCACAAAAGAACACCTGACAAAAGCATTTGGAACTTTTGTTCCAAATATTTTCATGTACATAAATTTTATTCTGGCATGAAATGAAGTGCCTGATTTTTAGTTAATGCAACTATTTTACAATGAGGCACACACAGGCTGTCTCACAGTACATAGCACTCAGATGTGCTAAAGAGGATCACAGCAACTGATTTAGTCTTTAGGGCAGCCAGCTGAACCAAAAATTCATGGAAGGAGATAGAAATGAGAAGGTCTCCTAAGGTGAAACTAAATGGCTGTTGCTTTTTGTGCTCTTCCTGCTGTGTTTTCATGCTGTGCAGCTGTGGGGCAGAAGAAAGGCTTCATGACCCAGGCAGAAGCCCCTGTTCACTGTAGCCCTGTGCTCAGGTTGCTCTTGCAGCACAGTGACAGAAACTTTTGGTTCCAGGCATCTAAAACAAATTAAAGATTTTAGTTGAAGTTTTCTGCTGGTATAAACTAATGCAGCACTACCAGAGTAAGTAAAGCTTTGCCTGTTTACACTAGTGGAGAAATTATTCCTCTCTATAGAGAGATCTTGGAGTTCAGCTATTATGGAAGACTGATTTCCTGTCAATAATAAATGTCCTCAGTATCCTACACAAGTCTTCAGTTTATTGCCTCTGGACATTTTTTAATAGCTGCAAGTCTCAAGATGGAAGCAGATTTTTATGCTTTATTTTGAAGGGTAAGGATTGTTCAGAAAAGATACTTCCTGAGCTGCCCAGGGAAATGACTATTATAACACTAGCGTGGTTCAACCTATCAACCTAACTTGCGTAAGAAAAGAAACTTATTTCTTTATAACTTGTCTTTCATTTTCACATCCATTTGTTCAAAGACATCTGAAAGTCCCTGAGCACTGACCTGAATAAAATGAAGAAGGAGGCTAATAGAGTGTTCACCTACATTATTGTTTCCTCTCTTGTTATTAGATGGATATGACCCTGTCTTTGATCTTCCTACAGATGGTACAGCCAAGGGTGCCTAGAATGAAGTGTGTCACACTCCTCCTAGGAGGAAAGAAAGAAAGAGGAGTAGAGCGGGAATATGCACAAGCAAGGAAATGGCCACTCTGGTAATTACAAGTGACAAAGATAAATGAGTAAGAATGTGTGAACATGGTCCTCAGTGGGTCCTTAAATAGGTAGAAAATGTAAAAATGCAGCATGGGAGTTGATGAAAGCAAGGTGAAATGATACTGAAATAAAACTAGGACTTTCTCTTTGATTCAGTAACCCTGTAAGGGAAGTGATTAAAGAAATGAAATATTTGAAGGGGTTTTTTTCCTTCTCTCCTGGTGGTTCTTTATGTACTAGCACACTGTTTATTTTTCAAAGGTATAGCTCCTTATTTTTGACTGCTTGTCAAACACTGAGCTTATGTCTATTGTCAAATTACAGTGAAATGTTTGCTGTTTATAGAGAGACATAACAAGGAATAAGGTAGCTGGCTCTGATGTGTGAGTAAGGCTTCGCTGGGAAGGACAAGTGACTTATTTGATACAAGAAATAGGTTGTGTTCTTTTATGTGTTTAGCCCAGTGTCTCGTTTGTTCATTGCTTGGGATTTAGCTTTTGGACTATGCAATCAAGAATTTTGAATGAAGGAAGTAATATTGTCTCCTCTCCTTGACATTAGAGAGAAGAAATGTTGCTATGGAGCCTTCTCTCCCTCTTCCCCCAAAAGATTTTTAAACTAAAATTACTGATCAAGTCTGTATGACAAAACATGCATTGCTGTTTGGTTCATGGATGGCTTCATACTATATTGGTACTACAGAATCATCAAGTCTATATCTGTGCATAGGTTTTTCTGAATCTGATTGGAAAAAACACCAAAGAACAAAACCAAACCAAATCAAGCCAACAAATTTCCCCCCGCCCCCAAACCAGAAAAAAATTATGCCTACCTTTTTTTTAGATGTCATTCAAGAAGCAATATAGAAAGGAAGGACTAATTTGCTCTTACTGACACTTTCTGTAGCTTCCAATATTACTGTGTATAAGCAATAAAGAGGTACATCAGCACTTTAGGCTGACAGCCACAGGACACTCTATCCCATGGCTCACACAGCCCTAGGTGCAGCAGTATTTCTCTTCCAACACACTTGTGATGCCAGGCTGTAATTGACACTGGAAGAAGAGAATGCAAAAGGTTTCATGTATTGTCTTCAGAATCTGTTTACAATAAATCAGTAAGAACCAAAATTAAATACTGAATCCAGGTACTGTCTTTAAATCTGCCACTGGCTTAGTTTGTGTCATGGGTTGCATCATTTAATTTCTATCTATGTGGTTCAAGTAGCCTTTTACTGTCTCTATTTCAAGAACAAAATATTAATATTTATTCACATGCATACGCATATACAGAAGCTCTGTGATGTTCAAAGTTTTTTTGAGGTCTTCAGGTAAAAATCACTTGCCAAAAAATTCAAGAAAGCATTTCCGCACATCTTCTATGGAACATATTTAGGATGGCATTTGCTTTGGCATAATTTATAATTTACAGTATCTCTTTATTGTTTTTATGGTAAATATATCAAAATCCTATGGACCCAAATAAGACCTCTGGTGGTGAGTGTGATTAAAAACTGAAATATGAGCCTCTTCACTCATACCATCTGTTTTGTTAACCCTCCAGAAGGGAGAAACAGTTCTATATAATGATTAAAGTGTATGACAGATAATTCTATCTGCACATTTCCTGATTGATTGAAAAGTAGGGAAATATATAATCAAGTAGGTAGGAAGTATATTTACTACTAAAAATAAACTGTCAGGAATATCAGAATGATTGTGAAACAGCAGAAGTTTTTGAAACCTGAAATGTTTTGATTATCCCCCAGCATGTTGATTCTTCCACTTGGAGAACATAAAGGTCTATATTATAAACGTGCGCTTCTCATAAGAGAATCTTAAAAGCCTATCTTCCATATGGCAGGGACTAAGGGGAAAAATGTCAATGCTTTTTCTTTAAGCAGCAAATAATTACGGCACTAAATGAAACAAAGGTAACTTAGCAACAAGGTATTCCTTTTCTCATCTAGCATTTTCTAAAGAATTCCTACTGATGCCAGCCCATTAGCCTTGTGCTATTTATCTGCTTACTCGCATTTGAAGAATTCCACTTCTTTTTAGTGATGTGTCTGTGAAAAGCCAACAATATATGAACAGTGATTATAAACTTGAAGTGCAAAGGGAAGACCTTGAAATAGTGTTAACTCCAGTATTTCAGTACTCTGTAGATATAGATTCCTTAAGCTGGATGAATCACTTGCAGAGAGTAAGCTTTTCCACTAAATACAGTCCTCTACATGTTTATGAAGTATCACTGAACAGACTGCCTTTGAATGTGCAAATTTTAAAGTGTTTGAGAAAGGCCTTATCCAAAGACTAAAGGATAGATGGAAACACTCCTACTGACTTCTCTTGACAGAGGCCAAATACAGTGTGCAAACATATTTTATTTGATGGATTGTCCGTCCACTAGCTGTTTACTGCAAGTATTAAGAATATAATTAATGCCATTTAATGTGGATTCATAGCAAGTAAGTCTTGTCAAACCAACATTTTACAAATTTCCCTCAAAAAGGTAACTCTATCTTTGAGTTATTATTGAGGCATTTAGAATGTATGAATGAGGCATTAATGTATGAATGTATAATTTTTATGTATTTAGTAACTAGAAATATGACAAAAAGATTAATGTTGTATGATATCAAAGAGAAATATGTAGCTAAATCAAAGCTTAATCAACATGCTGATGAAAAAATAACCCATAAATGGGAAATTGTTGTTAAAGGGGCTTTGCTTAGGGAGTTGCTGCAAGCTTTTGGTATTGAATCTGAAGTTTTTCAATACCTTTCTCAACAGATTCACATTAAATAGATAGATAGATAGATAGACAGATAGATAGATAAATAGATAGATAGAATAGACTTGGTAGAATTTATGTAGGACTTAAAGCATGGCAGTGAGTTTAAAAGATGAATCTTTCAAATCTTGGTCCCTTCTAAAATGACAAGGCAGTTTAAACTGACATTTTAAGTAATACAGACAAAATTTTGCATAAAGAATGAAACCAAACAAAACACATAATGAGACCTAGATCTATGGAATGGGAAATAAGTTTACTGAAAACAACCCTGGGAGTCAGTGATCAGTGGACATGTGAGTGAGGACAAATAGGGAAGGCAGGGAGTTTTTCTGTATGTTCAGTGTTACTGGAATCAAGCTGTATTTCTCCACACAGGGCTGGAGTTGTAAAAGTGGAGAAGATACAAAGCAGCGACACGATTACTGTCTAGGTACTGCACAAAAATGGCTTTCTATGCAATACTTCAGAAGTATATCTGTTGAGAATGGCAGAACTTGGACAGGTGACCTGAATGAAGAGTGTTACCAGTGCCATTGGATATTGGCTTATTTTCACTAAAGGTAAGTCATAAGAAGAATCACTGACAGGAAACGGAAGGAAGATAAATTCAAATGAGAACATGGTCACCTTTTACACTATTTTATTTTTAACAAGGCAAATTATGAGCCATTGGAACAAAGCCACCAGTAGAAACCATGAGTACACCAGGGTGGGTACTGGCCAAACCCATCTGTTTGTGGCAGGAAGGAAAAAAGCAAAAGATATGGTTTAATTATGCAGTGGCTTCATTAGCTTAACTCATCTAGGATCTATATCAACAACAAATCACACAGTGAAGCTCATGAGCCTATTTTGAGTAGTTTCTGCTTGTCAAAGCCTCTATTTGTTTTTGATCATCAAGGCAGTGCTGATGCCAGACTGTACTTCTGCCAGAATGAGGAGAAAGCTGGAAGAGAGACTGCTGTTTTCTCTCTGCTCTAAGTAGTAAATCTCCCTGACTCTTGTTTCATACAGGGATACAGAAATAATTCCATAAAGTATAGAATAACCCTCATGGGAGGTACTAGCAATCTGTTTGGTCAACTTGCCCCTGCCTACAGTCAGCAGCCAAAGAGATAACATTACCATTTTCAGTGAAAAGCGGAGGCATTTTAGGCATTTCCATTCTGGTCTATATAAGTGAGATATAATGACTTGTCATATACTGGAGATCAGATTAGATAATCTGATGATTCTTTCTGGCCTCAGGTTTTATGAGTCCTTCACAACCTACTTTGTGTGCTGCCTCATTGGTCCTGTGAATCACATGCCACTACTCCCCTTCCCTGGTTTTTATGACTGTGACCTTTATAAAGAGGAGTTCTTGAATAATTTAATGGAAAGGGGGAAAAGTGTGAAAGCAATCTAAAGAAAGGTAAATGAACAAGAGATAAGAAAGCCTCAGAAATGTTAGGACATTTTAAACCTATTTACAGAGCATAATAGTCTGCCTGCATATAGAGGCACCAGATTTTAAACATGTTTTCTTTCCTGAAGGAAAAGTATCAGTGGAATGGAGTCATACAGTTCATAACGCAGCATATTTTAGAACATTTTTGCTCTTGCTTTAATATTCTCATTTCCTGAAATTCCAGGCCTATAGATATGATTTCACACAGCTGTAGGAGTCCTTAAGTTATGTTTAGTAGTTAATGCCTTTGACTAAACAGTATCTTTTGGGCTTTTCCTGTTTTATGAAATGATAGTGGGTTCTCAAATACTTCCTATATATCCTTGGTTGTTCTGAAAATAATGTGCTACAGCTCTTTAAAGGTTGTGACACTTCTGCCCAGGTACAATAAATTAACTGTGATGATATGTGTAGTTGTCAGAGTTTCTGTTCTGTTTGCTGTTTCCAGGGAGTTTTTTTTTCTGAATGGGAATGATACTGCAGAAATCCCTGTGCATGTCTATACTGAAACTAAGTTGTTATGTATTGCTTATGTTACTGTGCAAATGGAAAGGCCTGCTCTTGTGCTTCAAGTGGCTGTGGAAGTGCCATCCATGAAACAGCCTTCAACTTGAATGGTTCTATGCTTTTAAAAATGTCTTTATTTTTTTTCCTTCACAAAGGAATGCTAGCATTGGAAAAGTTCAGTTTTGATAGATACCTTTATTTAACTTTCTAGAGTTATCAGAGTACTCTCATCTTTTTGCTGGTTCTTCAGAATGTTTTGAATCAATGCTGTCTGAGTAGCTACAATATCTGATGAGTTTTTTATTTCTTCTGAAAGTGGAGATGACTTATTTCTATGGAGAAACTTCTTGTATCTTCACATCTCTCAAAATTAGTTTCTTTCCCAGATGAATATACTAATTACATTGTTTTACTTTCTACATTTTGGTAAATTACAGCCATACAATTTTCTTTTGTGAATGCAGCAACTTCAGGACTGTGAACAAAGATGAAATGGCAGCTTCTCAAAAGAATTGTGTCATAGTGCAAATGCCTCTATGGTAATAAGTCAAAAGGTATGTAAACACAAAACTTTAGAAAAAAATAAGTGCTGAAGTATGATTTCAGTGACACACAGATGCCTTAATGATTTTGAAAGTCTGTGATATTACTACTTTGATTACTACTTTTCCATTTAACAAAATAAGAGATCAAGAACAATTTCTCCTTGTCTGAATAAAAGAATACATGAAAAAAATAATCCCTGATAGATAGTCACTGGTTTTCTGATCTATAGACAGAAAGGATGATTAAATCTTTACAATGTTTTGTTGGTTTTTTTATAATGTAATAATAATATAGCATGACATCTATTTAGATCAAAAAGTGAACTTATGAGGAGGCAAGAAATGTTTCTTTTTTATATATCTGCTGTATAAATCTATGAAATATTTATACAGAGTTAAACATTTTAAATGCAAACATGTATACCCTTGTAGTGACAATGTGGAAGGGAATAGGCACAATTTTAATGTAGTTTGGCTTCACAGTATTGCAGATATCTTTATAAAAATATTTATAAGGATACATTTTCATATCAAGTGTGCTTGACACTTAGGTTTAGTAAGAGACACTACAACCATTGTGTCATCCAATGTTAGCTGTGTTAGCAAATACTTAACTTCCAGTGAAGGTAAAGTGGGTTAGATGATGAATCAATATTTGTGCTTCTGCCATTCTTGCAAACCTTCTGTAATTATTTCATTTCTAAATACATGCAGTTTCTGTCACGCCAAGATTAGATATCAAATGAAATAGAGGGCTAATTGTATTAAAAAAAAAACAAAACTCCAAACACTTTTAATGAAATTTAAAAAAAGTAATGTGATTAAAATTCAATATGTAAAACTTGACCAAAATGACAGATTTTCTTAATCAATGTGAGACTGATAATTTGCTCTGTCCAGGTTATTCTATCATATAACGAAGAATGTCTTCATCAAAAAATAATAATCAAAATAAATTGAGTTGAACATTCACCTTCTCCCCTGTAATAGGAAAGAAAATAAGATGCTAGATAAGGAGCTTTCAAAATAAAGAGTGAAAACTAGTGAGGGCTAACAAAAAGTTAAAAAGAAATCAGTTTCACATGACCAATTAACAACTTTCTATTTTTTTATCATTTGGTAACAAATTAATTAAAAACAAAATTCTATTAACTTCTTTGAACCACAGAGATGGAAGTTTTATTTCCAAGGGAAGCTGTTACTCATATTTTTAGAAAAGATGGTAGAATCAAATCTAAGGACTGCCTTTGAAGAGTAGAGAAATACCTATAGGAAAATCATTGCATTAAGGAGTAGGTCTGCCATTTTGACAGTGTTCTCTAATACACTTATTAAGCATCCAGTCAAAGCCCATTCTACTCATCTTTCCATCTAGTGACAAAATGACATCTCTCCCTCTTTCACTTCCACTTTAGCATTAGAGTAAACTGCAGTGTGGCTTCAGACACTAAGATGTCAAACTGCTGGCTGAGTGAAGATGAATGTGTATCTCAGCAGAAGGGTCAGGCATAAGAGACAAATTAGAGGTTGTTTTTCCTTTTCCTGGAAGGAGAATCTGCCCTCTGTTTTACAAGGGACATTAGAGATGGAATTTAGTCACAAAAAAATAAAGAAATTTGATAAATCAAGCCCATGGAGCACCACCTCTCTTTTCCTCACATGGGGGTCATTGGTACAGGGCAACTTTAATGAACTCAGTAAGGAAGGCACATTTTGGTCTTTAATATATATAAATGCTTATTGTAGACGTAGGAATCCATATGTGACATGGACTGGACATGTTATGAAGGAGATCAGAATAACAGACAAATGGAACTCTTCTGAATTTATAACTCAGTATGCTTGAACAAATTGCTATGACAAAATAATCTGTACCCTCAGGGGGTGGGGGAGGTAGGGATAGGAAGAAAATTGAGTATAAATTTTTCTAATTAGTGAAGCATCACATTTTTCACAAAACAATTTAGAAACTTCAGGGTAGATTTTGACACCTACCCTCTTATTTTGCAATAAAGTGATGAATGGAGAAGACAGTAATTATGCATGTAGATTTCTTTCTGCTTAAAAAGCATGGGATTTGTCACTAATGCACCATTGTTACAGAGAAATTTCTACATGTTTTGAACTTCTTTTGCTATGGAAAAAACACTTAATGTTTGAAAAAAGGAAATAAAAAGGGATACAAGAGGAGAATTTTGCCTTGCTTTTGTTAAGATGAGAAGTAATTTACATTTGGCTTAAGTTACAAAACTTTACTCAATTTAAGGAGTGATTGAAGAACAGAATCTTTGTAAATGATCCCTGAGGTTCCCTCATCTGATGCTGTTTCATCCCTTGGAAGCCTTTGAGAGTATTTCCAATTGTGATTTGAAGTTGTGCCATCTATTTTACATAACAATTTTTTTTTTCTCTTTCAGTACTTGTGATGACGTTTAGGTTTTAGAATAAATTCGAAGCAAATATTTAGGAGAACTTGAGAGACAGGATATAAATGCCTGACATGAAATATTTAACTAGTTTTAGTGATATGTGTGTATTTCTTTCCCTTAATCTACGTGTATTTCTTTCCCTTTGACAGTTCTGCCTTACAGATGCATTGACAAAATCAATTTCTAAACCTATGTTTAATATTTCAAAAGATGTGTGAATGTTTTTACTGTCTCCCTTAAAAGTGGGTCTGCAGATAACCATTACTGCTAGAAGTAAAATTCTATCTCTCAATATATTAAGTAAAATAATCACACAACATTACTGAAATGCAGAATTATCTTCTCTCTTGTTATATTTTGTCCATTTTAGTACATATTCTAGCCTTGTGATTTAGTGTAACAATTTAATAATTTTCCTTTATCTAGTTACATATATGAAATATGCACTGCACTGATGATGATGATGATGAATTAACCAGATTTCTGTATTGTCTTAATTGCTTATAAGTTGAATCTGTATATGTGAAGTGGGAAGATACATTGTTGTAACCAAGGGAACAAACTCTTTTTTTGCTGTGCCCTGATAGCACCAGGAAGGTAAAAGAGCACAATATTTCTGTCACAGAAAAGTGTTTATGCTGATCAGTATAACTTCCATGTGCTGTCCTGTATTTCTGCATTCATCCATTGTTTTTTGGGTTAAGTTATAACAACAGATTTTTAGAATATTTTGCACATGGAAAAAACCCAAATCATTTCATGGATGTATTAGAAGTACATTGTGACATGATATTCTGATTTTGAATAAATAACTGCTTATATATTAAAATGATACAAAACTTGGTATTTCCTTGACTGTTCGCCAGATATGAAACTACCAAATTTTGATATCTGGCCTTTATTACAAAAGATTCTGGTTGGATAAAATCTCTGTGTCTTGAGGCACATGGATTTCGATAGCTAAATGGGGATGAGGTAGAAATACTTAGTAGGATTTGAAGATTGTTTTATGTGTCATAACCCAAACTTCTATTCTTTTTTATGCTACTGAGCACTGGTTTGCTTCATAAAAATGTTAGTGAGGATTATTTAGAGAACAAGATAGTGAATTATTTATAGTACCAAGATAGGCTTGTGCGGTTTTGGCTGTTTCTGGTCAGGTTTCTCTGGGTTTTTGTTTTTGTTGTTGTTTGGGGGTTTTTTTTATGCTGGAGAATAAAATGACATGTGGTTTTAACTCAGTTTTATGTGAGCTGGAAAGTTTTCTTGTTTGCCTGGAGTATACATTAAAATATACCTATTTGGCAGTGAACAAGCAGAACACAGAATGTTGGGTATATAGGACAGTTCCTTGGCCAGAGCTTGTAACAGGCTTATAAATCTCTGTAAACAGACAAGCCACCAAGGATAGGCAGAGACCTTCACCTTATTCATATAGCTCATAAATATATACAGTAGAGATGGAAAGCATGAGCTAGCATGAATAGCTAGAATAAAGACTCAAAGTTTTAGTGGGGATTGAGAAGTTATGAAGGTCAACACATACATGCTTATAACTTAGAAACTCAAGGGACTGCGTAGGGACTATGTGGGAATAATACTCAATGTAAGAAGACAACCCTGTCTATGTAACAGAATTAAACAGCAGTTGGGAGAGACAAAAAGAGGATTTCAAAATAGCTGGTTTCCATTTAAAACAGAACAAAATAAGAAATGGGTGATACTGTGCCAGAAAATTGGTTTGATCATTTAAGGTTTAAACCTGGAATATATCTCATTTGTTATGAACAGAAGAAATTTAAGACAAGGAGTGAATTAAATATGAAGTCACAAAACAAAAGCCATCCATGATTTGTTTCAGCACTGGTGTTTCAGTTCACTATCTAATTCATACAATGAAATTTGGAGTGGTGGGGTCATAGAAAGAGGTCTAAGTATTTTTTTCCTTCCTCTTTTCTTTTCTTCTCATGGGATTGTCCTTTTTGCTTTTCATATGCTCTTGACATGAGGGATTTCTCCTGGGCAGCTCCATTTTTTAATTGTTGTGACAGAATGGACAAGAAGAAATGGCCTCCAGAGAAGAAAAATATGCAGCTAAGTGTAATAATATTGAAAAATAAATCAATAATTATAATTTTCACAGCATGTGAGATCAGCCAGGACAAGGAACATAGTCAGCCACTTAACGTCCTCTTCAGTTCGTGCCCCTCCACTGCAGTGGGACTCTGGATTGGCACAGCACACCTGCCATCACCTCGAATAGCCACTGGATGTCACTGACGATCCACACAAAATCAGCTTAACCCTTGAAGCATTAACTTGTAGCGCATGGAGGAGACAGCAGAAAGGTCACTCACTCCCATGACCTTGGGGATGGGATTGTCTATCGCCAACATCTGCAATGACAGATAGATAAGAAAATCTCAAAAGAAACAGAGATAGGATCAGCTGCAAGGCACACCATGAGTTAAGATATTTCAAAGTACTCTTTGAATGTGAGATAATGGCCACTCTTGACTCTTGAAAGCGTGCTGCCAATACATAACAACCTTGGTGGGAGGACATATTTTTTAGTATTGGACTGTGTTCTTTCTCACAGTATATACAAGCTGACTGGAAATTTAGTTTTCTTATTTAAATGTTTCAACAACTCTGGGATCTTTCCGGAAGGACTGAGGGAATTCCTTTTCTTGTCTAGGGATTCTAAATTGCCTTAGCTGTTTGATGAGAAATAAATCATTTTCCAACTTGTTCCTGCTCTGTGAAAGATAAAATTCCCAATGGCAATCCATAGGAGAGTAGATAGTTACCTGCCATAGCAAAAAAAGTAGAGTAATGAGAACAACATTAAACACAAAGCATTTATATTCATCAACATGTTTTTCTTATAATTGGCAAATTTAGGATAGTGATGAACCAGTTCCTTCTGCATTTTACTACAGAGTATATTAAGTGAAGAGCAGTGAGAAGTGTACTTGAACCAAGAAATTAGGTTCAAAAGAAGAATTTTCAATGTTTGAGGGCCATTGCATTCTATCTGGATTTAAATGGTTAGTTTTTGGGTTTTTTTTACCCTTGTGAAGATTTCTTTTCCTTCAAGCAGGAGCTATCGTTTTGAGAAATCCATGTATCAATTAACAAGCTTTTTTCCTCTAACATTTCAACTTAATTTTTGCTTGCTGCTTGATGCCAATGTAGCCTTTTGTTCGAGGATGGTATGGAGATAGTGATCAGAGCTTTTAAAGACTCATTTACAGGTAGGATAAGACACAGCACAATGGCTCTTTTCACTGATACATTTTTAGATAGCTCATTAACTATATACTGTGAAACTAATTGAATCTTTAAAGAAAACGACAGTATATTCTCCAGTTAAAAGTCTATTTAGTCACCCTGTTGAAGTTGAAAAATTATGTAAAATATTGCAAGATGATAGTAATTGTCTGTAGAAGCAACTCAGAAGCAAACAGATGATGGTCTATGAACCAGAATCTTGACTGGAAGGTTAATAAAAAATATTTTTAAATATATCTTCTCTCTTTTCACGTTGTGTTTCTCTGTCAACTTCATCATCCTGTCTCTGACTTTAGATCTATGGAATAAGAAAAGCCAGCTTCCAACCTTGCTCCAGAATAGAGTACAACAAGGAGCCCAAAAGGCATGTTTCAGCCCACATTGAAGTATTCTGGCCTCCATGGAGAAAACTTATTCTTCAAAATATATTATTCCACAATATTAACATGGTTTAACTACTAAAATAAATTACTACTACTGATATAAAATTAGCTCCTCCTAAAAATAAAGAGTCACCTGGATTCTTTGCAGCAGGTGCTTTTCCTGCAGTGCATTCTGCCAGATAAATGCATACAGTATAACAAGAAGTGAAACCTCCATTTATCTTGAGATGAATAATTTAATTATTTGTTCGTGAGTGCAACAGTGTAGACTCATCTGTTTTGAGAGCATTTGTTTTGTCAGGTCTTGTATCTAAACACCACTTTCCATCTATTGCTGTAAAACCCAATGTGGTATGAGTGGGACTTGACAATGATTGGACACAATCTTGCTTCAACAAATCTGCTGTATTTGAGTTAGTTGCCTCAGCTGGCTCATTCATTTCTCTTCAGAGGAGAAAGAAGGGTTCTGCTAGGCGAGATTCAGAGATTCATCATGCCATGTCCCTCTATAAAGCACTGCAGCACAGTAAGGGTGTTAAAAGAGTTAAGTGGGGTAGTCCTGGTGTTCACAATGTGAATTTAATACTGGATTTTGTTTCAGTGAGGTTTTGCTTCACACCTGTTCTAGCCTTTGGTCCTGCTGACTGGATGTCCATTAATAACTGAAACACACCAAGTTTATTTTCTTTGGTACATCCCATTGCTTGCCTTCCTTTTACCGGAATTGAGTTCATGTGCTCAGAGACAACTCCATGTTGGCTGCACACTAGATGATGTGCTCATAAACCAAACTAAAAAGTTAATGGGGACCTACTGTAAGGGTACAACAAAACCTTAAAATGCTTGTCCACTTAGTGCAGTTAATGTATATGCGTTATTATCTCTATTTTAATTTTTCAAATATAAATATTGCTACAGATATCCAAAATACACAAAAGGTATGTTCTGTTATATATGCTTTGCTTTTTGTTTGTTTTTGTTTGTTTGGTTGTTTTTTTTTTCAGATTCAGTATCTAGATCTGCAGGATCTCATTTACATCCTGACACTGACTCATTTAATGATGGCAGGTAGGAAATTTAAAAGAGCAGACAGTGGATATGAGAATTTTGTTTTGTCTTCTGGGAAGCACTCCAAGAAGGCAAATCCTTTTCCCCTGTAACCTGCTTTGTAGGCTTTGATGTTGCAAGATATAATCAAACCCATGACATTATATTGGAAAGCAAATAGGATTTTGAAAACCTGTGAAAAAGATCCCTGTACATACCTAAAGAAAAGAAAAGCAAGAAAACACTCCTGAAAGGAAACAGAAATTCTTCATAATTTTTTCCCAGAGAAAATATTTGTAGATTAACTGCCAGTGTGTGTATGTCAAGAGATTGCTATACATATGTGAAAAAGAACATGAATAGAGAGAATGAAACTACAGAAATAGAATGAGCACTTATAAACTATGGTGACAGATTTATTACACTGTGTCCAGAGAAAGAAAAATGAGTACATTTAAAAACATCTCTATGATTGCTGATTCTTTTCAGATGCTGTTTATTGCAGAATGGACAATATAAAAAACCAGAAAATGTAAATGCAGCAGGGAGTATAACTTGAGACTTTGCTATTCAGGGAGGTCTTTACACAGGCAGTGGCACTTGCTTTATGCTTTCACCACTAGCCTGTTTCAAACTACCAGAGGATATTCATGTATTCTTCCAGACTGAACCAAAATTATCTGAAAGTGTCTCCTGTACAGTGGTGAGTTGAGGTCTTAGTCTTCTCAGACAGTAGAAAAGTCTGAATTCAGTAGTCCCTGATTTCCCACACTAGCCACTGAACTATCACATGTCAGGGAAGGACGCTGCACAGTCACCACCTTGTTAGAAAGAATCACTTTCTCTAGGTTTGGTGCTAGACCCCACAAGAACAGGAAAGGCTGTCTAGCAAGGGCTTTGAATAAAGGAAGGAAGCCCCAGAGATGAGCTGGATTTAAAATGTGTCCTTTCATCTAAGTTCCCTTCTTTTTAGCTTACATGTCTCTACACACCTGTGGCAGTGGTTGTAGATATAATTTTGAGGGACCTAGCTCCCGCAATGCAATATTTGGGGAACAGAGTTCTCTAAACCAGTGAGGTGAGCTTTATGGTGGTGGTCAGCTATCTTACCTGCTGCATAGGTTCACTCTATTACATTAAATGTAGAAAATAAGGACTAAATTGTAGTTTATTTGGAAAAGTTCTGCTCATTTTTCTGTCAGTTCAGCTTTTTGATTATATTCATGTTTGTTGCTTGTTCACAATGCAGGGTTTTATAGGATACTTAATTTTGCATGGGGTTTGAATCTAACATATTAAGAGGCAATAGATCAGAATTTGTAAAAGCTATCTGCTGTGATTTTAGTAGTAAAATTTCTAGTAACTTCACCTATTGAAGAATTAGCAGAACACTGAGACCCTTTTTAAAAGCTCACCCTGAGGGTGAGGCAAGGCTCTGCAGTCTTTAATAGTGAACAGTGGATTGTGTTGGTTTGTGTTGGATTGTATTGGATTGTCCAGCATCAGAAATTTGAACCAGAAGTGAACTTAGAATTGTTTTGACAGATGACTCAAAGGACATGAAACTCAGTGTTTGCCATTTTTATCCTTTTATATCAAGTTTATTGTTGCTGTGGGACGGCAGAAGTCTTATGTTCCAGCAAAAAGCCTGCAAGCATGTGCCCAAGTGTTTTGAACTGCGAGATGACAAAATGAGTTTATACTGACACAGCTGACAGAGGGAGGAAGAAGCTTTTCTGTCATGTGACTGCAGCATTTTTTATCTAGTATTAGCTACCTGAGAGATGAATTGGCTGCATCATTCAACTGCTGTCTGAGTCTGAGGCTCTGCCAACAAAATGTTTGTGAGGCAGACACAGGCTTTGACTGTGTGAGCTCTGTGTGGATCAAATGGGTGCCAGCTGTAACCTTGCAATTGTACAGATTCTGCTGGCCTGGTGTTGGTTGTGAACTATCAGATCCTGTTAGGAATTTATGTTGTTTTAGGCTCAGGCCCATGTGAACAGGCTGCATGTTTTCTGGCCAGATTGTAATACTGCAGAATGAGCTTATATTTGCTTGGAGGGGGAAAAAAGCAGTAAGCTTGCATGTCACTGTAAAATGCTGCCCAGACACATATTTAGACAAAATCCAAAATGTATTCAAAACTATCCTTTTGTGAGTCATCTGTCTGAGAGAAGGGCAAAACCCCAGAGCCCCAGAGCTCTGCCCTGTGTAAGTTTTGAGCATTGTCACCCGTTTGCACTAGTGATAAAATATATGTATGTCCCAAAGCCTACTCGGGTGATCAAAAACTACTTTATCTATCTATTTGCATGTGACATTTTGCACACAAAGGAAAACAGGACTGAGTTCTCTTTGAAAGAGTAACTCTTTCTGGTTGCAAACCAGGGCTAAAATGAGTGCTAAAGTGAGTGCAAATCAATAGCCATAGTATGTTAACTTATGAATGCAACAAATGTGGCTTTTCTTGGTTTACAATCAGAACCCCAGGTATCTCTGTTGTAGGCTACTGTATTCCCTGCTTATTCAGACTCTGTTCACAGCTCCACTATGTGTACCCCTGACAGAGATCAACCTCCTAGTGACAGTGGCTCCCTTCTGCACAGTCCAAAAGCGAGTGCTTTGTAGATGAGAAGCTAAGTGGGGAATGTTGGAAAGAACAGTAGAATCAGAATTTCTCCTTCAAATTATGCTTACTTGTTTGTTTAATCTTGAGTTTTAAAAGGTGAAAGTCATGTGCCTTTTACAGTCCTAGCTGCAGCAAATATGTCGCTCTGTATTTGTATTTCAGTACAATAAAACGGTGCATGTAACTAGACAGTGAGATACTTTAAGTCTCTCCTTGCCTTGTGTCATTAATTACATCCACTTATTGTCTTCCTTTCTCGAATTTAGAACAATTTTTTCAATAAGTTGTTCTAGTAATGGCATGAATTCCCTGCTCAAAAAAAAAAATCTCACCAGGGAAGGATACATGGATCTTCTGAGCAAAGCATATCTCTAATTTCTTTCATCAAGTGTTGCCAGTTAAAAATATAAGTAAAACCTACTGCTAGCTGGCATGTGATGCTAAGCCTTACACTTTTCTTGAATGGCAACTTATACACACCTCTGAACCCATGTGCAGTCTTCCTAACTTTAGTGTGAGGCTCTCGAGTTTGGAGAACTGGCGTTGGAAGCCACTGACTGTATAAGTGGGGTCTGCTGAGTGATCTGTTGTCCTCTGAAGGAGCAAACAAGTCTAGGCTGTGATTCCAAATTTATCCATATAATTAAACACATTAGGCTGAACTCTGTGGGTTTCTCCATATCTCTTCATGTGTTTTTAACTGTGCCTAATGTAAGTATTCTGATCATAATTAATGTTTCTGAAATTCTGAAAGTAATAATGAAGAATCAATAATATCTCTGTTTATTGGTCATAGCGTACCTCCTTTTTCAAAACAAGTTTGTTGCTATCATGAAAAGCAGCACCTTAGAGGTGAAATTATTCCCTGCCATCCAGTAGACCTCTCTCCATATTCTTTTATCTCACTTCAAGCTATTGTTTTATCAGTAACAGCTTAAAAAGCAAGTGTATCTTGGCACAGGGAAGTTTTGGAAGTTTTCTGTGTCCAGTTGTGTGTGGTGCACAGGTACAAGGGACTTTTAATGAGGACATGCAGGTGAAAGACCAACAGCATTACAGAATGCATTTAAATTTCACAACAGCACGGGGGGAAACATTGATAGGTTGTAGCTACAGACACCATGTGATCAAACTTGATGAAATACTACAGAGAGATCCAGTCTCCTGTAGTGAAGGAATATAACTATAGGAACTGTTAAGCCTGGGATACTTGTTCTTCAAGATTTGAGGTCCTTCTTTTCCTAATGCAAATTTCTAATAGTTTTGAAAAGATTTAGAAAAATTTTCAACAATACTTGAATTCTAGTATATATAGTATACTTACTTATATAAGTATATTTTTAAAAAATAAAATATTCTGGGAGAAATTCCATAAAATATTAATGAAGAAAAAATAGATGAAATATTGCGGATGTTATTATTTCATTCTACATTTATTTTTCTTGTCAGGCAAATAAAAATGATTAATTTTTTTCTGAAAATTTTAATTTTTCTCTATGGAAATAGTGTGTTTATATGACCAGAAAAAATGAAATTTACTTATTTTCAGAATTATAATCTTAGTACTTCCACTTAATTTGAGGCAACTGCCATTATCAAGATCATTTTCACAGCATGAGTAATTTACTTACTATGCCTTTATCATTAATAAGCACAGATGGTCAATAAACTGGTCCATATTGTGTCCCCATCAATCACAGCTTTGAACCAACACAGTTTCAGACAAGGCAGGCTAGTCTGGCTTACCAGAGCAGCCCATTGCATAAGCTAGAACTGGAAGAATTACGTCTGATTTTACTCTTTGTGCTTTCTGTAATCATAAGAGTTTAGTTGTGAATCCATACTGCATGTCAATGGCAAAACCAATTTTGCAAGTTTTACAGTTTGTAGTCTCGAGCAACATTGAATCTTTCATGCTGTGCAGTTGCCAGGAAGAGTTCAAGCATTACCATATCTCTAATAAGTGAATAGTACCTCAGAAATACAATGGGAAAGTCCTGTTTTTTGGGTGTTTTTCTGCCTTTTGATAGCAAAATTTTTATTTCTTATCAGCTAGTATTTCAGGTGATCTTGTCTGTAGACAGGTAGTGCTGGCTTACCTTTCTAACTATATTAAAAAATCCAATAATTATAAAGATTGAGAAATTAAATATCTCTTAAACATTCTACTGGTTTAACATGGACATGCTATTCTAAATCTTTTGCTAACTTTTAAATGTTTCTTTTTTACCTGATAACTTTTGCACTTAATATTTGTGATAACTTTTGCACATTTTTATACCTCATATTCTCCTTTTTAGTATACTTCTAACAATTAAATTTGTAGAAATTACCCACTTTTTTGATGATTTTTGTTTCTTGAACTCTTTCTCCCTCCTTATTTCACAATTTCTTCACTAGTACTCCTGATTTATATCAAGACAAGTAACTTTGCTTCTCTTGTCTCTCTTAAGTTTGTAAAATGCTATAAGTAAAATGTTCTGAAGGGGAATCTTAGCTATATATATGATTTAAAAATAATGAGCTCAATTCAGAGATCAGGGAAGGTTCAGGAAAAGTGCCAAGCTGACTGCCCTTCAGACTCCAGCCCTGTTCTATATTTACACGATAACAACAGTGGTGGAGAACTCCTCCCTCTAATTCCTTGAAAATAGTGTTTTATCCTACACTCAGGGTAACTTCCTAACTTCCCCCACATTTATTAAATCTTTTTCATCTTGTGTAGGGTTTGTACCAGAGTGTTGCTAGTGGTGTTTTATAATGTGGAAACTCATGTACCAGCAACTTGACTGAGACCACTGACTTCTTGGCATGGTACTCCTATACTTTTAGTAATTTGTTACATTATGCTTTCATCAAGAGTTAATCATTTAATGTGCAGGTCTTGTATTGGCTTTAACTCCATGAATACTGTGCTGCAAATAACAGGCTGGAATTTTTATGGCAAAATAGAGTGGGTAAAACACTAGGGTAGGAAATACTATCATGGAACAGCACTGAACAGCACTACTGAAACAAAAGCTCTCTGCCTTTGTCACACTCAGTAAAGGAGTTTATATCCACACTTGCCTTAAATTTTCAGGCATATACCCACATCTTTTATTATTTAGAATAATAATAATGTAATGAATCAGTTTTATGCATCCTGTCTCTATTAAATCATGTGAATAGTAATTAAATTGTGCAATGAAGGACACACTGAATTAAATTCCAGCAAAAATCATCCTCCTGTCCTCTTTCGGGAAAAAGATTAAGTTTTCAGGTGGGAATAAAATGAAGTGAGATAAAAAGAAAAGATGTTCCTCACACTGTTTTCAATTATGTTTTTCAGTATTTGGCATAGAAGTAGATTTACAGTGCTGAGAGGAGAAAATGCACAGGTAAATGAAAAGTAGTGTTTGTAGTCTAGAACCTGAAAAAATAGAAATCTAAGCTTTGGTAATTAGCTGCAAGTAGTAACAGCCATGACAGGTGTTTATCATAAATATCCATGTGGGTCAACAGTAGCTGAGCTGCTGACATTTAAAAGAAGACACTTGCATTCCATTCAGCTTCTCTCTCTCTATCCTTATTAAACCCATTTCTTCCATCTTAGCCCCAAGCATCCTAGAGTGTGCAAGTCACATGAAAGCACTGCCAAAAAGGCACTAATTGGTGCCTCAACTGGCACACTCAGAAGACAGGCCAAAGAAAGAGACTAAAATAATATCAGGTCAGCTCAAAAGCATTTTGAGGCAAATGTGGAAAACTCACAAAACTCCTGCCTGTGTTTACATCTTTTCCAGCACAGCCAGACCAATGCTTTTAACAAGTGTCTATTATTCCCTTCTAAATAATAGTTTCAACAAAGAACACCAAGTTTCTTTACCATTTGGGTAGATCTTACTGGAATGAGATTCTTTAGCATGTATTTACATGTATACATCTGTCTCTTGCTCTATCTTTTGTGCAGGTCAAGTACCTCTTTATAGCAATAGAAAATAAATTTAACTCTAAAAGTGTTTGTCAGCAAGCCTAACCTATGTAGGCAATGATCCTGCTACTTGTGAAAGTTTGAAAAGATGAAATTTTTATTCTTCAGAGTTGGCATTTCAGTTCCAAGAACAGTTCTTTTACTAGAAATAGATATTTTGAATAAATATTGCCCAAGTGCTTTTGTTTCATTAGATGGGCATATGTTCTTTATTTTTGTATTTCCACTTCTTCCTCTATACCTACATGATTAAGTCGTTTCAACACAAGGACACTAAGCAGAGGTCTGACCACTCATTCTGCTGGAATTAGGGATTTTATTTAGTCTGGAGGCAACAAACAATAGTTCTCTTAACCTCATCCCGCAGGTCTATATATCAGCTGCATTTGCTTCTGAAATGAGTTTTACTCATTTTTTCAGACTGACTTCTGATATTCATTGTGGTCTGTATAAACAATAGAGAATAACTGTTTACACAGAAAATTTTTAATACCTCATCCTTCTGATCCAGTTTCATTTAAATGACTTTAAAAAAGCTAAAATTCTCAAGTGTCATTTTATTGTAGCTCTATCAAAAAACCTATTTATTCTGAGTTGTTTTTCCATGAATATGTGTGGGGGGTGGGAGGGGGAGGTGGTTCTTTAACCCCTCACTATGATTTTGGGGTTTTTTTCAGTACTAGAATTTTTTGCCACCCAATGATCCTCCTGAATCAGTGTACAGATTCTGGCTGAAACAGAATTTATTTTCCCCGTAGCAACCTTCACAGTGCTATGCTTTACTGGGAAAGTATTGATAACACAGCAATGTTTTGGGTACCACTGAGCAGTGCTGGCACAGCATTAGTGCTGCCTCACCAACACTCCTCCCCCACCAACAGCTGAGGCTTGGCAAGATCTTGAGAAGGGACACAGCCTGGGCAGCTGACCCAGCCTGACCAAAAGGATATTCCATACCATATGACATCTGGTTGTCAATAAAAGTTAAAAAAGAAGAAGGAGGGTGTCATGGTTCTGACCCACATCAGTGGGAGGGGCATGGCCACAACATGATGCCACATGCCAGGGATGGGGAAAAGGGATTCTCTTCCAGGACATCTCCTTTTGGAGGAACAAAGCGTGGCAGGGTGAGGAACCTGTGCATTGTTCATTGTCTTGGAATCTGCTGTGATCACTTTTGCATGTGAATAATTCTCTTTTTTTGCACACTTTTACTAATGTTTGGGATCCCAAATTTCTTAGATCTATTTTCACCAGCATACTGAAATTGAATTGAACAGCTGTATAGAGGCTTGTCCAAACACTTTTTATAACAGACACAAGCTCTAAAGCTCTCTTTTATTGCACACAGGCACTTGGTGGGAATGCAACCACAGGCATCAACTCACTCTTTTTAAGTGTGTGATTATGAAGCCTAGATCGAGTTACAAATTCTAAAGTATTCATACACTAAACCACCAGTGTAGAGCACTGTTTGGATGAATTTCTGCAGACCGTAGAACACTAGCATTTATGAAGGGGAGATGCAGAACTACATTTGAGATCATCAGAATACTCTTTCTTCTAATAGAGAGGTTCCAAATCAAAGGATTGCTACCTCAGCTAGATCATCCTAGAAGATAAAACTAATGTGAGCACAGCTGCAGAGATGAAACTCCCAACTGTGAGTCATGAGCTCAGGATGTGAAATAAAGGAAACATTGCATTAATAAGGACATAAAAAACTCATTTTGTAACTGAAAGTCTGATTTTACTTTGGTTGCTACAAAAATATTTGGACACCACTGTAGAACAGAGTCTGAAGGGACTTTATCTCTGTATCTTCCTCTGGGTTATTTTTTTGTTTTAACAGGACTGATGTGGGGAGAGTGATCTGATGACATTGCAGCATTTTAAATGGAAATCATATTGCAAATGCGGGATCAAAGAGTTAAAGTTATCCTCAGATATTTTGAGGAAGTCATCAGTAGATGTTTGTGCTAAAAGAGTGTTGAGCTTACTGTGATTTTAGCACAAAATAGAATAGTACAATTGTGTGATTGTGGAGATTTTGTTATAGTTCAGACAGAACTGCTTCAGACTAGAACTGGAAAATTCCACTTTCTTCCTATTTAAATCCACTGAAGAAAACCCACTTTATTAGGTATTTTGCTGAGGCAGGCAATTTATTATTTGCCACTTGAAACCTATGTATGGGTGATCTTAAGGAAATTATGTTTATCAGAAATGTTGCTATGCATCATGAGTTCCAAAAATATTTTGATCACCTTTGAGATAACAGCCAAAAAAGAATGAGACAAGAAGTCAACAATAAGTCCTCTAAAGTGAAGAGTAGTGATAGTCATTGTTATCTTCCAAGAACTCTGCAATAATATGATTTTTGAAGGCCTTATTTCAGTATCTATTATGAAACTACAACTGTTATGAAGTAGACTGTGTTATTCTTTCATAAATGTTCTATAAATAAATCTATTATGTAGAAGTACAGAATGGATGAAAATTTTATCTCTTCAGTATAGCTTCCTCTTCTATTGATAAAATTGCAAGCCTTTTGGGTACAACTTAAGCCTGAAATGAGTTTCCTGGAAAAGTGAAAAAAGAAAGAGGAAATTTTAATGTTCAAAGTCATTGTTAACTTATTTTTTGTAGGTGATCTTTTTTGATGTCTTTTGTGTTACAAGTGGCAAACACTTGTAAGATGTTTTAGCAGAAAGAGGCAATTTGACGTTTAAGCTTTTTAGTTTTTTGTTTTGAGTTCTACTTAAGGACATTTTTTCTAGCAGAAAAAGGTCTTATTCTTGCTATAATGAAAACAGTAGAGCTATTCAAATTTTCTCTCTTCAGTATGCTTGTCATCAGTGCAGTGTTAAGGATCCATTTTCATTCCAATAGGGGCAAGGAATGAGAATGAATCTTCTTTTCTTCTAGTAGAGAGTAAACCTCTGTCTCCTCTGGTTCCAGATTTCCAGCTTTTCACTTAACACGTATGACCAAGAGAGAAAGAGAACAGAATGGATTGTGAACCACGGTAATTATGGGACTCATTCATTCCTGATTACTTCACTTCTGTCTCTCATTTGTCCCAAGTGCTGGGCACAGCTTTCCTCATCACTTGTCTTTCAGGAGTTGATGCAAAGCATGTCTCACTTTCTGCTTTGTGGTATGGGCTACCCTGCTGCTCCTTTCTGGCTTAGCACTTACTTTGAACACGACAATTTCCACCTCCTGTTTAGGGTGAGCGACAAAAGAGAAGTGCTTTATTTACTCAACACCTTTGTTATTCTCCGGCTTCAAACCTTCTAATTCCTCATTCATCAAAAAGAAACAATGCATTTGACAAGTCACACAATACAAATAAGAAATAGTGGATGATGAACGGCAAATAGAGGTAGCACTTTTTTGTCTTTTACCTTAAGGCCTCCATTCACCACTCTGACATTACAAAAGGATCTCAAAGTCACAGAAAGCACTTATTTTGAGGTTCCTTTCAGGTGACAGATGGGTGTAAGGGAATTAATTATAAATAAGTGTAAACAAACAAATAACCTCAGAAGAAAAATAATTCAATCCATTACATACAAATATGTATGAATAATATCTGAGCAACTTGAGCTCACTTTTGGGAAACAGATTAAACAATTGTATTACATGTCACCGTTGTCACTAGTAATTTCTCCTGCACAAAATGATCTAATTTATGACAAAGTTTGAAGGTAAAAATGACAAGACTTTATTGTGAAATGAATAAGCAGCGTATCATTTGGGGACAGCACTTTTATAATTGCTATAGACACTGATATCTGTGAAGTGGTTTGATGGGACCTGCATAGACAGAAATAGAGACAATCTAGTACATTCTTTATAATGGTTCTGAGGTCAAAACCTGTGATATGTCAATGTGTTTAGTCAGAAACAGATCAGGTGCAGGCTTAAGGAAATTATTGGGAGTGTCTTATAGATCTAGGGTTCAGTAACTGAGTTGCTTGTTTCCTTAATGTGGCATCAGTGAAAATGAACTACCCCAAGAATTACCTCTCATCTGGACACTGCAATAGAATGGCAGACTGTACTCTCAGCTTATACCTCCCATGTTTGAAAAGGAAAAATCACCTTCTATTCTGCTGCTTCTAAAATTGTGGGAGAGCAATGCTTGTTTCCAAACTTCAAAACTGAATCACTATCATTTCCTAGAATTTTCTTATAAAACATATCTGATAGTTTGGTTGTTTTGCATGCTCTGAGTTAAACAGCCCACAATCCCTCTCTCTGCTTCTCTTCCCAACTGCTTTGTGATTCCAGCCTGTTAGATGGAAAACCCAGCAAATGTAAAAAAGAGCCTGTTCTTCAGAGTCAAGGGCCACTTGCTTGTTCAAAGCACACAGTTCCTTCATTCATTAACTATTTGCTTAAGTCAGTAGCCACTTAGTACCATAAAGGACTCTTTGTCAACCTTAGTATATTTCCATTAGGCAGTAACAAAATTAAAGGAAAAGGAGTAAGAACCCTATGTTTGTCCTGTCAGGACAGGGCTACCCAGCTGTTAGCTTTGCTCAGCAGAGGAGGAGGAGGAGGGAAGAATGGAGGTGAGCGCAGGAGCAGCACAACTCCTCACCTAGCACAAATGTCTGGGTCCCCAGCTGACACAGGCAAAAATCTCCATGGCAAATGAAACTCTTTGTGGTTTCCATCAGGATGCAACAAAGAGCATCTGAGAGAAATAGTTCTTGAGTTAGAATCAGAAACAGAAAAGAAGATATTCCCTTTTCGAATAGCTTTAATATAACAGAAATGACAGCTCTAATATTCCCTAACATGGAGTAACAAGTTTGAATTTGTTTACAGTTTGAATTATAAAGATTCAAAACATTTTATCTCATCCATCATATTCCATCCCAGTGACCATGTTAGCAGCTCTCTCAGAGACTATAAGAAGTGAAGTGTATGTGTTGCCACATGAAACACAATTACAACCGTACAGTTTGAATTCCCCTTTCAAAGAGGACTCTATCAATTAATAACCCAGATCAGGTTTTTCTTCTCATGATAAATCAATGAATTCTATCATATAATTAGTTGTATGTGTGTGTGTGTGAGTGGTGTGTGTGTGGTTCATACTTTATGTTTCGAAAAGGATCTTTGAAATTTCTGTTATAATGTACCTGTCATTAACAGTCCTGAAACAGACAAGGGGCACCTCGAAAGCCATGGCTATTTGTGTGAATGGAACCACTGTCTTCACTGAGCAGAGCTCAGTCTAGCCCTTAAGCACCAGAGCACAATCTCACTGTCACTGATGTCACTTGAAGAATCTAGTGTAAGACCATGCCAGTTATCACAGTGCATTTGAAGACAAAATTGTTACAATGATCTGGTGGTTTTTCATGACTCCTGCAGTAAGAGAGAAATACCAGTTTTTCCTAACATGTACCTTAATATAAATGGAATAATATCTAGCATAAGAATGTAACAGCATTATGAGATGTTTCTGATGTTTAAGCTTTGAGTTGATTCTTTGTGTTTTTTGGATCAAGTTGTGAAGGAAAATGGTAATAAGAGTTCTGGTTGAGCGATTTAATTACTTTTTAGAGGAGTCCCCTGTAGTGATAACACTCCAGTTTCCTCTGTCATGAGACTTGCTTCTTGACAGGAGACTCATCTGGGCACTGAAGGAGGCTGGAGGAGGAGGAGGGAGAGAGGAAAATAAATCCTCCCAAGTAATCCTAAACTGAGTAGGAACTACAATGTGTCTACTTTCTTACCCAGTTTGTGTCACAGAAAACTCACCTTTGTTTCGGTAGTGAAACATGACAATTCAAATTGGTACTTATCATCTCTCTTGGCAAGCTGAACATCATCAGTGGTAATGTTTTTAATTGAAACTGATTCATACCATCCCAGCAGAGTTCCCATGGAAGTAGGTCTTGCACAAGGGAGTGAGAGGACGAGCTCAATGAAACAAGGAACAAACCAACTACAGAGGTCAAACTGAACAATAAATCCATTGCAAACTAAATTCATCTATGCTAAAATATTTATTGCTCAAAGTCTTCTTACATTATAAATTCACCTCCTACTGGCCAGTGCCAGTGACACCACTATGGCTTTTTGTTCTGACCTGGTAATGCAGCTCTTGTCTTTTTAAAGATTGACCAGTAGCAGAGCTTCATTGTTCTAATATCCTAAGTCAAACAAGACTAAATTAGTTATTCTCTACTTTTAAATGTTCCCTTTGTTTTGTTTTGTAGTACTGTGAAGCAAAAGCATCAAACTGCTTCTTAAAAAATATCAAAGGAGACCTGCAGCTGAGGCAAGGACAAATTATTTCAATAGGCAAGGGATTGTTTGAGTCTGTATTTCTGTTTTGAAATATCAGTCCTTTTGCTTTAGATCTTGACAAGCAGCCACACTATTTTCCAAAGGATTTGAACAGTCATACAATTATACACACAGCCTGCATGTGTGCACACATCAGCCCCCCAGTGGTGATTTTCAGTTGAATATTTTATTCTTTGTACTTGTATTTTTTGAGTATGAATTAAAACAAATTCTTATTTTGTGCTTTGTTTTCAAAAGCTTGCCTACAGTGTTTCTTGGCTTTTGTCTTCTCCTTTTATCATTTGAGCAATGGGACATAAAATGAAGAAAAGAGAGATCAAGAAAATGATAGAAGGTTTGGAAAGAAAGATCCGTGAGGGTAAAAAAAAGGTTAATAAGATAAGTTGGCTGTTCAGTCTAAAGAAAAGAAGACTTAAGAAAAGTGTGATAGCTCTCTACAGATATGTGAAAGGACAAGGGAAATTATTCTCATTACTCACCCAAGACAGAGTAATAAATTTGAGCTGTTGCAAGGAAAATGTAGGTTAAATAGTATAAAAATCTTTGAAACTATCAAAACAGATAGACAAAGAAACAAACTGCCAAAGGATTTTAGGGAGTCACTGCCTCCAGAGATATTAAAGGTGAAATAGCTACTCATCTATCTATTGGAGATGATTTTGGACCAAGCAAATTAAAAGAAGAAACATGATACAGGAAGGATGAAATGGATAGATGACACAAAAGTCCTTTCCGACTCATCTTATTCTGGAGATGAAAAACAATGTTTGAAAGAATGTTAAACACAATAAGGCATGAAGAACAGTGCATATAAAGTGGCAAAAAGAAAAATGGAGAGAAGACTTTTAAAAGGTTATAGTGTCTAATAGTACAAGAATTTAAAAGCTTAAGTTTTAGATACTAAAAAAAGACAAAAGAAATGGCTCATCACTGCCATTAAGCCTAACTCTCACCAGCAGCTTCAAATACTTGAAAATTACATACCTGGGTGATTTTTCTACAGGCTTCTATGGAGGAATGTGCAAGCACTCTGAATGTAATTCACACCTTGTATAACCTTGCATTTCCATCTTTTGATATGTGCACGCAAGTTGTTGATGGAGAGAATAGAGTATTACTACATTATGAGGTATTATGATTACTGCCCCAAAACCCAAATGAAATATTTTTATTCTTCTTGATTTTGAGCCATAATTTTTTCTCCATATAGCAATAATAATTTCAGTACAGCCACTTGAAAATGAAGATACCATGCATTAAGAGGAGGAATGGTGCAATCTGGACTCCTATCATGTGCAATAACTATAACTATTTATTAAACATGAGGATCATTTATTGACTTTGTATTTTGTGTTCCACTGAGAGAAAAGATTAACATACGTTTCCTATGCACTTTAGTTTGATAATGAAATTCCAGTCTGAATTCATTATGAACAGTGACATTCTTCCAATGTGAAATACCAAATAAAGGTACATTGCTTACACCTGGTATCTTCTTTAGTTTCATTTGTATAAAAAGCACCAGTATGGTTGTATTTGAGGACACATGCAACATATTGCACTCTACTTCCATGTTGATCAGGATGAAGAGTGAGAGAGGTCCCAGACTGCTATTATATGCACTTGAGTGTGTGTCAGCTCTGTGGCCTTTGCTGCTCCTTATTCATTGAGAAAAGTAAATGGGTGTTTTATTGTTGTAGGATTAGAGGTCAGAAGATGATTTTCTTCAGGATATGTATTTGCACATTTAAAAGAAGCCCAGATTCCAAGGCTCTTCATACAGCATCTGCATGGCAAAGCTGCGTTGACGTAGCTGGTAATTTTATGCACATTTAAGATCTGAGAAATTGTTGGATTTATTTCCTTCTTCAGTAACTTTAAATATTTTATTTCACTATTTCTCTGGGTTTATGGTAACTTGCTCTATGGTTTTCAGACTGTCACAGCACCATTCTATGGCTTTTCTAGTGAACTGTTCATAGTTCAGTAGTTATATGCCACAAAATTCATCTACTCCAGCCTGGGCATTACCTAGTAGTGTGGTGATCCAATTTAAGTCTTTGTCCAATGTAATTCTCAGCTAAATAAATTTATATTGTTGGACAAGATTGAGGAACAAGCAAATCAAACTATAGACTCTGGTTAGGTCCTTAACATCAGTACTGGCATAATATCTCAGACTACTGTATACTAGTAAAGCTATTTTGTATATATATTGTATATATATTTTGTATATATATTTTGTATATATTTTGTATTAATTGTATCATACTTCCTAACTTACTCTTTCTTTCTTTCTTTCTTTGACTCATTTCATAGCCTGTTGCCTATGTCTCTTCATTCTTTCAGTCAAGGATCATGCTAATGTAGTCATACTATAAAAATCTTCAAATGCTGGTAACTGTGTTATAATTAGAATTTGCATATTGTATGTATGGATATTATTGAAATACTAATGAAGAAGCATCCAACCAAACCATTATCTATAATTTCTGTTTAGCCAAGTATATCCACCTAAATATAAATTCAGAAATTAAGTTCCTCTAGGTGATTCTTTATGATTAGTCTCTGTTTGGTTAATCATATATTTTCCACACATGTGAGGATAAAAGAAAGTGTTAGTAAACCACAGTTGTTCAAAGTAACATTACAATCTTACATTGTCTTTGTCAAAACCGTTCTATGCTAGTATTAATGTGGAATTAAATAACCCAAAAATTTTTTTTGATTGCTGCGACTATGTGTAAAATGTTTCTTTCTTTTTTGTTGCTTGATTAATCCAAGACTTAAAATTTGAGAAGATGAAATAAAACTAAGGCTTTTCAAGGAGTCTGAAGATTGTGATGCAGAAAGTTAACATGAATTTTAAAGAATGTTCTTTGTTATCAACTAAGCATCAGATTTTTTTCTCCTTTTATTTTTTTTTGTTCTTTCTCTTTGGTCTGCCTTTTGTTCAGTCAGATTTCACACAATCAAGTTTCAGTGCTTTAAACTGGAGATTTTCCTGCAACAAGGTTACTGCAGCATTATTGGTTGACACTCAAAGGAGAGAATACATTCATGTTTGGCTGTTAGGTTTTTCATATTATTAATAAAGGTAATTTATTGATTTTTTTTTCTAGGAAAGCATAATTGAAATATTTAATGCACTTTATGCCTTTGGAATTCAATCTTGTAAAAAAAAAATTGCAAAAAATTCCCACTTCCCACTAAAATAATGAAAATAAGACCTGAGGAGGGCCCTATTAGAAGACCACTGTGCATCCTTTTCAGCCAAGTGCATTTATGACCAAATATATTTTATATTTATATATTTAATTTTATATGTTAATCTAATTCTTAATACTTTTGCTCTGGGGCTTCTGACTACATCCATTACCACAAAAGATTGTGAAAATTCAATTATTTGTGCCAAGCAAACTGAGTTCATAGTAATTCCTTTCTTTTCCTTTTCTATTTATGTTAACTGTTGTTCTAGACTCTAAAAAATAGGCAAATTTATTTTTTAGATTTCATTTTAAAGATAGTTTAATAACTTTTTAATAACTCTAGTTATCTTTTATGTAATCCTATGTATTTGAAAATATACATGGCAGTCTTCTCAAAGAGTGAAGGTGATACAAAACTCCAAAGACAGGTGTAAAGAACCAAGGACCTTCTGGACCTCAATTTACATAGCCAAATCTTTTCCTCTCAACCTTAAATCCTTAAAACACAATTTATTTAATCCCTGCAGTAGTCAAACACACTGAGCGTGTGTAACAATACATCAAAATCGTTAGCACAAAACCTTAAAATAGTGTATTGAATTTGTATAAAACAGCCAAATCCTTGGAGAACTTAGGTGTCACATCTAGATTTTCTAAGGAAACACTGTTTTAAAAGTTAGTACCAAAATGGTATTGGTGGTTCTATTCTCCAAGTCTTATAACATAATGTGCTTTCAGCAATAATTTTTCATTAATAAGAAGGGGACACTAGAAAAATCCCAGAGGTGATACTTAGATATTGGTTTTTATCTCTAGAGATGTTGGCCATGCTGTAGTTGTAGATGTGAGTTACACTTCTATGTTCAAGGTAATGAATATTTCATAGTGTGTTCAAACTACCCCAATCACAGGTTACATTGCAGCTGCAGATCCAGTGGTTTACTGCACCTCTCCAGACCTATTGAAATACTGGCTTAACCTTTGGGAGACAACAGGCGTGCTTCTTTTTTAGCTGGTGGAAGTCTTCTTGTGTATAAATGCTTAATCTGCAATATAAAAATACCAAGTGAAATTAGATCAAATCTAGCTGAAAGGTCTGCTGATGGTTTAATTGCCTGAATGAAAGGAGTGAAATGGAATGGAATTAAATTCTTCAAGTCCAAATCTTGAGGAAGATTGTCCATCTACAACCTCACATTCACATGCATCCTTTGGTTGTGGAATGGGAAAATACAACATACCTTGTATGCTGATCCCTGGAACTATTTATTCATGTTACAAATTGGAGGCTCCTGCTCTCCTGCTAGGTCTATGTTCTGAGTTTCTGTCTCTAGGATAGTAATTTTTTTTTTTCTATGGTAAAATTTTCCAAAACACTCTATTATCTCTATCAGATAACACTCTAGCACCCTAAACTCCAAAGCTTTAGGCTCTTGAATCGTTTTTCTGTCATCTTTGAAAATGGGTTTGGAAGTCTAATTTTTACTGATATTCCTTGGTAACTGCTTCTCCTGAGCCCTATCCAGTTTATTCACTTGGAATAATGAGTTTTTTAAGTTACCTCTGAATTTAACATTTTGGCCAAAAAACCGATCTGAGAGTAGTTTTATTATAGTATTTATTGTAATTCAGCCTCAGTGAAAGAGGTACCACATAGTAAATGTCTTCAGTCTGTAATGATTCAGTAACAATGAATCTGCATTTAAACTGAATTGGTGATCCAGGCAATCTAAAGAAATTTTCTGAGGAATTTTACATGCTGGGAAGGTTTACAGCTTGATCCTTGGCCTATTACTTTCTTGCTACCTTTACCTATTTTTTTTTTTTTAAAGTTGAGGCTGTTTCATCATTGTGCTATTCTAATTTTGTGCTGGCATAAGCTCATTTTCTGTAATAGAATTTCTCTGATATAAAGCAGGAGTTATACAGTAGTGAAGCAAAGGCTACATTTTTAAACTGGCACAGTCAAAAACACCAAGCCTGATGTATTTTTTCAGTGATAAATTGTAGCTACTAATTCCAGTCAAAAGGAGGTATGTGCTGGTGCAGTAAGCATTATGTTGGCCATACTATTAGAGAAAGATATTTTTCTCCCCTGGTTGAATCTGAGCCGCTATGTGACAGTAATGCAAGATTCAGTGCAGCAGAATGGGCAATAGCTACTGCAACTATGACTGCAGCTACTCCTTGTCATTCTGCATTGTGTGAGAAGGAACCTGTTTTGTTTTCAGTGAAACGACAGTTGCATGTGAATTGAATAAAGAGCCTTGGGGAAAAAGGAAAAGCTGATAGCTCATATGGTCTCTTTCCTTTTTTAATATCTATTTCTTTTTGGCACAATGGATTGCTCCACCTCCCACTCCACCAATCTTCTCTTTCAAGAATAATTTAACCTGCAGCTTGGATGGGGAAGAGATTGAAATTACTGCTTCACAGGAGTGTATTGTAACCAGCAGGTTAGCACTTAGCAGGTACCTACCTAGTAAGTAGGCAACTGTATGATTTGCAAGATGTTTGTGCCAAATCAAGGCACTTCACATTTGAAATTGGAAATGCTAAGAAGTCTTTAATAAGAACTAGGAACATACCCCGTGAATTAAAGTTGTTGCTGAAGTTGTTGGATCACAACTTTTGATTTGAGGACTTCAAGACAGCCCAAAACTCTTATTTCATAATCTGCTTTTACTTTTACCCCTTCTATATGACAGCTGGAGTTGGCTAACAGCTTAACTCTGTAAGAAAGTATTCCTTGCTTGTAAATGTGTCTTTTGTCTGTTTGCAGATTTCTGGACAAAAAGGAAAAAGATGAGTTTAACTGAGAGAAAATGTGGTCTAATCTGCTTTTAGCAAGTGCAGTGACCAATTTTCCTATCTCTATAAATAATTAAGTGAACAAACACAGAGGTACTATTTCATAGGACCCAAAGCTCAGGTTATTGATGCTGAGATAGGAAAAATAAAGTCCTGTTTTTTGTAAAATTTATCAACATTTTCATCTTGCATCATATGAAATAATTAGAAAATTATATATGCAGGTACTATTCAGGTAGGCTGGCATTTCCTCATTTACGGAGAGGCAAGTGAATTCTGCTTTTAAGAAAACACAGTATTTTCCTAGTTTCATGCGGCAGCCGCCCAAGACACTTCATTTCTTTGCAAAATACAAACTTCAGCATTTCATTTTTTATCTTTTATCATTAAACTCCTACAGCTTGAAAATGATTTTCCCCCTAGAAAATGCAAATCTATTCCTTTGTAGTGAAAACCATATTATACATGCAGCATGTAACTTTCAAAACTTTAGTTAGAAGCAGCAAAGCAAGCTGTCAGACATTTCAGTAATTGAATTTCCTTGAGAACTGCCTTGGTTTGTCAGCTCTGACTTTGCTGTCAAAAGAAAAGAAAATAGCCAGGGAATTAATCTAAGATAACACAGGGGGTATTTTGATAATACTAAGACACAAACATTAAGTGTTTTCTCTGGCATTTTTTGAGTCAGGGTTTCTATCCTAACCCAGGCAAGCTCATTCTAGCCTTGAGCCATTATTATCTTGTGCAGAGTTCTGAGAATTAACTAATGACCTATCAAACTGCAGTACCAGGGATCCTTTCTTCCTGTATTAAGATGCACAATATCATTGCTTAAAAGGCCCAATATACCCTTTGTCAATTACTTCATAAGTGCAATTCATCTTTTACAGCTTCCGCACTTGGATTGCTTGTAAAATGTTTAGTGGTTAATTAGCCTGGAAGGAAGTCCAACTTATGAAAAACCAAGCAGTGGGGAAAAATAGCCATAAAATTAATGGCTTACTCTCTGGTCCTTATTTTATGGGAGAATGTTAATCAGACTCTGTTGGAGCTGTACCTTTGACTAGCACTCAGCCTCCTTTATAATCAGTTCCAGAAGTATTCCTTTCTGGGTTTTCCCCTTTGGCCTGTGCTTTCCTCTAAAGGACTTGAATGCATTTGGAAGAGATTGACAGCTCTCTCAACACTTGCAACCATTGCTCTAGCTGAAGGGAAGCATGGGGCTAGTCACTTTTACTCTATGGGAACCCACCTGGAGTTATATTTAAGGTATAAATCTGTTATCCAAAAAATGAAGCAAATAAAATACATACTGCTGTAGATAAAAGAAAATAGCCAATATTTGAGCTGTGAGACTTTCATTAGACATAGGATAAAACTGGGAAAGGAGAGAATTGTATAGGGAGAAAATGACTGTGTTTACAGCTAGCTCTTTGTACCTGCAGAGAAGATTCCTAAATAATCAGGTCCCAGGGACAATTTAGCCACTGAACATTTTGGGTCAATCATAAGGATGCTTAGTGGGGAAAAAAATTACGCCCTTTCAATGGTGAAATGGATAAAATAGTTATGTAAATTTTCCACATAATATAGCAATTGGTCTGTAGTACTTGCATTGAAAAAACAAGGCTTTGTTTTGGTTTGGTATTTTTTTTTATTTTTTTATTTTTGCAAGCAATTTACCCTTCATTTTAGAGCAGGTCACAAACAGAGCATCACTTTTTAATATGTTGTAAACACTGCATATCATGACACTGTTGCTTAACCCCACATGTTGGGTCTTATACTATAGTGCAAGTAAGTAGACCTAGCATTAAGTGTTGTAACTTAATTTAATCAAAAGCTTAAACATTCCAGCTATTATATTAAGCCTATCTAATATCTTAGCTAATGTTTTTTTGTACAGAAACCTGTAGTGGCAATGGTTTTCCTCTCAGAAAATAAGTGTGATTGTACAACTTTTCATATATGGCGGATTCATAATCATAATTCTGGGTGGTTTTCCTTGAGAATGTAACAGAAAAATTTTCATTCTGAACACTGATGCATCTGTCTGTGATAAAATATACAGGTGCTCATGAATGTCATGCAACAATAGCCTATAACAGCTTACCAGCTTTTCAATTTCTCTCAGAAAAGGTACTGCTTGTGCCTGAGGATGCCATCAATTTTATATTCAGTAAACATCCAGTGCTCTGGATGCTTGTAAACATCCTTGAAAGAGAAGTTCCTCTTTGAGAATTTGCTCCTCATTAGGTGGACTGTGTAAGGACATCCAAGCCCCTCAGTGGCACCCCAGAGCATTACATGTGGGCTCCAGCTGTCCATTCACGATGACACGAGTCTCATGTAAGTCCTTCAGTCCTCTGCCATATCAGTCACACACACAGCAAATCAGGGTGTCCTAAGTGACACCAGACTAAATTTGAGGTTCAGGCAACTGATCTCATGTGTCAGAAGAAGTCAGCCCAATGTCACAATCTCTAAAAACGCATTTTCCCGGCCAATATATGATATAATACTTAAGCCAACACTGATATACCACACAATATATCATGTTTGTAAGCTGTCCAACAGCTCAACTGATGGTCAGTTAGCTCTTGGAAGATTTCTCCTCAGACCTGAAGAAGTCTCCTGATGTACTGGCAGTATCACCATAATATCACTGTAAGAATGTAAAAATTTTTTGCTTGTCGCTGTCCCTGTCTCAGTGTTTGGACCTTGTTAAACTGGGGCATCTTTCTCACTCATTTCTCTGTGATGTCTATATCAGGTGGCAAATTCATGTAAGAACTTGTGACATGGCTGCTGCTTATGGCCATCATTTTTTATCTAATGATTTCAGCACTATTTTTTATAGTGGTGGAAGCTCCCCTAAAAATATAGCTTTGCTTATCTTATCTACAACCTGATTCTTTAGGAAGATCAAGTGATTCTGACATTGGCGTCTCATACTGCCAGAACTATTTTTTCCATTTTTCCATTTAATAAAATACTTACAGGTACAAAATCATGCCCAGCTGACGCTCTTCGTGTGTGTAACAACAATGGAGGGGTACCAGACAAAGGCTGTCCAGCTCTTTTTCTCAGAGACAGTGCTATTTTTACACTATTTCTTTCCAAACTGTTGAACAGAGATGATGGGAACTAGCTTCTCCATGTCTAAACTGTACTTAACTGTAAATGACTTAAGCTTATTCCCTTAAGGAGGACTTACTGTCATATATTACTCCGTAAATTATAATGTCTAGTAAAAATAGGATATATGCATCATCAATTTAGTTCTCATCTGTTCCTGTAAAAACTGTCTGCAGAAAGTGAGACAAAAGGGCTGGAACAGGATGCAACTTTGAAGAAAAAAGGTATAAACTGAACTACATTTTCAAATGGTGCATTTTACTCTGATATCAGCAGGAGATTTTTCTTGATGTGGCCTATATTTTTGCATATGTGACAACTCCTAAAGTCTTTCCTTATGCAACTGTTTATTCATGGTAGCATTATACGTAAGTGAATCTTACCTTAGGGGTATCTTTTTACAGTCCCTAAAATCCCTTCACATATCTTTCTTTTTCTGAACTCCTCATGTCAGAACACATAAAGAGTTATCATTCTGGTTTTTATATCTGATTTCCTACCTAATTTTTCCCATGCAATCATTAGCAGTAGTAGGGAATATAGTGTAAGGGACATCTGTGCTTAATTACTGTCTGCAGGGTCTCAATTTCAGAAATAGTTCTGTCAGCCAAAGTTTATTCCTTTTTTTTTCCAACTCCAAACAGAATTATTAGATTTATTGGTGGATTTTGGGTGGGGATTTTTTCTGTTTCACTTTGAGGGCCATATTTGTTTTTTTTATTTCAATACATATATTTAAGGACGGGGTTGATTTTTCAATGTTTTTTCTCTAACATATTAGATATCAGTGTTCGGGAATCCAGTGTCAATTTGGAAATCATATCTTTTTAGCTAAAAGAATCCCACTTTCCTGCTTACAGAGTATTTGTCAGACCACTTTTGAAAATGACAATAAATGGGTTACATTCAGGTTTTTCTATTGCTGACTTATAAAGACATGAGATATTTTTGCTTTTTTTTTAATGCCTAAAATGCTTCAAATTTACATTGTTAGCATCCTACAATCAAATTTGAGGAGAAAACACAGCTGTGCATTGCCAAAAATTGCTCTCTTTCATAGAGCCCTTTTTTTTAGCCATGCAATGAAGTGCTGTTGGAACTTGCATGAGTTGTCTTCCACAATTTGGTGAAGCTTTCAACTCCTCGTTTTCTCTGAGGCGTGCTCCTAGAGGGTGTTTAAATGAGAGCGAGAGGTTTGACAAGAGCTCAGGTAGATGTCCCTAATCAGCTGGTGCTGCTAACAGGGCAGCTGCCACAGCATGGAGCTCCAGTGGCCGGCTGCCAGGCTATCTGCTCCGCTTCTTGGGATGATCTGAGCTCTGCCTGGGTTTCACGCAGCACTGCATCACCCAGAGTGGAAATGTCAGCTGACAGACCTTGCTGTGATTAATGGAAATTCAAATTCCATCACTGAAATAATGTCTGACCAGAAGAAAGAAAAAATCCTCCTTGCAGTTAGTGGTGTGCATAAATGAATCTTCAATGAATAAAGAACATTTAATGACTATGTCCATGCAGAAAACTTTCTAAGATGTCCTACTGAATTCCTCTGCAGCTGACTGCAATATTTGCTTTGAAAGATGAAAACTTGCAGATATCCCAGTATATGCTAATATTCCAGTATGTCAGTAGAATTAACCAGAATACATTTCAATATTTATGTGTCCGTTTTATTACATATTTTTATGTCTGAGACTAATCAGATTTTTAGGTTGTCTCAGAAAATTTCAACATGCACAGTAATTTTTAGCATGTCTATATATGCATATATATATTTTAAAAGTAAAATAATTTTCAGTTTATCTCCTAAGAAGATAAGGAAGATGTATAGGAAGATGTATCTATGAGGAAATATCTACAATAGTTATGTGTCAAGATCATGGTCAATTAGAGTTTTACAAGTCTGTACAACAGAACATCTAGACAGATAGATCTTGGAAGAAGTTGCATAAATAAATTTTAAAAAAACCCAAACAAACAAAAATACAAACTTTAAAACACTTGCTTCCTTACCTTTCTAACTGTCATAGTTCCTTAGTAGATAATTTGCTTGCATCACAACATAACAGGCTACCAGAAACTTGGCTTGCTGGTTTTTTCACAGGTAGTCATTTGAGTTCTCTGTGAAGTTTCTATTATCACTTCAAGAAAACATTGTTGGGGAAAAGTTTCCACATTATTTCTCAAAGGTTCTTTAATACTAAGGTTTTGTAAATTAGTCCCTTTTAGGAAACAACCCCTAATTTTTCATAATAATGTTTAGGTATGATATACTTCTACAACTAGGTTTGGTTTTACCTAAAATATAGTCTTCCTGTGAATTTATATTGTTAAACTACTCCAGAATAATTGTGATATGATATACTTTTTCATTATATTATGGTTTTTTTTTTTTATTTTCCTGACTGAAAGAAACAGACAGGAAAGAACTACAACTTCATTTCCTTTAATGGAAGAGAAACATTGTCTTTTGAGTTTTTTCTTTCATTTCTATTGGTAATTTATAAAATTTAGCAATCTGCAATGGGATTCCCAATGAATAGCATAAATTACAAAGCTTTTCGTGTTTAGGCTTGCAAAGTACAGTTTTTTCCTTGAATTCCTATATTCATGATAAGAATCTTTCTGGACCAAACTCAGGGTATTAAGCTGGGTTTTATTTTAGTTCTTTCTCAGGGTGAGTTTAAGCCATGTGTATATTACTAGATTGACTACTCCATCCTCTGGTTCTCAGTGAACTCTGAGATGAACATGGTCTGGTCTTTTTGATTGATTTCAGTTGTGTTTCTGAAGTTGTTCTATCAACTCTTTTTGATCCCTTTATCTCTGTAGTGGTTTTGCTCTGATTACCTGTAAAGACTAATCTGAGGATAGTGATGTCCTCTTTTGTACAGACCCATGCCAATAAATAATTTACTTTTCCCACAGACTTTTGATGCTCTTTGATAGCACTCTGGTGGTCTAAAAGATTCAGAGTCTGACTTATGGGATTTGTTTGATATATTTGAAGAGTTTTTGATATGTTTGGTCTGTTTGTTTTTGCATCTTTCCAAGTTTTATAAAACTCATGTCAAGCTCTGTGTTTCAGAGACGGTATAAAAGAAGGGGCAAAATATACAGGTAACATAATACCTAGTAATAAGGCAGCTCATCTCCTCTATTAGATTTCAGTAATCAACTAAAGTTCTCTCTGTTTCAATTTTCTTTTACCTTAGCACCCCTAGGAACAGAGCTACATGCAGAACTATTTCAGATGACAGGAGAAATTGTTGTTTCCTCAGTACTAAGAAAATTGTTATGAAAGAAGTAGTCTTACCAGAGAAAAACACTAATGTACTGACTTAGGTAAAACATGGAGTTCTGTAGCAGGACAATGCCTCGTGTAGTGAAATTGAAATAGGAATGTCTGCAGATGAATATGGACTAGTTCTTTCTTAGGAAATGAATGCGGACTAATGCTTTCCTGGGAAAGACACAATTTTCCATTCCAAATGCAGTCTTTTCAATTCAAGTAAATTAAATTAAATAAATTAAAAATAAGTCCTTTGGAAGCAAAAGCTCTCAAAGTATCATCTATAAATCTGTACAGGTAGAAATGGAGGGAAAGGAGTATGTTATTCTTTAATTACAGACTACAGTGAGGGGCTGCAGAGGCAGCATCTTTGCTCTTGCTTTCCAAGATAGATGGGAAGGAAATATTCTGGGTGAAGAGAGAATAAAACAATCACTTCATGCTACAGAATTTGCACCTGATGAGGAAAAGTGGTTCTGAATCCCATCCCCTTCAGTGAGAAACCTTTATAGAAGCAAAAGCAAAAAAAAACTTTGTCTAACATATGTACTAAAATATTAACTGGCTGATATGTAATATTGAGTAAGGAAAGTACCTTTTAATCACCATGTAAATAATTTTATTCTCTTGTAAAAAAAACCCCAAATAATATTTTGCTTATTTGATTTTAAGAAAGGCAGAGAACTGAATGTCTCTATTTTAGTATAAACACAGAAGAGTGAACAACACAAGTCTGCATCATGTAGACAATACTCTGGTATTGTAGCTTCAAATCAGAGATTTTAGTTTGGAATTGATACAAAGGTGTCATTCACATGTATATGAGGAACAAAAAGTATTTTAAATGTAGAATAGATGTAAACAGATGTTGTAAGTGAGTCTCTGCAAAAAGGGGAAAAAAATATTTATTAGTAACACCTTCAAATGAATTATAAACAGGTGAAGAATTTTGAACAAAATTTACGGAAAAATACCTTGAGGGCACATGCTAAGAAACAAGAAGGAAAATAATACCTAGAGGAGTTTAAAAAAAACACCAGCAAATAAACAAACATAAATCCTCAAACCTGCAACATTATCACTGCACAGTAAAAGAGGAAATAGCAGTTTTATTCCACTGACCTGGGGAACCTCAGCTGAGGTAAATTATGATAGCTCATTTTTAATAAAGCTATGACCATTTCTAAGAGATGGAGCTTGGTCTCACACACTTACAAAACACATTTCTTGGAAAATGTGAATTTAAAAAAATACATTTCAGTAATAAACTTTTATATAATAGCATCTTTGTTTCTGATGTTGCTCTCAGTTGCTTTTTGTTGAATACAGTAATTTCCCACTGATAAGCCACACAGGGTGATTAGCCGCACATCTGGGTTGTAGGGAAGCCCACAGAATTTGTCCATAAATAAACCACACTAGGTGATAAGACACACTCTTTTGTGGCAGGAGTCGTGTGCAACAAAGTAATGCAGCAGGCCCCCGCGCCCACGGCAGGAGCCGGAGCTGGGCTTCTTATGCAAACACGGTAGAGAACTCACCAAGCCTCATCTGTGAAACCAGTCGAAGACAAACGAAAGCAGTAAAAAAAACTCCACACAAAACCCACACACCGTGAACCTGGCCCGTGTGTACCACAGGCCCCCAGCTTCTCATGCAAATGCGGTAGAGAACTCACCTTGCCTCACCTCTGAACCCAGCCAAAGAAATTAAAACACTACAAAATCCAGAGAGAAATAACTCATTTTTATTAAACTTTTTTTCAGCTGGCTCTTCATCCTCTGTGAAACCTTCGAAGTCTTCGTCCTCCGTATTGGAAATCATCCATTGTGCAAGGGTGGCATCCAGCAAACCCGGAACCCTTAATGCCTGTATCTTCTTCATCAGA